>JASXTE010000003.1:28466606-29066606 GCA_030280995.1 Hemileia vastatrix | reverse complement strand
GGGACACTCTACCTTCCTTTAACTCTTTTCTTGCTCTTCGACTCAAAAAGCACTGTAATAAAGCATTTGAAAAAAATCATGAACTTGCAACCAAAGTTGGAATACCAAATTGGTGTGACTCCAAATGGGAAGATATCAGCCACAAATATCTTTTATTTTCTAATGTTATTATCACTCATTCTGGATTTCACAATAAAATTCACACCGATACCAAGGAGACCAATTTTCTTACTTTTGGTATATTCTCATATATCAAACCGATCACTGGCCAACCAATACCATCTCCAGCTAAAATCAAATGACATGGTTTATATTTTCCAGACCACTGGTGCATCATTGATTTTGGTTTGGGAAATGGTATCATCAAAACTATTTGGAATTCTTCTAAGGATAATCATCAAATGACCAAAGCTCCTCCTGGTTTGGAATCCTGTCAAGATTTAACACATTTTGGTTGCTCATTTCAAATCAGTCATAATTTGATTCAAAGAATCAATAAGGTAATGAAAGAAGGTAAAGTTAATTGATTTAAAAAAACTTTATTTAGATCCAAAAAGTATGGGGATTAGAGTTGTCATCAAAAATTTTATATTTTTTTGTAAATTTTTAATAAATATTTTTTATGTATCAATTTCCTCAACTAAAGTAATGGGCCCACGACCTTGTGTTGTATAAATGGTAATCATGATAACATTTATTTGTTTCATGGGGTTCCTCTAGCTTATACCTGTGGAAAGTCCCAAACTTTTGTTTCTAGACTTGGTCTGCATTTTGGCTTGAGGGATTGTCATTACTTTAAACTAGGGAAAGTGATATATATTAGATATTTATTTAATAATTTATGTAATTATATTAAATTTAGATGACTTCCACCACTTACTTCAATAAAATGCAGGGGGGGGGTATTGCCAAATTTTCAAATCTGACATGTGAAATTGATGACTTAGAAAAATTTTGGTGATATCCACCCCTTGCTTCAATAAAATGCAGGGGAGAGTATTGCCAATTTTTTAAAACAGATATAGAATTTTTTTGACTTGTAAATATTTTGGTGAAAATTTTTGATGAGAATGTGAAAGTAATTGTTTCAACCTTGAGCAGGTTTCTGGCTCAAAGGAATAGCAGTACCATCAACAAAACCAATACATCCTGGGAAGCCCTCTGCTTGCATAACCTGAGATGATTCAAGTCGCTCTTCTTTTGTTGGCCAGGTGAGAATTTGAGATTACAAGGAGTTGATGGCAGTGATACATTGTTTGGTATAAGTGTTAACTGAACCATACCCTAAATCAAAGACATTTTCTAAACGTTTCAAAGCGGCTCCATTACCATTTGAACCCAAATGACATAGTGTGATGGCCAATTGAATTGAAGGATGTTGTTGTTCTTTTTGAGAATTATTGTGAAATATGGGATGATCCTGAATAAGCTCAAGCAATTTAAGGAAAAAATCCTGAGAAGTCCTGATCAGCTGTCTAAAACTGGGTGTAGATAGTTTAAGAAGTGTTTGGATGGTGTACTTGGGGGTATGAAGTACTTGAGGCTTTCTGGGAAGAAGGTAACGTTTTGTGGCCATTTTTGATAAAAAGACAAAATCTTCTTCTAGATCAGAATAAGAATTGCAATCAGAGTCCAAGAGCAGTTCAAGAGCCATGAAAGTCATTGCTTTATGTAATTTATCACGATTTGAAAGTGAGGAAGGCATAACTCTTATATGATATGATATGAAGATGTAAGTGATGTACGATGTTTTGAGTTATGAAGTGTTATGCTGCGGAGTGCTGCGTATGAATGGGATGATGCTGACAAATCAGTGAAATGGGACTTGATGGTGAAATCAGCACTTTTGGTTGAGAAAATGCGGATTTGAATGAAATAAGTGACTTATTTCATTTTGAAATCCACCAGTATTGGGGCTAGTGTGTTTTGGAAATCCGCATTTATTTAAGTGCGGATTTGCCAGAACTGACACCCCCTATTATAGAAGAAAGTTGAGTAATGTTATTTTTATTCCTCCTTCAATGAAGGAGATCATCTTGAAAATTTTTCATGATGACATATTGGCTGGACATTTTGATCTTGAAAAAATAATGATCAGAATTAAGAACACCTGCTTCATGGGCTAATATGTCTTAAGAAACCAAAATATATGTTGAATCCTGTGATTCTTACCAGAAATCAAAAAGATTAACTGGGAAAAAAGATGGATTGATGCAACTTATTGAATATCCTGACGCACCATGGAAAATTATAGACATAAAATTTGTAACAGGAGTACTCATTGCTGGGAAAGACAGTTATAACTCTTGCTGGGTTATTGTGGACAGATTTACAAAAATCTCTAAATTCATTACTACTCACAAAGATGTTTCCACTAAGGAATTAGCCTTCTTGTGGAGGTCTTATATTTTTAATACTGCTGGTTTCCCAAAATCCATAATCTCTGACAGAGACCCTAAATTTACTTCTGAATTTTGGATGTCTCTGATGGTTGTTTTTGGTTGTGATCTGAAGCTTTCTACTGCCCATCACCCTCAAACTGATGGATTAGATTAAAGAATGATTCAGACTTTAGAGGAAATTATAAGAAGGTATTGTGCCTTTGGCCTTGAGTATAAATACCATGAAACGTTGTAGACAATCCTATAGCACTAGCTATAGGCATTGACCAAGGGAGTTGTAGTAAAACCAGAAAGAATAACCCCTGTCCCTTTAGAAAAATAAGTGAGATTGACCTGTTGCAGAAAATTGGAGATATGTTTGCTAGACCCTCTAATTAAACACTCTTGACCTCCTTAAAAGTGAAGATAATAGTCCCAGACAGACTACCAGAAAGAGTTGAAATGAACAGTACTATATTCCAACAAAAAAACCAGCCAATGATACAGTGAGGAACAGAGAGGCAATTAGTAAAGAGATAAGATGATTCCCTAGAAATCTTCCCACACACGCATCATACAGCCAGTGCACAGACCACCCTGACCAATTCTCCAGCCAAAATCCAGCTTTCCCAGCCTTTTTCATGCATAAAAGTGCGTTTTAGCGCCTCCCCAGTTCCCAGGCAGGCGGGCCGCTTCTAGGCCCTAAAACACCCATACAACCCATAAAAACCCTAAAAACCCATAACTTCACTAATAAACAAAATAAACACACATAAGACATACCAAAATGAAAAGAAAATGAAGGAAAATAATCTGAGACATAATAAGTGACCCTAGCTTAAGCCTCCATAAACACTACTAACTACCACCTAAAGATGAAAAAATCCACCAATAACACCATAACCCCAATAACACCCTACATACCGAATACCCCCAAAAATGCACTCCAAAGGCCTACCCAGGTTTGGATTACCACAATGTTCACTCATTCTTGGGTCACCTTACTTCCTTGTCTTGAACTTGCTTATATTAGTACTGCTCACTCTAGTACTCAAAGAAAGCCTTTTGAGCTCTGGCTTGGATATCTTCCAAATACTCCTTCCCAAATTCACATTAATAAAATACCTAAATTGGATTTACATACTGCTGTAAAATATTTTCTTGAAATGCAAAAACTTTTCAGAAGTTATGCTCAAAAATTTATTGAAAAATCTTTTGAATATGAGAAGAAGAAGTGGAAAAATCTCATAAAGAATACACTTTTAAAAAGGGTGATGAAGTACTGATTTCTACAGTCCACTTCAATTTAAAAGGTAATAACAAATTGAAAGATCCATTTTTAAGTCCATTTGTTCTCAGAAGAATGGTTGGTGATAATGCGGTTGAAGTTATCTTGTATGCTCCATATGACAGAAATCATCTTGTTTTTCCAATATCTCTTTTGAAACCTTACACATCCAATAGTGATTTATTCCCAAAAAGGAGGGGAAGACCAAAGAAAACTCATAAAGAGATCACTGAGACATCAGAAATTGATAAGATTCTAAAAGATAGAATTATCACTGCTGAAAAAGGTACTGAATACTTATTGAGATTCAAGAATAAATCTTCTGAATATTATTCTTGTATACCTGGGAAAGAGATTTCTAGCCTTCCTGCTCTACTAAAGAAATATAAAAAGAAAAAATCATAGCATTTTTTTATTTTTTATTTTTTTTTGGAGTGAGGGAGTGTCAGCCAGCCTAATACATCTACCCAGTAAATAATTATAATTATTTACTAGAGTAGAGCTATGCCTTAACCTCTCACTTTACTACTTATATTTACTTTAAAAATTACTTATAATATTTTAACTATTTAATAAGTAAAATAAATTAAATATATAATTATAATGTTCCCTTATTTCTTATTCCTCAACAGCATCCTTATGAAAGCTGAAAAGTATATTAAATTATAGCAATACTAAATAGGGGGTATCAGTGTTCAGGGATCCACAATTAGGGATCAGGAATTTTTTTTCCCGGGATCAGACATTATTAATTACGGAATATTCTTATCCACTAACCTCGGGGCTAGTGGATAAGGAATCCACAATAATGCATTATCCCACCTCTTATACTCCAATTTCCATTCCTAATTCCTGATCCCAAACTCATCACATCCATGAGGCATATCCAGAGAGTAGTCCAATATGTGGTTATGGCAGAAAGTTGTCCAACATGTGGTTATGACAGAAAGTTGTCCAACATGTGGTTATGAAAAATTGAGTAGAAAAATGTCGGATAAGAGGTGATCATTGACACATAAAGTGTCTAATAACCCAATTATTAGAAAAAATAATTGCGGAAGATAATTGGGGTATAAGGATTTTTATTTGCAATTAATTTAATTGAAGATCCCTGAACATTGATACCCCCTAATATTAAAGGAAAAATCAAATATTTATATTTAATTTGACATATACAGAAAATACTGTTTATAGAAAATTCCTTCTAGAATATATTTTAATTTGAAGTTTCTATTGTGGGATTTTCTCCTTGTGATATTCTTGTATGTAGGATGTGGTACTGTAATTTTCTCTCTCTTTTTGGCCTATATAAGGCCCCTCAACTTTCCTGTTTTCATTCATTACATTCTTTACACATCTTACAATTTCATATAAAATTTAAACCCTAGTACTACTGTCGGTCAGTTGTCTAGAAGAGGGAAGGAAAAAGGGAAGAAAGAGATAGAGGAGGACAAGGAGAACGGCTTTGAGGAATAAAAGAAATAAAATATAAAAAATTATTTAATTTATTTAAAGGAAGGCAACCACGAGTAACTTGAGAGATGACAAAAGTGAAGGTTTTAAATAATATTATTTTGGAGTAAGGGTTTCTGCGCGGCAAACACTATGAGTACTATCAGACTTAAGGCAACCTCTGGTTAGTTATATAGAATTTTAATTAGAATTATAATACTAATAAAAAATTATATAAATGTAATAGAAAATATTTTCAAGTTGTTGAGTGTATAGTAAGTGATACTTCTACAGGGGATTATCCAAGGCCCTTTTATAGGCAATGGGTCCTCTGAAGCGCTACAAGTGACTATATACAAAATAGTAATGAAGTAAAACAAGAAGATAAAAGAAGACATCTGTAACATAGTAATTAAGAGAAAATTATACGAAAAATAATAAGAATCCCAATTAAGAATATAAAATTCCCATCCCAAATTTCCCAAATCAGTTAATACAAAATAATGAGTAACTAAACAACCCTGTGATCTAAGAACTATGGGAAAAACAAATCAAAACAAGTATTACAATCTGTTTTCAGCATTTCTAAGTGAAACAAATAACATGTTTTGACGTAACAAGGCATGCAATCATTTTAATTCAGTGTAAATTAATATTTATTAATTGTTTTCACTATGTAATTTAATAACTAGTTTAACTGAAACAATTAATTAATTTAATTTGAGAATTTATAATACTATTTTATAAAATAAGTATTATAATTTATTTGATTTTCTTCCTGACACAATTAAGGGTCAAAAGAAGCGCCATTAATTATTGTTTAATACTATATGAAAGATGTTATTTATTATATAAATTTAAATAATTAATTTAATTATATTATAAGTCAATTTTACACTTATAATTATAATATATGTTTTTTAATTAATTAAATATAAATTTATAATTATTAAATACATAAAAATGCGCCATTATTTGTAGAATATATTATATTATGCTCAATTTAATTGTATATATAAAAATATATATAACCAATAAATTTAATGTAACACTTGTATATAATAAAATTCTTATATAATTTCATTATGCAATAAAATATTAAGTTATATTCATTAAATACAAGTCTTACCCACTCTTTAAGGTTTTATAATTTATATATCATTTACTGGACTCCTGGAATAGCCTGGCTGACAACTACTATTACCTATTTCTGAGTATTTATGATTAAATATTTCATCTTATAAAGTAATAATAATATTTACAATTGTAACTTTTAATTGAGTAAAACATGAGAAAATTTACTATGTTTCCAAATAATTTAAATCTTGAGTTTTCCTGCCATTCATCACCATTGGACCACTGGAAATAGCTTCTAGACAATAAGGACACTCCAACATAAACAGAAATAAAAGTCCAATGTATCCACCCCTTAAGCCCTGAAACAATGTAATAGATTAAGTGGGATAATAATTCAGTATAAAATAGAAGAGTTTAACTATAGTAATTTTAAAGCAGGTTTATTTTTGTTAAAAAAATCAGCTTTAGTGAAACATAAAAATTATACTATTTTTGAGGTAAAGAATTGATATACTTAGTTAATGTAGTGAAAAAATTATTAGTTGAGTAAGTTAAAATAATTTTACTAGTATAATTTTTTATTGAAATTAAAAAAGTAATTATTTTAATTAAATGACTAGGTATTAAAATAAAACATTCATATTTTATTAAATAAAATGTTTCACTTATTTAATTTCTTGTAGGAAACAGTTGTGAGTCAAAAAGGCACCCAATAATTATTTGATGTAACATATGGTCTTTATTATTCAATATATATAATTAATTAATTACATTATAAGGTAAATTTATTACTTATAATTATAATATAAATCTGCAATTAATAATTCATAAACATTATATTCATAAAAATGCCCAAATTTTTCTAGAATAGAATATATTTTATGTGTATTTATATGTGTATAAAATTTATATAATAATAAAATTAATATAAAATTTATTATAATTATATTTTTATATAATTTTATTCTTCAATTTAATATTAATTTGTATATATTATTCACCTACATTTTGTCTCTCACTTATGTCCAAGTAATTCAAAATAAGATTTACTGGACTCTTAGTCACTACGCACCAAGTAAGATATCCCTGATGGGGATATCCAGCGCGAGTTGGGGATATTTTAGGGGGTGACATTAGGTCAGAAAAGTAAATGTGAGAAAAGTAAGTGCAAGAAAAATAAGTACGAGAAAATTAAGTGTAAGAAACATCATTTGCGACCATGAGAATTTTTTTTTTCATAAAAAAATTGTGAAAAAACAGAGAAAAATAAAAAATGAAATAAAAAATCAGGTTTTCGGAGAAAAAAAAATTAAAAAACAAAATTTCCCATGGTTGCAAAATATTTTTCTTACAGTTATTTTTCTCACATATTTTTTTTGCACATATTTTATTACACATATTTTTCTCACACATATTTTTCTGACACATATTTTTCTATCCTTATGTCCCTCCCTAAAATATCCCCAACTCGCGCTGGATATCCCCATCAGGGATATCTTACTCGGTGCGTAGTGAGTTTAGCCTGGCTGAAATTAAGGCTCTTGTAATTACCCTTAAATATTCCAGCTTAATATTAAGTACATAAGACTTATAAAAGGTGGATATACGTGTGTATATAAGGTATTATAATAGCATATATTGTATTTAATCATTAATTTCACTAATGTATACAACTGTTATACCTTTATCTATTCTTTCCATGTGTACTACATGTGTTCAACATAATTTATAAGCAATTTTCACTCATTCTGGAGAATATCCAGGCTGAAAGTTAGGGTTAGGATTAGGGTTGTTATTAGAATCTAATGTGTTTTTTATTGTGGAAATTTTTTGATGATGTTTATTTATTGTGTTTTGATATAATATTAAGAGAGAAAGAGAAGACTTTTTGATCATATGTATATATATATATATTTAGGGTATTGGGATTATGAATTTTTATTAGGAATTGAGGGGTGCTATTTGTAAGGATTGGTCAAGAGATTGATTGCTTGAATTTTGTCATATTTTGGCAGATAATAATAATAAAATTTAAATTTAAAAAATAAAACTGTTTCATTGATTTTTTATTTTATTGTATTTATATTTTTATTTCAAATTTGTTAATAAAAATATTTTTGCAAAAAAAAAAAAAAAAGTCACATTCACTAACTGACTGTATTGGCCGGTCATCTATAAGAAGGAAGAAATGAAGAAGAAGAATATGATGATGATGAAATTGAAGAGGGAAAAGATAAACTCAAAGGGAATAAAGAATATCTGAGATAATAGAGGAAATGATGACAATGATAGTAATGACAATAGACCACTGGGGAATTATAAGGGACTGTAGTAAGTAGATTTTATTTATCACTGCCTAAAATAAAAATTATTAATATAAACCCACTCTTAAAGCAACCTTTAACTTATATGTATTTTCTAATTTCTGGAGGGAAAAGCACCGTAATAAAAAGCAATAAAATATATATATTTGTAACTTAATAGTATCTGGGTAATAAAGTAAAATAAAGTAAATAATGGGTCTACAAGGGAGTAACCAATACCTTTATATAAGAAAAGAGCCCTCTGAAGCACCATAAACATATAATTTCAATGTGAAAATAACATAAAACATAATAAAGATAAGTGTAACAAGAATATGAAGTTGAAATGAAACAAGTGACTAAAATAGAAGTAAGAGCCCATTTTTTCACCCATCAAAACCCAAACAATGAAATAAAATTAAGTGGGACATTAAATTAGTTTGAAACAGAAAAATGTAATTATTTTAATTTTAAAACAGGTTTCAGAATTTCTTAAATAATAATCAGTTTAAGTGAAACATAAATATTATACCATTTTGATGCAAAGAATTCATGTAATTAATTAATTTTGTATATAACATGAGTAATCAACTAATTTAAACTAATTTACTGTTATAATATTTTTTTTATATCAAACAAGTAATTACTTTAATGAAATCACTAATCTTTAGAGTAAAACATTAATGTTTCATTAAATAAAGTGTTTCAACTTATTTAATTACTTTGATTACACAATAGTGAGTCAAAAAAAGCACTCAATAATTATTGGTTGTAAGATATGAATTGTGTTTACTTGATATATATAATTAATTTACTTATTTTTTACATTATTACTAAATTTTATTACTTATAATTAAACTATAAATATGTAATTAATTAATTATTAATTTATAAATTTAAAGTACATAAAAAGTGCCAATCTTTGATAGAATATAATGTATTTTATTCTTCTTTAATTGTATATACAGTTAAAATAGTAATAAAATTTATATAGCACTTACTTTGATTTTATAATTATAATATTGTTATATAATTTTATTATTCAATATAATAGGGGGTATCAAAGTTAGAAACCTTCCATTTCAAATACCTCTTTTTTCACCAAATCAACCATGATTATTTTTTAAAATATACCATATTATGTCCACAAAAACCTTTTTACTGAGTATTAATGTCAAGTTTGTGGCTTTCTTTTTTTGTTGTGAAATACCTTTTAAATAATTACAAGTTTAAAACTTTGATATCCTCTAATATTAATTTTTATATATAGTCTGCATACCTCTTTGCTCCAATTTATGTCCAAGTAATTTAACATAAGATTTACTGTACTCCTGGAATAGCCTGGCTGACAGACTGGCAGACTGAAAACATGTTTTTTAATTTGTTTTAATTTTTTATTATATATATATATAACAGGACTGAATATTTCATCAACATCATTATCATTTATTTTCTTGTTTTTTTATTTTTTCCAAATTTATTATTAAAAACACTTTTGCAAAAAAAGAAGATACATTGTTGACTGACTGACTGACTGACAACATGTTTTTATTATTATTATTATTTTTTTTTTGTAGAACAGGACTGATTTTTTCATCATCATCATGTTTCTTCTTGTTTTTATTGTTTTATTTTCTTGTTTTCTTCTTGCTTTTTTTATATTTTTTATATTTTTTATATTTTTTATATTTTTTATATTTATTATATTTTTTATATTTTTTATATTTTTTATATTTTTTATATTTTTTATATTTTTTATATTTTTTATATTTTTTATATTTTTTATATTTTTTATATTTTTTATATTTTTTATATTTTTTATATTTTTTATATTTTTTATATTTTTTATATTTTTTATATTTTTTATATTTTTTATATTTTTTATATTTTTTATATTTTTTATATTTTTTATATTTTTTATATTTTTTATATTTTTTATATTTTTTATATTTTTTATATTTTTTATATTTTTTATATTTTTTATATTTTTTATATTTTTTATATTTTTTATATTTTTTATATTTTTTATATTTTTTATATTTTTTATATTTTTTATATTTTTTATATTTTTTATATTTTTTATATTTTTTATATTTTTTATATTTTTTATATTTTTTATATTTTTTATATTTTTTATATTTTTTATATTTTTTATATTTTTTATATTTTTTATATTTTTTATATTTTTTATATTTTTTATATTTTTTATATTTTTTATATTTTTTATATTTTTTATATTTTTTATATTTTTTATATTTTTTATATTTTTTATATTTTTTATATTTTTTATATTTTTTATATTTTTTATATTTTTTATATTTTTTATATTTTTTATATTTTTTATATTTTTTATATTTTTTATATTTTTTATATTTTTTATATTTTTTATATTTTTTATATTTTTTATATTTTTTATATTTTTTATATTTTTTATATTTTTTATATTTTTTATATTTTTTATATTTTTTATATTTTTTATATTTTATATATTTTTTATATTTTTTATATTTTATATTTTTTAGATTTTTTATTTTATTTTTCAAATTTATTAAAAAATATTTTTGCAAAAAAAAAGACACATTGACTGACTGAATGACAGCATGTTTTTATTTTATTTTTATTTTATATTTTTTATATAACAGGAATGACTTTTTCATCATCTTGTTTCTTGTTTTTTTTGTTCTTCTTGTTTTTTTTTCCAAATTTATTATTAAAAAATATTTTAGCAAAAAAAAAAAGACACATTGACTGACTTGCTGACTAACATGTTTATTTATTATATAGGAATGACTTTTTCATCATCATCATCATCATTTTTCTTCTTGTTTTTATTTCTTTCTTTCATGTTTTTCATGTTTTATTATTCTAAATTTATTATTAAAAATATTTTTGCAAAAAAAAGGGGACAAAAAAAAGACACATTGACTGGCCAACTGACTGAAAACATGTTTTTTGTTTTATTTTTTTATTTCTTTCCAAATTTATTGTTAAAAAATATTTTTGTAAAAAAACGACACATTGTTGACTGACTGACAACATGTTTTTTTGGTTTTATTTAATTTTAATTTAGTTTTTATTTTTTATATGTACAGGACTGAATTTTTCATCATCATCATCATTTTTTTCTTGTTTCTTGTTGTTTTTTTTTTCAAAATTTATTAAAAAATGTTTTTGCAAAAAATAAAGGACACATTGACCGACTGACTGACTGAAAAAAGGTTTTTTTTTATTTTTATAATTTTTTTTTTTAAAAAACAGGACTGACTTTTTCATCATCACCATGTTTCTTTATTTTTTTTCTTGTTTTTTTTTCCAAATTTATTGATAAAAAATATTTTTGCAAAAAAAAAAAAGACACATTGTTGACTGACTGAAAACATTTTTTTAAATTTTTTTTTTTTTTTTTTATAACAGGACTGACTTTTTCATAATCATCATCATCATGTTACTTCATGTTATTTTTCTTGTTTTTTTCTTTTATTTTTTCTAGTTTTTTATTTTTTTTATTTTTTTCCAAGTTTATTAAAAAATATTTTTGAAAAAAAAGACACATTTATTGACTGATTGGCTGACTGACTGACAGCATGTTTTTTTTCCAAATTTTTTTAAAAAAATTTTTGAAAAAAAAAGATAAATTAACTGACTGACTGATAACTTTTTTTTTTTCTTTTTCCTTAAAAAAATAAAAATCATAATATTAGAACTGGCTACCTTGGTAAACCTATCCATTAAGTAATCACATAAAAATACAGATTTGAATTTTTGACACTTATTTATTCACTGTAAACCTACTAGTGAGCACTTGTTTGACTCAAGTAGTGCTATACTATACTGATAAAACTCACTTTCTGAAGTTTTAAATCCTTATATTCTTGATTTTTTCAAAATTTCCACCTTAAAACTGGTTGAAAACATTGAAAATGTAAGTAAGGATGTGAAACCTTATAATAGGGGGTGTCAGTTCTGGCAAATCTGCACTTATTTAAATGCAGACTTCTTAGACACACTAGCCCCAACACCAGTGGATTTCAAAATGAAATAAGTCACTTATTTCCCTCAAATCCACACTTTTTCAACTAAAAGGGCTGATTTCACCATAATGTCCCATTTTACTGATTTTTCAGCATAATCCTATTCATATGCAGCACTCTGCAGTATAACACTTTATAACTCAAAACATTGTACATAATTTACATTTTTATACTGTATAAGAGTCATGCTTTCCTCACTCTCATATTGTGATAAATTACATCAAGCAATGACTTTCATAGCTCTTGATCTACTCTTTGAATCTGATTGAAATTCTGATTCTTATCTTGAAGAAGATTTTGTTTTCTTATAA
This sequence comes from Hemileia vastatrix, assembly GCA_030280995.1. Taxonomy (NCBI): domain Eukaryota; kingdom Fungi; phylum Basidiomycota; class Pucciniomycetes; order Pucciniales; family Zaghouaniaceae; genus Hemileia; species Hemileia vastatrix. The sequence continues at coordinate 29,053,763 of JASXTE010000003.1, read as the reverse complement.
AAAAATGGCCAGGAATTTTTACCTTCTTCTTAGAAAGCCTCAAATACTTCATACCACCAAATACACCTTTCAAACCCTTCTTAACCTATCTGTACCCAGTTTTAGGTGGTTGTTCAGGGCTTCTCAGGAATATTTCCTTAAATTTATTGAGCTCATTCAGGATCAACCTGTGTTTTTCAATAATTCTCAAAAAAATGTGATCCTCCAATTCAAACAGCCATCACACTATGTCTTTTGGGCTCCAATAGTAATTGAGCTGCCTTGAATCATTTAGAAAATGTATTCAATTTAAGGTATGGTTCTGTTAACACTTATACAAAACAATGCATCTCTGCTACCAACTCCTCGGAATCTCAACTTCTCACCTTTCCAACAAAAGAAGAGCAACTTGAATCATCTCAGGCTATTCAAGGAGAGGATTTCATGGATGGTACTACTATTCCTTTGAGTCATAAACCTGCTCAAAGTGGAAACAATTACTATTACCAAAAAAATAGGTGGCTTATTTTTTAATTGCTTTCATTCTTTTTCATACTAACACAAACAGCTATATCTTTTCTATAGATATTCAATTTCTTTTCAGCTTATATGTGATGTCAACAAGAAAATTTACATCTTTATTTTCTGGCTACCCTGGATCCTGTCATGATTCCTATATCTTCCAAGTAATGCAAGTTTCAAAAGAACCTGAAAAATTATTTGATGAAGATCAGTATCTTTAGACAGATTCTGCTTATGTGAAAAGAAATTATGTACTTCCAGATTTTCAGGGAGCAGCTTCAGAAGACAGTCAAAATGTCAAGCTCAAAAATCGTTTGAAAAATTCAAGAGTCAATATTGAACATTCTATTGGATTCTTGAAAGGTACTTTTTTCTAGTTAAAGGGAATTAAGAAGCCCTCTCAGAAATAAATCTGAAATGGACGAAGTAATAAACTAGATTCTGTATTTCAGTATACTCCATAGCCTACTTTCTGACCTCAAAGATCAATGGCTAGAGCTGTATGAAGATGAAGAATTTGAAACACCTCCCACTATATCCAAAACTTCTATTTCTCAAACCACTAGCATAAGGGCGAAAATTCTTCCAATCACACTATCTGTCAGCCAGGCTGCTAGACTTACCCAGTAAAATAATTAATTATTTACTGGGATGAAGCCACACCTTTTTAATTTTTTATTATTATTAATTATAATATATTTACTTTAAATTTACCTGCAATAAATTAACTAGTTATAAAAAGTAAAATTAGTAAATAATGAAAAATAATATTAATTGTCCCTTATATTTTTATTTCTTAACACTGTGCTCAATGACAGGTTAAGAGAAATAAAAATTAATATTAAAATAAAAAGTTAATATTAAAATAAAATTTAATATTAAACATAAAAATAAATTTATACAAGAAATTCAAATTACTTATTTAAAAATGACACTTACAGTAATTTTTAAATAAATCAATTTATTTCTGACATATACAGTAAATACAGATTTTAAACGCCTTTTTTCTAGAACAATCTTATTATTTAAAAATATTCTTCTGGAATACTCTTTTTCTTCTCTCATACTCCTGTATATAGGATTTTTACCTCTGTGCTTTGTCTCTCTTTTGCCTATATAAGGCCTCCCCTTTCAGGTTGTTTTAGACATCCTTTACTTACTTATTATTTTATTAAACCATTTATTAAATCAAATATTTATTAATATTATTTACTGTTTTAGTACCTAAAACATTTTAATTCTAAATTATAAAAATTTTACCTCGTTTATTTGAGTAATTAAACTAAAAAGATAAATTCATACGTACCTTGACCTTGAGATCTTCAAATCCACTTATCACCACATTTGGACCTCTGTTAAAAATCTTCTAGACCATAAGGACCCTTCGACACTATCACACTCAAATATTTAGATTTTGAATTGAGGCCTATCTATTTGGATCCACTTATAGTGTTTAGAGCTTTTTATTTCTTTGTACTATCATTCTTGAAAAGAAGTTAAATTTTTAAATGAAAGTCTTCATGAAACCATATGTATAATATATGTATCTTTATTCTTAAAAGAAAGGCTGTGATTGAATAATTTAATTTAATCTGTTCTTTTTTTAATTTTGACTTTTCTTTGTATATGTGTATAAAATTTATTTTCCAACCAAATTACAAAAAATAAAATAAAATAAAAATAAAAAAGGTAATACCCTCCTCTATGATTCACCATGGGAGAGGGTCAGGATTGAAAATTTTTTATTTATATTTCATAAATTAGGTAGTGAAGCAATCAAAAAGATAATCAAAAAACTAAAATTAATGAAATTCAGGATATTACCTGCCAATGAGCTCTGATGTGACAAAATTCAAAGAATACATTTGACATGGGATTGTATTTTGAACTAATTAAATAAATTAATTATTTGAATGATTACCTTAATACAGTAGCAAGGCCCAGTGGCCCATCACTTAAATTTGATTATTATCTTTAATGAATAATTCATTATAAATTTATGAAAAGAAAAGGAATCTACTGAAATCCTTTATTTACCATATTTAGCCTCCCTCCCTAATGATTTACTTTTCATTGGACCTTCAAACCTCATTTTACTCCCCCTAATTATCAAATTTTGGTTGATCTGTGAGGAAAATCTAAAATGAATAAAAATATTACAATATTTTAATCCAGGAGGAGCTTTTGTTGTTTGATGGTTATCTTGAGAGGAATTCCAAATCACCTCCACAACTCCATTCCCAAATCCATACCAAAATTATCTTAAATCACTTGGAAAATTCCTGAGAGTGTTTCCAAAGCAATTTATTAAAAAAATATTTTTATATTCTTTGGAAATTTTTCCAAGTCAAAAAAGTCACCAAGAATTCTCTGAAATCACTTGGAAATTTCCTGAGAGTGTTTCCAAAGTGATTCATTAGGGGGTGTCAAACATTACCATATACTCCATTCAAGAAAGCCTTGAAAAAGGTACCAAGTAAGTCATTTTAATTCAAATTACATACCCCATTATTTGGTATACTTCAACAGTGTGCTTTTCCCTACACACACCATTTGTTGGGTACATCCAAACCCCTCAAGCACTTCTTCCCCTTAACTTTATTGGTCAGCATTAGGTACACACATGCACATACCTTAAAATTTTTCTTCACCTAGTCCTTATGAGCTTATTTATATACACACAGTACTCAGTGTATCAAATCTTAAGTCACCCTAAAATCATAGTCTAACACTTAATTTATCCCACCCTTTATTACTCTCTCTCTTATTATTTCCCTAAAAACACTAGCATGGCTCCTTCACTTTGTCAACAGCTTCAAACAACTACTGATGCTCTAGTCGTTGATCTTTTGGTCAATTCTCATCCAGATTCTGATTCTGAGTTAGATTTTTTTTATATGAGTCACCTTTTAGAGAACTGCTACCTTACTTCCCAAACCCCATTCATTTGCCATCAACCACAATATACACTTCACAAACTTTCTGAAATACCTGAACCCAGTTTTCAGAAAATTTTACAAACTACTTATCATGGCTTTAAATACCAACATGATTTAATTCATGATCATTCTATTTACCACAACAATTCTCATTGCCCACAGAGGGTCCCTGCAATACAAATCTCTGTGGCACTTTTCCAATTTTGTTCAAATGGGAATGGTGCTTCCATAACTTATCTTGAGAGCCTCTTCAGTATAAGTCATGGAAAAGTAGATTTATACACCAAGAGAACCATCAAATCCATCCATTGAGTTCAATCACAACTCCTCAAATGGCCCACTAAGGAGGTTAGACTGGAAAACTCACAGATCATGCAAAATGAAAGATTCCCTGGATGTATTAGCTTTGTTGATGGCACAACCATCCCTTTAAGCCAAAAGCCTGAAAAGGATGGAAACAATTATTTTGATTGGAAAATAAGGTCAGTGCTTATCTATATCTTACATATTATTACATATAATACTAAAAGCTATAGAGGAGTAGGTAAGATTTTTGAATGTCACTAGAAAGGACAAGATTAGATCTTTGAATTCTTCTAGAAAGCTACTATGATTTTTTGGGGAAAAGAACTACCTTTTATATATTCCAAACTCATATTTCTATTAATCTTTTCATTTTTAAATATTTGTTTGTTTGTACCATCTTGAGGATTTAGACCTACTTATTTGGATGTTTTTTGAATTATGCACTTTCTGCTTAACATGCAAGTAAAATCATGTTTCATGCATGTTTAATCTTCAAAGGAAGATTTTTTTGTCTTTTAAGTGTTTATAAATTTTAAATAAACTTCAACCAAATCACACAAAGAATAAAAATGGCAATACCCTCCCCTGAAATTTACTCTGGGAGGGGGTCTGTCAGTATAGTCTAGTATATAAGTATGATATAATAGTGTTTATTTATGGTCCTACTACTTATTGATAAATTATTTAGTGATTAAACCTCAGGGGAAGACTAATAAAATAGTTATACTCAAATAAAACTCACAATACTTGGATTTAAATGCGTGCTAGTGGTGGAAAATAGATGAATAAAATATAGTTATAGCTTATTTAAAGATAATATCAATTTATAATGGCTTTATAATATATTTCTAAATGTTAATAATTGTATAGTAGTGTTTATTAGAGTTGTAGTAATTGAATGATGATCAATAACCGTCAAAATCCCTCCTTACTTATACCCAAATCCACTGGAGTGCACAGACATTCAATCCAGATGATGTCACTGCTATCCCCGGCAATTACAGCACTGTGAGGGCCCATCACCTCCCCATGGCTTCCACTTCAAGCAGTTTCAACACCCAGACCTCCAGTAAGGACCCTCCATCACTATTAATAATAACACAGATCCATAAATAGAAAAGCCAGATAAAAGCGGATACCATAAAGAAACAGGTAAAATAAACAATCAAAAAGAGATTTAATGAAACCAAAAGCATATAAAGGAAACAAATAAAATGTCCAAGCCCCCAATAACATCCCAAAGCATCCACATTAACCCAGAAATATCCTTCCAACCCATAAATCCGTGAATAACTATCCAAGGAAGTAATTTTAGTTGTCCAAACTGGGTGTATGCGCCTGATATAGGTGTCTATGCTTCTGTAGGCGTTGTGAGTCCACTGATTTTGTCCATATGACCTAAAATAAGCAGAAAAACAAAGGTTATAGGCTATTAAGGGGCTAAAACTCACTTATATACCTAAATATACATAATATACTGCATATTTCACTGAATATGAGATTTATGTATACATATAAGCTTATGTATGTCAATAATTACTTCATATCACTTAAGATAAGTATATTATGACTCCATTAACACCTTAATTAGTATTATTAGGCCATGGATAAGCTATTTAAACTATTATAAGTTATATAATAGAATAATAATAATATATATTATTATTTTAACCTTATTATTAAGATATAAGCTTAATTTACTTAAGGTTATCTTATTCTAAGCATAAGAAATACTCAGTCCTAAGGATATTTAGGCTGACACTCCCTCACCCCAAAAAAAACAATAAAAAAATGTTAAGACATTTTAATTAAAACTAAGGAGTGAAATAATAAAAATAAAAATAAAAAAAATAATTTTTTATAATACATATACTGAATGAACAGTATTATTTAGATTTAAATTTTTTCAAGAGATTTATAAGATCAGATATTTCATTTTCTGGAATCCACTGGTCATATTCACTTGATTTATTTTTAAATCTTAATAGATACTCAACTCCCTTTTCTTTAGTAAGGTGTCTCTTTTTAAGTATCTTTTCAATTTCAACCTTTTCAACTATTTCTTCAGGTTTCTGTTTATGCCTTCCTGATCTTCTTGGAAAAAGAGCAGTATCATTAGAATGGTATGGTTTTATAAGAGAAATAGGAAATACTGGATGTTTTCTATCATATGGCGCATATAGAATAACCTCAACAGCATTATTACCAACCATCTTTTAAACTACAAATGGTCCAATGAATGGATCCTTCAATTTAACATTACCATTTAAATTGAAAGGTAGTGTTGAAATAAGGAGTTCATCACCCTCTTTGAACATTTGTTCTTTATGGGCTTTATCCCATCTTTTCTTTTCATACTCAAACGCCTTATTTATACATTCTTGAGCATGTTTTCTGCATAATTCCTGCATCTGAAGAAAATATTTAGTACCTGGATGGATATCCAATCTAGGTAACTTATTAAGAGTTTTAGCAGGGGTATTAGGTACATAACCCAACCATAACTCAAATGGCTTCTTGCCAGTGACAGAATGTACTGTACTATTGTATGCAAATTCTAAACCTGGGATAAGGGTTACCCAATCATGCGTGAATTTGTCATTGTCTTTAAAATTAAGACCAAAAGCACAGTATCTTCTTATAATATCTTCTAAGGTTTGTATCATTCTTTCTGCTAGCCCATCAGTTTGTGGATGGTGTGCTGTAGAAAGTTTTAATTGACACCCTGAAACATCCATAAGTGACGTCCAGAACTCAGAAGTAAATTTAGGATCTCTGTCAGAAACTATTGCTTTGGGCAAACCTGCTGTATTTAACATTTGTGTCCACCATAAAAAAGCTAAGTCCTTTGCAGAAACCTCTTTGTGGGTAGGAATAAATTTACACATCTTTGTAAATCTATCTACAATTACCCAGAAGGAGTTATAACTCTTATGCCCTGCTATTGGCAAACCTGTTACAAAGTACATGTTAATGATTTCCCATGGAGCTTTTGGTTGCTCAATTTGTTGTAATAAACCAGCTCTTTTGCCTGTTAATATTTTAGATTTTTGACAAGAATCACATGTTTCAACATATTTCTGAACATCCTCAGACATGTTAATCCACCAAGCTGTGTTTTTTACTCTGGTTAATGTTTTATGGTAGTCAAAATGAACTGCTAATATATCATCATGACATATACTTAACATTAACTCCTTCATTGAAGGGGGAGTTACAATTACATTACTTAATTTTTTCCTGTAATATATAAAACCATCCTCAATGGAAAATTTTCCTTTCTCTAATGCCTCTTTATACTTAATTGGTAATGTTTTTATTAAAAAATTCATTGAAGCATTAGATGGCTCATTTAATATTGTAGTTAATTTACTCAAGTCAGGATCTGAATTATAATTATCAAGAATTGATTTCATAAATTCATCCTCAAGATCTACAATATAAATGCCATAAATGTTAATAATCTCTGACTCAGGAACATAAGCAGGATTATCATCATTATTAGGAAGAGGTACTCTAGATAACAGATCTACATTAGATTTCAAGGTTCCTGCTCTATGTGTAATAGTCATCCGGCCTCTGTATTCTTGTACAGCTAATTGCCATCTAAACATGTGTCTATTAGGAGTTTTCATGTTTAAGAGTGACTTAACTGCACTACAGTCAGTTATTAACTCAAATTTTCTGTCTTCAAGGTAATAATGTAGCTTCTCAAGAGCCCATACTACTGCCAAACATTCAAGTTGAGTAGCACCATATTTCAATTCACCACTTCTCAGAGTACGTGAAATATAGCAGATTAATACTTCTGACATTTTTCCTTCAATAAGTTGTTTTTGATGCAAAGCAGCACCCAGTCCAATAAAACTTGCATCTGTATATAATACAAAAGGTAATTGGAAATCTGGTAAACCCAAGATAGGAGCTGTCATTAAACATTCTTTCAACTTATCAAAAGCTTGTTGTCTTTCATTATTCCAAATGAAAGCTTCTGATTTCTTTATCAGTGTGGTCAGTGGTGCAGCAATTGATTGGTAGTTTTTTATATATTGTCTATAATAACCACACATTCCAAGAAAAGATTGTACATCCTTTACATTTTGAGGAATGCCAATATTCTTTATTGCAGCCACTTTATTTTGGTCTACACATATTTGTAAGCCAGATACAATATGACCAAGCACTTTTAAAGATTCAAACCCAAATTTACATTTTTTCAATGCAAGGTTCATTTTTATTTCATCCATTTTTTGAAATACTTTCCTTAAATGGATTAAGTGTTCATCATAAGTTTTTGAGAACACTATGATGTCATCAATGTATACCATTAACCATCCCTCAATCATTTCATTATGGAATGTTATATCCATTAACTTCTGAAACACTGATGGAGCATTTTTTGGTCCAAATGGCATTCTGACATACTTATAAATTCCCATGTGTGTTGTTATCAACAAAAAGTTCTGTGAATTCTTTTCAACAGGAATTTGATGGTACCCTTTATTTACATCTAGGCAACGTATATATTTAGCACCTTTAAGGGTAGCATGTATAGAGGCAATCCTTGGCAAGGGATAAATATCATCTACTGTAAATGTATTTAATGCTCTATAATCACCGCACAGTCTTGCTTTATCTTGTTCATAAGAAATTAGCACTGGTGATATTACACAATATTTTGGTGTAGTTTCAACCTTCTCAAGAATGTTCATTTTTAATAACATCTTAATATTATCCTCTATGTCTTTCCTCTTCATTGGTGAAGCAGGGTATGGTTTCTTTTTAAGACTAGCAGGAACATTATCCATATCACAGGTTAAACTAATCTTCATTTCATGATCTTTTACAAGGCCAAGTTCATTTGTGCCATGTGCAAAAGCCATTGGAAATGCTTTAATTAATTTCAAAATATTATCTTTCTCAGCTTTACTTATCTGAGTGCCAAATGATGCTTTTGAAATTTCTGTTTCCAGAAGTTCCATCTCATTGGATTCTCTTCCTTTACACGGGGAATTTTTTACTGACTCAATGTGTAATACTGTGTTAAAAGAATTTATTTTAAATTTCCTTTTACCATTCATGCCAATGGTAAAATTGTTATTAGCAGGGTCTAATTTCACACCAAATTTAGTCAGAATATCATTTCCAATGATAAAACAGTTACTACAGTTAGTATTATCCATTACCACAAAGTCACAAGTTACCCTTACATAACCATGTTGGCGTTTAAAGAAAACAGCAGCTTTGTATTTACCAATGGGGTGTAGCACTGATCCAAAACCTCTCTAATTTTTACTTTGAAGTGGCTCAAGGTTAGACTTATATTCACTATCAATTTTGTGTAATGTATTAGTGGAAACAACAGAACCAGCAGCTCCTGTGTCCAGTACTATATTAACATTTTCACCAGAAATGATAGCTGGAACCGTGATAGGTGTCATTCTAAAGTTATCAGCTTGTATATCCTTAATGATTTCAGCATCCTCAAAATTCATTAAAGATTCATTTGAGTCCATATTTAATATTGGATTTTCAAAGATGGACAAATCATCTTCCAACATACAGACTTCATTTTCATCACTATATGAGATATTGCTGTCATAATCACTTGATTCTTTACTTTTTTCAGTTTCAGTTTCAGATTCACGTTGATTTTCAACAATATTTATGTTTTTCTCACATTTGTGACCTTTGACCCAAGGTTTGTTACACTTATAACAAGTATTTGTTTCATACTTTTTAGGTACTACAGGTGCAGTAGGTTTTTTCTGCTTCTCCTGAAGTGTTTTTGAATTCTGAGTTTTTACAGGTTCAACATTTTGTTTATAAGTGGAATACCTTGATTCATACTTATGGTTTAATAATATTTCATTGCAAATATTAATAAAGTCAAAATATCCAGTAACATTTAATGTTCTATCTACAACAATGTCTCTGACAGATATAGGTAATTTATATATTATCTTATCTTTCCATAAGTTAAAATCCATATGAGGCTCAATGGCTTTTAATATTTTGTTTAAATTCATTAAAAATACCATAGGTTTGTCACCATTCAACGGATTATACCTAGTCTTCTCATAAAGTCTCTGCTGAGTAAGCCTGATTTTAGAACCTCCAAATTGTTTTTCAATAAGTTGTTTCCATTCAGCCCAAGAGTAATCTTTACCCTCACTCAAGACAGCTTCAAACCATAATAAAGCAACATCCTTAAATAAAGAAATTAATTTTGATGTTATTTCTTCATCTGGTAACTTATATGAGAATTTCAAGTTGTCAATTCTTTGAATAAAATGTTGCCAATCAGAGCTGGCTTCCCCATCATAAGTTGGGTACTGATCTATCTTAGGCCAGTTTTTCTGATTGGATTTTATCTCACTAATCTTAGGTAAATTCAACAACTCATTCACTTTTGATAAATGGTCTTGTATTTCCTCCTGCACAGATTTGTGACTTACATTTTCATATTTGACACTACCACCAGATGGTTTTACTTGTGGTGGTATAGGGAAGGAATGAGATTCACTTTTGCCAATGAAAGGATTATTATTATATTGATTATACTTATGATTATCCTGGTTCATTAGTAGATTGGCAGTTTCAATCTCAACTTTAGTTAATCTTTGTAGCAACTCAGAGACACTTTGATTTGTCTGGGCAAAAGATAACTTTGTTCTTGATTCAGTTTTTAATGAATGTGTTTCATATAATTTTTCTAACTCACAGAATTTGTTTGAAAGGTCATTATATTTATTACTCAATGAATCATATTTAAGAGTTAGAGACAAATGTTCTTTCTCTAATTCTTTGTTACGTGTTGCTAATTGAGAAATGTTTAATGTCAAGGATGAAATTGTATCACTAGTGAGCTTAACTGTCTGTTCCTCACAATCAGTCATTCTATTCCACAATGCTGAAACAATTCTATGGACAGTTGGATTATTCACCACACAATATGGGGGGCGGACTTGCTAGTGAGTCCGCAACCTTGGACCCAAACTCACAACAGATTGAACACACATTGAGCTATTGATAAAGGAACCATACAATCAGGAATGAACACCACTCAGCAGAACAGTTTTAGGTGGGTGTTCAAGTAGAGTTCAGTTTGGGTTCAGTATGAGTTCAGTCTGAGTTCCATCTGAGTTCCATCTCAGTTCAGGTTGAGGACTTGCTAGCAAGTCCACCCCCTATATTGCGTAGTGATTGTTAAAATATTCCTTGTCTTCCTTTTCAATTCTCTCACTCTCCTGTGAACTTCTCATCTCACTAGTAGGTGGTTGCAACTGAGGGTTAACTGTATTATCATTGTAAACAGTACTGTTATTGTGGACAAAAGACAAGTCAGGTGTATCTACTCTAAAACCTAAATTTCTTAAATCCTCCTCTATTTTTTGCACAGATTTAACATCAATAGAATTACCTATATTTTAATTATCAGTATTATGTTCAATCTGAGAGGGTAATCTACTTACCATGGGATGGTTGCCAGTCCTGATTTTTGGCGCTTTTTTCCTTTGTAAGGGTGAGCTGAGGAAGTCAGATGAGGTGGTGGATCCCTGTTGCAACTGTGGCTGGTCCACTGTTGATGAAACCAGTCCCATTTCCATTTTTCTACCAGGATTTTCTCCTGGGAGTGAGTTGACCCGCCTTGGATAGGGGGTTGCTGATTTGACTGACTGGGCTGGCCTCCCTTTAACTCTGCCAATGCCTGATTCATCTGCTGAAACCCTACCTTGCAATTGTTTTGCAACTGCTCTACCTCTTTGAACATGAGTGATTTTGATTCCTCCAATTTCAGAACCTGTTTGGCCAGGTGGGAAAGTTGATCCTGAAGTGGAGGAGACGTCTTTTTATAGTTATCTTTTTTAAGAGGGCATCCTTTTCCTCTATACTCATGCTTTCTTCCTGGGGGTATTGTTGACCCTCCATGGTGATGTCCTGGAAAGTTTTTGTTAGCTTTAGACCTGGTATTATAAGCAGGCTTTTCACTTACACTGTCCTGGGGAGCACTCATATTGTTAAGAATGACAATATTTTACGTCTACAAAAGGAAAAAACTCTATGGAATTAGTAGACAAAAGATATTAGCAATTATATCACTAATAAAAAAGCAATGGAGCTTACCCTGAATTTATATCTTTATTTATTTAAATAAATTATAAGAAAAATTGGAAAAAATCTGTTAAAAATATAATAATAGGTTTAACTAGACCTCTATAAGGGTGAATAAGTAGCTTATCAAGCTTTAACCAATTACCAATTTAATTGGGTGTTATATTGGTGTCCAAATACCAAGTGAAATTGGGTTTATATTGGATACAGTTACTACTGTAAATACCTAATTTTTATGATAAAAAATTAGTACAATTATTTTAAGGGTTCTTTTCCGCAATCACTGAGTTATGATGACCCACTAATATGCAGCAGACCCAAATATTTGGTTATTTTGAGCTGTACTAAGGTAAAAATCATGTCCCAAAGCTTATACTAAATAATTAGTAAAATATAAGGAAAGACCCCCAATTGTCAGTATAGTCTAGTATATAAGTATGATATAATAGTGTTTATTTATGGTCCTACTACTTATTGATAAATTATTTAGTGATTAAACCTCAGGGGAAGACTAATAAAATAGTTATACTCAAATAAAACTCACAATACTTGGATTTAAATGTGTGCTAGTGATGGAAAATAGATGAATAAAATATAGTTATAGCTTATATAAAGATAATATAAATTTATAATGGCTTTATAATATATTTCTAAATGTTAATAATTGTATAGTAGTGTTTATTGGAGTTGTAGTAATTGAATGATGATCAATAACCGTCAAAATCCCTCTTTACTTATACCCAAATCCACTGGAGTGCACAGACCTTCAATCCAGATGATGTCACTGCTATCCCCGGCAATTACAGCACTGTGAGGGCCCATCACCTCCCCATGGCTTCCACTTCAAGCAGTTTCAACACCCAGACCTCCAGTAAGGACCCTCCATCACTATTAATAATAACACAAATCCATAAATAGAAAAGCCAGATAAAAGCGGATACCATAAAGAAACAGGTAAAATAAACAATCAAAAAGAGATTTAATGAAACCAAAAGCATATAAAGGAAACAAATAAAATGTCCAAGCCCCCAATAACATCCCAAAGCATCCACATTAACCCACAAATATCCTTCCAACCCATAAATCCGTGAATAACCATCCAAGGAAGTAATTTTAGTTGTCCAAACTGGGTGTATGCGCCTGATATAGGTGTCTATGCTTCTGTAGGCGTTGTGAGTCCACTGATTTTGTCCATATGACCTAAAATAAGCAGAAAAACAAAGGTTATAGGCTATTAAGGGGCTAAAACTCACTTATATACCTAAATATACATAATATACTGCATATTTCACTGAATATGAGATTTATGTAAACATATAAGCTTATGTATGTCAATAATTACTTCATATCACTTAAGATAAGTATATTATGACTCCGTTAACACCTTAATAAGTATTATTAGGCCATGGATAAGCTATTTAAACTATTATAAGTTATATAATAGAATAATAATTATATATATATATAATAAAATAATATATATTATTATTTTAACCTTATTTTTAAGATATAAGCTTAATTTACTTAAGGTTATCTTATTTTAAGCATAAGAAATACTCAGTCCTAAGGATATTTAGGCTGAAAGGGTCAGTATTGCCAAATTTTCATTTTTATTTTATAAATGAATAAATAAATCATTCAAAAAAGATAATCAACCAAGAAAAATTAATGGCATTCATAATACTACCAGCCACTGAGCTCAGATGTGACCAAATCCAAAGAACACATTTACATGGAATTGTATTGTGAACTCATTCAATCAATTAATTTTTTGAATGACTACCTTTATACAGCAGCAAGGCCCAATGGCCCATTACTTAAATTTGATGATTATCTCTAATGAATGATTAATTATAAATTTAAGAAATAAAAATGAATCTTTAAAAATCCTTTATTTACCATACTTAGCCTCCCTCCCTTTAGCTTTACTTTTCATCAAACCTTCTTACCTCACTTTACTTACCCTCTTTATCAAATTTTGGTTGATCTGAAATGAGCAACCAAAATGTGTAAACTTTTCATAAGATTCTAACCCAGGAGGAACTTGAGTTGTTTGATGGCTGTCCTGTGAAGAGTTCCATATTGCTTCCACTAGACTATTTACTAATCCAAAGTCAAAAATATATTTGTGATTGGCAAAATATAATCCATGACCTTTGAGTTGAGCAGGTGAAGGAATGGGTAGTCCAGTAATAGGATCAATATAAGTGAAAATCCCAAATTTAAGAAAATTAGAATTGTTTTTGTCCATATGAATCTTGTTGTGAAAGCCTCTATATGTAATAATAACATTAGATGAAAAGATATAATCATCTTCCAGATTGACCCATTCCATGTCTGTCCAATTTGGTAAAAAAAAAATGTCAGTAAAAACGCTTGGAAATGTGCTGGGCATGCTTCCAGCACATTTCCAAGGCAAAAAAACTTACCAAAATGCTTGGAAACAGTCTAGAAATGTTCTGGTACTGTTTCCAAATCAATTTGGAAAAAAAAAACAAAAAAAAATGTTAGTAAAAACACTTGGAAATGGGCTGGGCATGCTGCCAGCATGTTTCCAAAGCAAAAAAAAAAAAACTTACCAAAAACTCTTGGAAACAGTCTAGAATTGTTCTGGGACTGTTTTTAAAGCAATTTGAAAAAAAAAACCCCAAAAAAAGGGAAAAAAAAAGAAAGAGAGAAAAAAGTCAGTAAAAAGAAAAGCAGGATCAGGCACCACTCATCTTAGGTAAGTGTTGTAAGGGGCTTGAAGAGAAAAATGAGGAACATGTGAAGCCATGAAGAAAAAGAAAAAAACATACCTTGATGAAAGGGCTAAAAAAGATGTAAAGAGGAAGAGAGTTGGGGGAATCTGGAAGGAGAATTGCATGATGATTAGGATATGTGTCATGAAATGCATTTAGAAATGTGTTTTGAAATGTGTTCTGAAATGGATGAATACATAAATTTGAGCAGGAGTCCAAGATAATGTGGGTTTGGGGGAAAAGGAGTCTGATGTACAATGGGTTGTGGGAATGTGTGTATTGGTGGGCTTAATTGTGGTTGGGGTTATGGAGCAAGAATAGGAAGTATTTGATGAAGTATTTGAGCAAATTTTTGACATGTCTAACCCCAAGTTTGCCATTTATAATGGTGTCTTGTAATGGCATTTAGAGACTGAAGTCCTCCAGGCATATATGGTAATAATTGACACCCCCTATTAAAAAAAGAAAAACAAAAAAAACATTAGTAAATACTCTGGAAAAATTTCCAAATCAAAAAAAGAAACAAAAATTAACAAAAATGCTTTGAAAGAACTTGTAAACATCCTAAGAGTGTTTCCAAAGCAATTTATTAAAAAAACCATTAGTAAACACTTTGGAAATGTTTCCCAATCTAAAAAAAGAAAAAAAAATACCAAAAATGCTCAGAAATCACTCATAAACGTTCTGAGAGTGTTTCCAAAGCAATTCATAAAAAAACATAAAAAACATTAGTAAATGCTTTGGAAACTTCTGCAAAAAATTTCCAAAGTGTTTCCAAATCAAAAAAAAAAGAAATAAAGGTTATCAAAAACACTCAGAAATCACTTGGAAACATCCTGAGAGTGTTTCTGAAGCAATTTGTTTTTTTTTTAAAAAAAAAGGAAAAGAAAATAATTAGTAAAATTGAGTAAAAGAAAAAAAGATTAAAAAGCACTTGCCTGGGATAAGGGTAAAAGGGACCTTAAATAAAAGGAAAAAAGGAAAAAGTTAGCAGGGACGGACAAATCAAAGAGGAAAAAGAAATAATAATAATAAAGGGAATAATAGAATAAAAATTGAGGGTCAATGAAACAAAAAATAGGAAGAAAGAGAAATGTTTGAAAATGGTATGAAACAGAAAAGAACTCACCTTGATTTAAGGGGGAAACTACGAGTAAAGAAAAAGATGGTTGGGGGAATCTGGAATGATAATGGTATGAGAAAGTGCTATGATATGAGTTTTGAAATGCATTCTGAAATGTGTTATGAAATCTTTTATGAAATGCAATATGAAATTCAAGATGGAATAGTTTGAAGAGAATAAGGTAAGGCATTTGGCCACTGAGAAACTTGAATATGTATAAATTGCGTATACACCATTAAATAAAAAAAGATTTACAAGATAAAAAGAAAGGGAAACATGCCTGGTCGAAATGTTGTAATAAAATGATGTGAATTCCAGGGAGGGGTGTGTGCCAAGGATTGATGGCTAGGGAGGGAGGTCAGTGTGTCACATGTGAGAGGTATGCAGTGAGCACGGAACGGATGTTGTGGCCAACATGTGGCTGTGAAAAAAATTTGGGAAAAAAGTCCTGATTTGAGGTCATAACTGACACCCTTTTTTGAAATAAGTGACTTTTTTGCAAAATTTAAGTGCTGATTTGTAAGTGCTAATTTGCTTTGAAATCTGCACTTAAGTAGTTAAGTGCAGATTTGCCAGAACTGACACCCCCTATTATGTCCTCAATAACTGCCCAGCATTTTTTTTTTTTTTTTTTTTTCTGTTTCATTTTTCTATAACTGACTGGCTTTTGAAAGATTTTTTCTTTTTTTTTTCTCTCTCTCTCTCTCTATTTGGTGGTACACTTTATATTGAACAGTCATAGACAGTAAACTAATTTATCTATCTATCTATCTATCTATCTACATATTTTTTCAAATATTATCAACTTGTAGAGGATGAAACTTCCTGAGACTAGATCAGAAGTAGCACTAGAACAACTTATGAATAACATTTCACCTATTATAGATGAAGTAACTTTAAAAGCTCAGTACTTTACTTTCTAGGAAAAGAAAGAGATGTAAAAGTCACTTGGTTTTTAATACCCAAAACCTGATAATAGGGGGTGTCAGTTCTGGCAAATCCGCACTTAAATTAAGTGCGGATTTCAAACCAAATCAGCACTTACAAATCAGCACTTAAATTTTGCAAAAAAGTCACTTATTTCAAAAAAGGGTGTCAGTTATGACCTCAAATCAGCACTTTTTTCCCGTTTTTTTTCACAACCACATTTTGGCCACAAAACATCCCTTCATTTCTTACCCCATCCCTGTCACATGTGACACACTGACCTTCCTTGCTACCTACCCATCAATCCTCGGCACACACCCCTTCCTGACATTTTCAATATTTTGACCAGGCATGTTTACATTCTTTTTTACTTATTTCTTCTACTTTTTAATCTTTTTTCTTGTTATGTGCCAGTTTCATAATGCCTCCCAGACATTCCAAATCTCAAAAGGTAACTCAAAAATCTGCTTCGTCACAAAAGTCTCCTCGTAAAGCAAGGATTACATAGAAAAAAAATCAGTGACTTTTTCTATTACTTACAACTGTTTTTACAGAATTGAAAACTATGTTTCAGCTAATATTTTATGGAAGTGAACTCTGTTCTTCGCCCGAAGAACAGAGTTCATCCTCCTATTTTCACACTCTGTTTGCACCAATCTCCATCCCTTTCAATTCTATCAACACATGCTTGTCTTCCCTCCCCATGCCTTTCGCTATCCTCCCAGCCCCATTGTATGCCATCCTCTTTTGATCCCCATTTCACCCCTCTCAACCTCTCCCAGACCCTTTTCTTCATTTAAAATGCCTCGGAACCCTTAATCTTCCCTTCCAACTCTTTCCCAACCTTTGAGTGACTGAAAAAATATGCGTTTGCTGAAAATATGCGATTTCATGTTGAGTTGATGAAAGAAAACACAGAGAGAAAAAAAAATAAGACTTTAACAGCAAATTCAAAAACCAAAAAAATATGCAAAAAAATTTACCATTCTCAGTGAATAATACATGCAAATTGATAATTTGAAGAGAAAGAGAAAAAAATTAAAATTGCGTTGAAAAATGTTGGAGTGTTATTGGAAGGATTTTCGCCCTTATACTAGTTGATTGAGAAATAGAAGTGTTGGATATAGTCGGAGGTGAATCAACTTGTTCATCTTCATACAGCTCTAACCATTGATCTTTGAGGTCAGCAAGTAGGTTATGAAGTATAGTGCAACACAGAATCCAGTTGATCACCGCCTCCATTTCAGATTTATTTCTAAGAGGACTTCTTAATTCCCTTAAACTAGAAAAACGGCCTTTCAAGATTCCAATAGAATGTTCAATACGGACTCTTGACTTTGCCAAATGATTGTTGAATTTGGCATTTTGACTGTCTTCTGAAGCTGCTCCCCGAAAAGCAGGAAGTACATACTTTCCATTCTCATAAGCAGAATCTGCAAGAAGATACTGATTTTCATCAAAGAATTTTTCAGGTTCATTTGAAATATGCATTCTTTGGAAGACGTAGGAGTCATGACATGAGCCAGGATAGCCAGCAAAGAATGATATAAATTTTTTGTTTACGTCACATATAAGCTGAACGTTAATTGAATATCTATAAAGAAGATATATTTGTTTGTGTTAGTTTCAAGGAGGATGAAAGGAGTTAAAAATAATCTACCTCTTTTTACGGTCAAAGTAATTGTTTCCACCTTGAGCAGGTTTCTGGCTCAAAGGAATAGTAGTACCATCAACAAAACCAATACATCCTGGAAAGCCCTCTGCTTGCATAACCTGAGATGATTCAAGTCGCTCTTCTTTTGTTGGCCAGGTGAGAAGTTGAGATTCCAAGGAGTTGATGGCAGTGATACATCGTTTGGTATAAGTGTTAACTGAACCATACCCTAAATCAAAGACATTTTCTAAACGTTTCAAAGCGGCTCCATTACCATTTGAACCCAAACAACATAGTGTGATGGCCAATTGAATTGAAGGATGTTGTTGTTCTTTTTGAGAATTATTGTGAAATATGGGATGATCCTGAATAAGCTCAAGCAATTTAAGGAAACATTCCTGAGAAGTCCTGAACAGCCATCTAAAACTGGGTGTAGATAGTTTAAGAAGTGTTTGGATGGTGTACTTGGGGGTATGAAGTACTTGAGGCTTTCTGGGAAGAAGGTAACGTTTCCTGGCCATTTTTGATAAAACGACAAAATCTTCTTCTAGATCAGAATCGGAATCAGAGTCCAAGAGCAGTTCAAGCGCCATGAAAGTCATTGCTTTATGTAATTTATCACGATTTGAAAGTGAGGAAGGCATGACTCTTATATGATATGATATGAAGATGTAAATGATGTATGATGTTTTGGGTTATGAAGTGTTATGCTGTGGAGTGCTGCGTATGAATGGGATGATGCTGACAAATCAGTGAAATGGGACTTGATGGTGAAATCAGCACTTTTGGTTGAGAAAGTGCGGATTTGAGTGAAATAAGTGACTTATTTCATTTTGAAATCCACCAGTATTGGGGCTAGTGTGTTTTGGAAATCCGCACTTATTTAAGTGCGGATTTGGTCAAATTTAAGTGCGGATTTGTAAGTGCGGATTTGCCAGAACTGACACCCCCTAATGTTTGATGAGAAGACAGGTCCAATTGCATTTTTTTTTGTCCTTATAAATTAATCCACTAGTGGTGCATGCACACAATACTGGTCATCAAGCAAACAAAGCCCACCAGTCTCCATTTGTAAAACCAGTCTTGTTTATCGTAGCATGTAATATTTTAGTTTATTTTATGTTTTGTTTATATTATTTTTTTTCTTTCTAGGTTTTTTTTTGTTTCTTTTTTTTTCTGGTTAAGCTTTTTACTGCTAATTTTGTTTCATATACATATTTTAGGTGTTTATTCTCTCTTCTTTTTTTATTTTCAAATATATATATATATATATATATATTTACATCCTTTGTTGTTTAGTTTCAATTTCTTTGTGTTTTAGCTATTTACTCTAAGTATAAATTTAATAAATTAAATCAAAACAGCCAGACTCTGTCTTACCCGGCATTTGCAGAATCATCTCACGACTTCGAATGGGACTTTTTAAATAAATTTATTTTTGAGAGGCCTCATTATAATTTATAGCAAGTAAATATAACATTCAAGAAACAAGCTTTCATCAAATCAATGCTATATGGCTTACACATAGCATTAATAAAAAAAAGGTAGTGTCAAGTGACAGACTCCAATCCCTAATTCAACCATTGTAGTTCAACTATGAAGGCAACTTGTTAATATTTTCTAGGCATTTTTTTATGGATTAGAGAAATAACATAATCTTGAGCTTACCGGAAGTTTAAAATTGTCACAGCATCGTCTTCAAGTAAGTGCAAATCGTCCTCGTTGAGAAACTGACACTGTTGACACGATATTTATTAGAAAAAGACCAAAACAGGAGGATGAAAACGCTTACAGCGATTGCCGGCGTGCTACCCACGGTAAAATCCATACACTTTTTGGTGTAACGAAGATCCCACAATTTAACACCCGAGCGATTTGGAGCAGGAAAAGCAAAATAATTTCCAAGCAGGGCTCCCTGATTGATGAAAAATTCAAGTGCTTAATTTCAATCGCCAATCACACACAGGCGGAAAAAAGTGGCAACCAGACGTCGGGTTCAGTTCACATACTAAATTGATTCAATTCAGTATGTGAACTGGACCCGACGTCTGGTTGGCATTTTTTCCCCCTGTGACAAAGTACAAAATGCTATGATACCTTCTCACTGCCTTTGTAATATGACTCCGGGTGAAGCGGCACACTAAACTCTTCCGAATGATTGCTCCTGAGATCATACAGACAAAACTTTAAAATAGAAGATTATAAATTGTGAACAAGCCTTACAAAAATGAGACTTAAGTCTCACCTGGCTATGGATAGTATTATGACACGGTAACGAAACGGTCAACAACTGATTTGGTTTTTCCGGACTATGTGCAAGTGAATCGGGTAAGCAGGTATGTTCTATAGTCTGAAATTTCGTGCCTATGAAAAGAGCGATGTTTACTTTGCCAAAATTTGATCAATCCTACCTCGGCCTTTGGTTAAAATACGTCCAACAGCACCGCAAGCCACAAACATCTGACAGATCTAGACAAAACAGAATTTATAAAGGAAATGTAAGGGACTATGAAAAGTTGGAATTTGAAGGAAAAAATATTTCATGTCAAATATGAAGCTGAAAGACTTTACTATCGCTCCCTCCTGAGAAAACTCGCTCATCGTGAAAGGAGCATGCCAAGGCAGTAATCTGACGAGTGTGATCAGTAGCAAGGCTGGTTTTCTGCACTGGATCATTATTGTTGCTAGCTTTCTCATCTTCTGAAACCTTCCAGAGAGTTAAAAAATTACTCCGGGCCCCAGTAAGAAAGTTGAGAGATTGCTTGGAGCCGAAATTTGGTGTAAGTAAACAGCTGCATAAAATTCCATCCAATCCTTGAGGGGTCTTGTGCGGCAGATAGCGAACATGCATGCTAAAATCCCCACTCTAAAGCATTGATTTTATTATTTGGAAAAAAAAAAAAAAAAAGCAAGATCAAAAGATGTTATCTGATTTTTAAGCATAATTATTGTAATGAAATAACTCACTGTGTTTGGATGCAATTTGACTAGCGCAATTCGTACCTCACGCGACCGGGTGCGATCAGGATTAGAAAATAACAAGACAGTTTGATGTTCTTTTGAATAACAAAGGGATGAGACTTCCGCCATCAAATCGTGTGCTACAAATCGTACTCGGGATGGCCGGTGGTGATAAGAAAGTGATAGATCACCCTTTTTAGTAGCTATAAGAAAAGCATTTAAATTTGTAGGGATCATGAAACCGTAACTATTGGTTCGGTGCTTCATTTTTAAATAGTGAGGGTGACTAGAGCTGTCGAATTGCCTAGCTGATACCACGTGAGAAGTCAATGAGGTTGCCATTGCATCGCTATCTAAAAACGTAGCAGATGACATGAACACATTCAGTATAATATATTGTGCATCAAGAATTAGGTGTTGAATGAAATGACAGATCCAAGATATAAAAGGGAATGACAAATTACTTACCACATGAAGAGTCTGCTAGAGCCATTGAAGGACCATCAGTGTTGGTCCCGGACTGAGATTCAGAAGAAGTATCGCTATCAATACTACTATCTAAATTGGAATTGGCTTTGCTGCTTTCATCACTGTCTTGCTCGTTGTCTTGATCACTCTCTTGATTACTACTGCTATCCATGTGCTCACTGTCTTCGGATTCAGAATCAGTATTGCTTTTTTCATCAGAATCGCTGCTCATATCAATAGATTTTCGACCAGAAGTTTCGCTTCCATCATCATATGCAGCAAGGGGAATAAGTTTGAATACTAGATGAGTAGTAGTGAGCCTGAGAAAATAGCACAAATCGTGAGAGAAAATAAATAAGTTTTCAAAGGGCTGTATTTAGATATCAAGCTGCAAGTGGAAAATATTTGGGAGGCCATGCATGAAAAATTTACCAAAATTCCATGACATCCAATTTGGACTTGACTGCTTGCTCTGACTGTCTGATGATAAATTTCATTCGATGTGTGGAATGGTTTGGGTGGCCGGGTATACAGTTACAAGGAAGAAGATGTCTGACGATAAAGGGCCTGAGATGACTTGCACTTGAGATGAAGTCGTCAAAAGATTCATCGCTATCAGGTTCCTCAATCTCAACCTTAGGAGAAGAAGATCGGCGACGTTTGGGACGAGACAGCGAGAAAGATGGCGGAGAATTGCCGTCCTCTATTTCATCGACAAGAGACTCAGAATCGCTGATTTCGATGACCTTGTTCGGTTTTGAAGGAAGACTTGACCAGGCTGGGAGACCGGAAGAAAGGCGGGTGAAGGAAGCCGAGGGTTGCTGCGGACAAGTGTCACGTGAGAGACGGCGGGTGGAAATGCCGGAATACGGAGGAAAGTGGCGGGATGCTGCGCTCTGGGAATTGGACGCTGATCGATCAGACGGTAAAGACGGCGGGGAACGTGTCAAGTCAATGACGTCACACACAGGCCGGCTGGATGTTGGGGACATAATTTGCGCGCAGGGGCAGGGGACAGAGGGGCACATGCAGCCTAGTCTTAAGTGCTACCTCGCACTTACCCGCCCTCTTAAGTGTGACTGCACACACCCAAACGACAATCGTCCAGCTCCAGGAAATCACATGCCAAGGTTGCATCACCCATTGACCAACTTATTGTTCCAAGCATTGACGCCGATTCATGGCACAATAAGCACTTCATTGACTCTATTTTTAGGGGCTGGTGATCACTATTCTCACGCTGAAATTGATTCCATCTTTTAGCTTAGGTTTTTCTTCACATTTTCGTCATTTGCTTTGACACAAAGCTCATTTTCCGTATCATTGATGATGGTCTTTCTCCTCTTCAAGATCAATAATCAACAAGGTAGTACACTTCCTTTTTTCTGTCCTGGAACAAAATGCTGCTTCACAGAGTTGACTTGAATTAATGCCAAACACCCCCTTACATTTCAAAAATCACAGAGAGCATGGACGAACACCAGCAAATGCTGGCCTATTTTTTCAAAAGTTTTATCACAAGAAATGTGGAGGGCACTGCCTACCAAATTTTTTTTATTTATCGCCCATTTGATCATTCATTAACCCACTGACACCACGTGCAAACTGCAGAGGATTTTGCGAATTCATCACCCGGAGGATTTGTCCGGGACGCAAAATCCTACTTAGGGATCAATTGAAGCTTCAGCTGGATTTCACAATTCCTCCACACTTTTTTGAAATTCAGCTCCCCAGCAGCTATCGTTAAGTGGGATGACAAGTCGGCAGACAATATGACTTTTTATGAGGGATGAATTTAAATGGGAGGGGAAATTTTCATGAATCTGAAAAAGGATTGAAGTGGGATTCAGAATCCCAGTCAAAACGTGCGGGTGATGAAATTTCCGAATCCTCTGCAGTTTGCATGTGGTGTGAAAGAGCTCATTTTGAGCTTGGTTGTGCAGAAAGGCACACAAAGACAAAATCAAGGCGTTAAATTCTTCCCCTGGCACATCTTCTTCAAAATAATCACTGCATGTCACCGATTAGGGTGTGTCAGTTCTGGCAAATTCACACTTACAAATATGCACTTAAATTTGGCCAAATATACACTTATCTAAGTGCAGATTCCCAAAACACACTAGCCCCAACACTGGTGTATTTCAAAAGTGAAATCACCAGAAAAAAAATGTGGGCACCTGATAGCAGGTGCCAATCACTATCTTTGATTTGATTCAGTTTTAGCTCAGCTGTAATTCTTCTGAGAAGACTGTGCACTGAACACTGAGCTTGCCAGCTTGTGCAGTATCAAATCTGAGTTATGCTTTAATCACAAATGGATTGAGGGGTTGGAACCTGCTAGCAGGTGCTGGCTGTTTCACTCTAATATGCACTTTTTCAACCAAATGTGATGATTTCAACATAAAGTCCCATTTCACTGATTTGCCAGCATCATCCCATCCATGTGCAGCACTCTGCAGCATAACACTTCATAACTCAAGGCATTGTACAGTGGCCTGTAGCAAGTCTGCAAACAAAATTCATTTTTGAAACTTGCATATCACCCGCATCCTTCAGGCTCCAATTCACACCACCAGCACAACTTCCATCAATCAACAATCTTGTTCTTATATGGTAATGTATTTTTTTATCCACTTAACTATTTTTTATTTAGCTCTATTATTACTATTTGTCTTATCTTCCAAACTCTTCTTAGATGTCAAGAGATGGGGCACAAAATACACAACTGTTGCAGGAAGTACAATGGCAAATTCTTGGCCTGTTTAAAGGGGAAGTGCTGAATCAGAAAATATGTAAAATTTTTAATTTACCCCACTCAACTGTTGCAGGAAGTAAAATGGCAAATTCTTGGCTTGTTCAAAGGGGAGGTGCTGAATCAGAAAATATGTAAAATTTTTAATCTACCCCACTCAACTGTCTCTACTTTGCTTAAGCATTTGAAGGACACTGAATAATTGAAGCTGCTCCCCATTCTGGCCATCCACCTAAACTCAACTTGTGTGATCTTCAACAACTGTCTGGAGTTGTCAGAAGTAATTAAAAAGATAAACTTCATGTCATTTCTGACTCTCTAACCACTCAAGCTTCACCTTCCACTGTACATAAAAGTATTCATGGTCTTGGGTATCACAAATGTGTTGCAGCAAGGAAACTGTATCTCAATGAAATCCACAAGGCAAAACAGCTTCAATATGCTTGTAATCATGCTTTGTAGACTGCTAGTGACAGAAAGAAGATAATTTTGAACAATGAATCTTCATTTGAAATAGGAAAGAGGTCATCAGCTACATTGGTTTGGTGTGCCAAATCTCAGAGTATGAAAAAAATGTCACCAACCCACTTTAAGAGTGGCTGAATTTTTACTATGTTCTGGGGAGCATTTAACAACACTACAAAACTACCACTGGTGTTTCTTCATCATAAACAGCAAAAAGTAGCCAATTTTATTGAAAATGTCTATAAAAATAACCTTATGTCTTATCTCAAAAAAAGACCCTAATCATGCATTAAAAATCATGGAGGTCAATGCACCTGTCCACAAAGCTGATGCCATCAATTTATTTTTATTAAAAAATAAAATAAAGAAACTTGAATGGCCACCTCAATCTCCTGATCTTAACCCTATTGAAAATGTTTGGAAAAGCCTCAAGTGTAATATGCAAGGGAAATATTAACCTAAAAACATCAAAGAGATGCAAGAAGCATTTCTGCTAGCTTGGGAAGACTATCCAACCTCAGAACTGGAAAACCTCATTGCTTCAATACTTGCAAGAATTCAAATGGTTATTGATAATAATGGAGGATCAACTCATTGCTAGATATTAATGGGAATGGGGGAGGGGAACTTTTTTTTCTTTTCAAATTCCTTTTGGGAAGAAATTCTATAATTTCTCAGCTATCTAATGGTATGTATTTCATCTAGGTAAAAAATTGTTTCCAGTAGCTGAAAAAATTTCTATTTGAATTTAAACTTTTTTTATGTGACTATTTTTTTTGTATTTTTAATATGTGATATTGATTTGAAACATGATTTTACACCAGAAGACAAAAAAGAAAAATTTTCTGATATTTATTTAGAGAGTAGTGTTAAGAAAATACTGGTTGCAGACTTGTTACAGGCCACTGTACATCATCTTCATTTTTTACCATGTAAGAGTCATTCCTTGCTCACTCTCAAATTGTGATAAACTGCATCAAGCAATAAGTTTCATAGCTCTTGATCTCCTCATTGCTTCTGATTCTGATCTTGAAGAAGACTTTTTCATTTTATCAAAAATTACCATGAAACATAACCTTCTTCCCAGAAATCCACAAGTACTTCATACCTTTAGGTATACCATTCAGACACTCCTAAACCTATCTGATTCCAATTTTAGACAGCTATTCAGGACTCCCAGGAATGTTTCATTAAATTGGTCAAGCTTATACAGAATAACCCCGTTTTTCACAACAATGCTCAAAAACAACAGCATGGTCCTTCAATTCCATTGACTGTCTCACTATGTCATTTGTGCTCCAATGGTAATGAAGCTTCCTTGAACCATTTAGACAATGTTTTCTCTTTAGGATATGGCTTTATTAGTAGCTATAGCAAACAATCCATCACTGCTATTCTTTTATTATGTTCTCAACTGCTTTCTTGGCTGACCAAAGAAGAGCAACTTGAATAATCTCAAGTAATTCAAGAAGAGTGTTTCACAGGATGTATTAGTTTTTTTGATTGTAAAACTATTCCAATTATTCAAAACCCTGATCAAGGTGGAAACTATTACTTTGATGGAAAAAAGAGGTAGCATTTTTTTGGTTTAAAGAGTTCCAACACTTTTTTTCACCAGATAACTTTTATGCACATGAATTTTTCATTAATTTGTCATGTTTTTGTTAACAAAATGTAATTAAATACTACAAAAATCTGGTACATTCTTGAACTCATGTTTCTAATCTAAAATTCATCCATGTAAGTGAATAAATCTTTATATGTCTAATGTACAATTTAAATTACTTTCAATTTTATATGTCTGATATAAAATAATTTGCTTTTTTCTACCTTTTCTTTAAAAATTCTCAAGTAAAAAAAATGGAAATACCTCTATTTACATTTTATCCTAGTAGGGAGGGCCAGATTACCAAATTTAAAATTTAACGCTATAAATTAATAATAAACAAGTCAATGAAACAAAATCTCAAATTAAAAGTTTTTAGACTTCATGAAAACAAATGTGGTTAACACAAATAAAGACATGAACACATGTAAAAAATTTTTTTTAACATGTGCAACAACACACTTCAGGGGGAAAAAACCTTGAAATAAATGTCTACTTTAGTTTTTGTTTGCAGGGTACACTTCTGGGTGTGTTTTTTTAATTTGCCCTGATTGGACCCTGTGAGTGACTCTAGCCATGCTCAATGACTGAAATACCACTTATTTTAAAGAAGAATCCTTATCCAGCTTCCCCCACAAAGAGAAAAGATATTAAAGACAATATCTATACCCTTTTAAAAATGAATATTATTGAAAAGGTAGTTGAAACACCTAAACATTGTGTTATCTCACCTGTCTTAATTTTTAATGAGAAAGATAAAGCCAGGTTATGTGGTGATTATACAGAATTGAACACTTATAATGTTGATGATATCTATCCTTTACCCAGAATTAGCTCTATACATGCTACCCTACAAGGTGCTAAATATATCAGCTGTTTGGATGGTAATAAGGGATATCACCAGGTACCTGTTGAGAAAAATTCTCAGAATTTTCTGATGATTGCTACTCATATGGGTATTTATAAGTATGTTAGGATGCCATTTGGCCCTAAAAATTCCCCTTCAGTTTTTCAAAAAGTCATGGATAACACATTCCATCAGGGGATAATTGAATGATGGCTGATGGTTTATATTGATGATATCATTATATTCTCAAAAAAATTTGAAGACCATCTCAACCACCTGTGTAAAGTGTTCCAAAAATTGGATGAGATAAATATGACACTTGCTTTGAAGAAATGTAAATTTAGTTTCAATTCTTTAAAAGTTCTTGGTCATGTTGTTTCAGGCTTACAGATATGTGTTGACCAAAAAAAAGTGGCAGCCATACAACAGGTGAAGGCTCCTACTACAGTTAGAGAGCTACAGAGTTTTTTGGGAATGTGTGGATACTATAAAAAGTATATTAAAAATTACCAAGTCATAGCTTTGCCCCTTACCAATTTAACTAGAAAGGATGTTGCTTTTGTCAGGAATAGTGAAAGACAAAGAGCCTTTGACACTATGAAACACTGTTTGATGTCAGCACCTATTCTTGCTTTACCTGACTTTAATCAACCATTTTTTTTATATACTGATGCCAGTTTTATTGGTCTTGGTGCTGCCCTTCATCAAAAACAAGTGATAAATGATAAAGTATCAGAAGTAGTAATTTTTTATATCTCAAGAACCTTGAAAAAATAGTGAGTTGAAATATGGTGCTACTCAATTGGAATGTTTAGCTGTAGTGTGGGCTCTAGAAAAGCTACATTATTACCTAGATGACCATAAATTTTAACTTGTCACTGACTGCAGTGCACTTAAATCCATTTTAAACTTGAAAACACCTAACAGACATATGTTCAGATGTGTCACCGGACGACCTACGCACAAGGTCGAGGATGTTCCTGAAAGTGAGATGAGGGATTTAGAGACTTCTTCAAAGCACAGAGGAATGATTCGAGGAAATGATTCGAAGGTCACTCGAAGTAATAGCTATAGGTTCGAGGTTTGTTCGAGAAGAATTATAGACTAGTTTCAAAGGTAATAGTAATTCTTAAAATCTCACGAAGGGTTGGAAAATCAATAATCAAAGATTTAGGATTTAGAAATGAATATTGAGAAAATAAAAGAAAGATACAATAACAATGATTTTAGCTTTAAGGATTTACCACTATTAATGTAAATATGATTTTATAATTTAATTCTAAGGAATATCGAACCAAATACCCAACTCCTTTTATATCCTTTGTTCCTCCTCGCATTGACCTCCCTTCCATCGCACCATTCCCATTCCATTGACCATTACTAACATACACTTAGACCCTCTTCACTAAATATCCGTCCATGCTCAATTTACCCCTTTTTAATTAATTAACAAAACTTTAATGAAAAACTACTACTGTACTATTTCGTTGAACCTAGCTCTGTGCGTTGCTTATTGAAAAGGACTAAGGCACCCTATTGGGAGATTGACTAATTTAGATTTAGAGTTTAGGCTAGCGCAGTTAAATAGTAAGTACACAAAGGAAAATCGCAGTTGCTATGGAGAATTGCTTTCTGCGCTTCGAGTATAGATTTAGGACTCGATATTATTGATTTAATGAGTTGATTTTGCCTCGAGTGTCACGTGGCGCGTGACAGATGCCCGGGTATAAAAATTGCGAACTCCGTTGAGCTTGAGCCATCTTCCCACACTAGTTTCCCTTTTTCTAATAATTTTTTCCCCTCACTTCTTAATTACTTATTTTTATAATGAACTGCCCCACTCTCACACCTACGCCTCCACACCCTAAAGCGGATGGGGGAATGATCACATGACAGTTTTCACAGACTTGCACGGCTTGTGAAAGCATGGAGTATTTCTGTGTCGAAAGTACGGCGACTCGAGGCCCTCGCCAGAAATGCGAGTTTTGCCATTGGCGGCGAGTGGAGTGCGATGCGTTGACGAAGAACGCGGAAATCAAAAAGCAATTTACCAAGACTAAGTTTTGGGTAATTCCTAAAACCAAAGAGGTGGTCGAAGACATTTGGGATGTCTCGATCGAAGATGAACAATCGGTGGGGGAAAATGATAAGGAATTAAACAACGAGATCTCAACCTG
This sequence comes from Hemileia vastatrix, assembly GCA_030280995.1. Classification (NCBI taxonomy): domain Eukaryota; kingdom Fungi; phylum Basidiomycota; class Pucciniomycetes; order Pucciniales; family Zaghouaniaceae; genus Hemileia; species Hemileia vastatrix. Next base: position 29,024,181 of record JASXTE010000003.1, on the reverse strand, counting down.
GGTAGCCCAGGCCACGAGTTCCAAGCGAGGTGTCGAGGAAGAGGTCGACGAGTTGGTGGAGGAGCATGAAGATGAAGTCCCTGTTCCAGGGCGGGCACCCAAGAAACGACGGGTGGTCATCGAGGACGATGAGGAAGAGAGAGAGGTAGAGGTCAAAGTGACGCCAAGGTTATTTCTAGAGCCTGACCCCATCTTCGAGGTAAGTTTTATTTGTTTATTTTAAGGATGAAGTTACTGATGAGTTTTGTTTTAGACATCGAATAACCTTGAAGAGCCGATTGCGGAGCCTGCATCGGTTATACCAACTGAGGCAAACCCTCCGGCCACGGAGGTAATTGAAGAACCTGAAGACACCCTGAACCAGGTGTGGTCGAAGAAACCTCGTCAAGGTCGACGAGTAAGGTTCGTGGAAGAATTATGTGGGGAGGTCGACACAATTATCGACACGGCTTCCTTCGACATGGCAGAGGAGCTCTTGGAGATGGGAGAGGTGGTTCCGGTATGGTAAGGTAAACTCTTACAGTCGCCTTGCTGTAAGCAGAATCCGGAGGAGATATGTGGATTTAGCTGAAAACCCCGTCCTTCCAATAAAAATAACAAAATGGGTGTTCTAAATCACTAAGCTAACCAATCTACTTAGATCTAATTGATGAAAATAATGAAACTCTAAAATAATTAACGCTTATTGAGATTAAAAGAAAGTGGCTGTTGATAAAGAAATACTGATAACAACAATTAAGGTGTACCAGTGAAAGATCTGTAAAGATTGACTTTTATGTTTTTATAATAATTTGAATTTTTATGAGACAGCAATAATCAAGTCCCAGCGACGAAGACCTTTCTAAAGATACCCTGTATGAAGTGTGTTTTAAATTGTTGAGTGGTATTTCTAAAATGTTATATATAAAATATAAAGTTATAAGGGTATTACAAGTTATTTTAATTTGTTGAGTAATAAAAAATGAGACTGTGGTGGTTAATGATTAAGCTGTATGATGTGTCCCCCCTATATGAAGTGTGATTTAAATAGTTGAATTGTATTTCTAAAATGTTATGTAAAAATAATAAATGTTATAAGGGTATTATAACTTATTTAATTTGTTGAGTAATAAAAAATGAGACCGTGGTGGTTAATGATTAAGCTGTATGATGTGTCCCCCCTTCTCAATTTCGAGTTTGAGAAGCGCTTAAGTATTCCTAGTCACGTGCCTAAGTTTTCCCCTCCAGAGCTCTTCCAGAGTCAATCCGGAGTCCGTACGGAGTCGAAACGGAGTCCGTCCGGACTTCCAGACTCAATTTAGAACCTTAAAACCATAATAAAAAATCTAGAAAAATTACACATAATAGAGCTACTTCCCCTTTACATACCAAACTAATTTTCGTAGTCTGCGCAGCTCTAATTACCCCGTGAAAATTCATCAAAGTTAAGTAATTTTTGAAAACGTAAATATTTCTATAAAACTTTAAAATTCATTTAAAAATATAAGAAAAATAGTAAAAATTCTGGGAAAATTTCCCAAGGTTCTTGAGTGACTCGACTTGATACTTATAAAATTTTTCAGACCGTAAAATAAGTTTTCTCCGTAAAATAAATTGTTTTCGTGTAGGCATTCGCTCGTGACCAATTTCTTCATATTTAAAACTCCAATAAATTAAATAAAACCCTTTTTATAAAAAATAATAATGCCAATCTTGCACGCCGTAATAACTCCATTTACATATTTAGGTGCCGTACTAAACTTTAGGCTACCACATCCTCCCTCCAATCGAGAATGTCCCCATTCTTATAACTTTGCATAAGTGGTTGAGAAATTCCAAAAGAATTATCTTTTCTAATAAAATAATTTGATAAATTTGTTTTAGCTGGTCTTCTTTTAAATCTTTATAATAAAAAACGTTGTTTCTTCTTCTCTGGCTTGATATAACATAAAATAAAATAATATAAATCTTGTGATGATTCCACTACTGAGAGCAAGGTTTGAATCCCTTCAGACTCCCATATACCAGTCTTCCTTCTTGTCACAGCATTGAGAGAGTGGATCTTCCTATGAGCCGAATACTCCTGATTCCAACCTCATAGGGCCCCCCACTGAGCCGAATTCTATGATTCCAATCTCGCCATAAGGTCCTCCAAGCTTCACACCAAAAAAAATGGCCTAACTATGAGGCACTAAAAAAATCATTCCCTAAAATCCAACTACCATCCTAACTTCTGATTCCTTCATCACAATTTTCAAACTTTGCTATACAGCAAACCCATAAAATACTTTTGCCAGGCTTCCAATAATAATTTTAACTTTAGACCATGTTAAAGCGCCACAAATTTCACCTAATTAACCATTATGCTTTCTTTAGCATCATCACCACCTAAAGTTTTAACCTCCTAAAGCTTTCAGCACCCAATTCCAGAAATAATTGAATAACCAGTTTAGAGTCTTAGTGGACAGTGATAAATTAAAAGATTGAATTGAGTTATCCAAACAAGATTGACATTCCAGTTTAAAGTCTTGGTGGACCAAACATATAATCGATTTCCAGTTTATGGTCTTGGTGGACCAAAGATCGTTTAAGTGCATAAATATCTTGATATATTCCTAAGTAAGGCCTAGGCTTGACCAAAGATTGAATAAATTTGATAATCCAGTTTAATGTCATAGTGGACCAAACATTTGATCGACAAGTAATCCAGTATAAGGCCATAGTGGTCCAATGAATGTTGAATTATCCTGCAGATATTAATTTTCCAGTTTAAAGTCATAGTGGACTAAACAATGAATGAACTACCAGTTTAAAGTCATGGTGGACCAAACATTTAATCGATAAGAAATCCAGTTTAAGGTCATGGTGGACCCAACAGCTTGATAACAGTCCAGTTTAAGGTCTTGGTGGACCTAACATTTGATTGATAAAAAAAAATTTAAAAAAATCTGTCTCCAAGAATATCCATAAAATCTTGAACATCCTTGAAATTCAGTTTAAAGTCTTGAAGGACTAACAGCTCCAATATAAAATCTTTAATGACAGTCTTGAAAATTAGCCAGTTTAAAGTCTTGGAGGACTAACAGCTCCGAAATTCGTATAAAACCCTTAAGGAAAGTCTTGAACAGTAGCCAGTTTAAAGTCTTGGAGGACTAACAGATCCAAAATATGTATAAAAAACCTTAAAGAACATCTTGAACAGTAGCCAGTTTAAAGTCTTGGAGGACTAACAGATCCAAAATACGTATAAAATAAACCTTAAAGAATGTCTTGAACAGTAGCCAGTTTAAAGTCTTAGAGGACTAACAGATATCTTGAAGTAAAATCCCATTGGTATTGAGTTCTCCTAGACCCTGTTTCCTGTCTAAACTAAATGAATAAAACTAAAAAGAATGAAAACTAAAAAAAATAAAACTAAGAAATATAATAATGATTTTGATTTAATTAATAAATTTCAATTTTAATTTTAATTTTTTTTTTTTATACTTTTTTTTTTTTTTTTTTTATTATTATTATTATTATTATTATTATTTTTTTTTTTATTTATTTTATTTTTATTTTATTTTCATTTATTTATTATTATTTTTTTTTTTTATTTATTTTTATTTATTTTTATTTTTTTTAAATTTTATTTTAATAAAAGATTTTAGAAAAGATATGTCAGCCTGTATATCTCCAGGACTGAGTAAAAAGTACTTATAAGTTATGTTAAACACATGAACTATACATGGGAATAATAAATAAGAGTACACAAATAGTATACATAAGTAAAATTATGATAATACACAAAAAATGCCATTATAACACCTTATATACACGCATATATCCACCTTTTATAGGTCTTATGTACTTAATATTAAGTTGGGATATGTTAGGGTAATCTTAAGAACCTTAAGTATAAGGCTGCATAATTTTTAAGTACACTTAAAGCTGTTATATTCATTGTTTTATGCAAAAAACAAGAAATGCGCTTTATTTCACTTAAAAGTTGACTATATGCGCTATAAAATTGAGAATATCAAAATTGCGCTTTGACAGATCAATTGGGCTCATTTAGAACTATTGATTTGGCTATTTAAATGCATAAAAATAACACTTTTCAAATTTGGTGTTTTTTATGCCAGAAATGGCTTCTGTGTACTGGCCACATACTGCCTGCTTTTTTCCCGTGTGAATAGCTTCATTTTTAGCAAAGTTAGCTTTTTCACACTATAATTACCCCACATTCTACGCCCACTGTGGGGAAACACACTAAAATAGGCGACAGGCGCTTATTTAGTGTCCTAGCTTAATTAATAATGCATTGACCCTGTTTATATGCACTAATTTCATTAATAACCTCACTCTTGGCACTTTATTTCATCACCACGCTTAAATTCGCCTAATTTTAGTCAAGGATTTACCCGTGCAAGCGCCTGCCAAGAACTGCATGTAGTTACCCCACATCTCACGCTCTTTTTTAAGTTTTTGGGTGGTTTCTCAGTCAATTTTGGTTATTTTTGAATGGGAATTTCACGTAGTATAATGTCAGGATTAGCCCCATTATTTCTACAGTCAATCCCCCTGATTATTAAGCTATTATTAACCTTAAAAAGTCTCCTTTAGTCCTTAATATTATTGTTTTATACGCATATACTCTCTTTTTGTCTTTTCCTTTAATTTTGATGGATTTCCCTTATTATTTCAGGATTTTGGCGGTTATTACTCTTCTAATTATGTCATGGGTCACTGGGAATGTTGATGGGAATGTCTATTAGTTGTTTAGAGGCGTGATTAACTGTGTATTGGGTGGTACATCAAGGGAATCATTAGGGAACTCAGTGTGTATAAAAGGAGGAGGTTTTTGGGTTGTATTTCTTCATTCTTTATCATTACAATTCAACCAATATAACCAAATAAATTACAATACATATCAATTAGTACTTTTATAAGACTTTTGAATAGTATCTGAATTAAATAATCTATTTTTCTACCAACTACAAAGATTGTAAGCCATATATAAGAATAGTGAGAATTATATTACTGAGACCTTTATATTTGATTATATTTAACAACTTAGTGGATTAAAACTACAGTATTCATATAGGACCATTAAAATCTTCTAGACAACTGACTATTCAAGCTAGTTCACGTCCTTGTACTTGACCTTAGCCTGACAAGATAGGTTTGAAATAAAATTTAAAATTAATTTTAAAGAAAGATAAATGAACGTGAAAAGAAAGATAAAAAAAGGTAAAAAGAATTATCAAAATTTAAATTTTAAAAGATGCCCCCCGGCCATTTGATGAGCCGTACCCTCGACATCATACCCACATCCAAGTGCAACTTGATGTGGTTACACAATTATGAGAAATTGAAAAGAAAGAAAATAAATGAAAGTTTTTAGAAGATAATTTTTATAATGATGATCACTGGGTGGGCTCCCTCCAATTTATAAAAATGATTAGAGACCACCAGTGAGCATCACCTTTACAATAATTCATAATATATATTTAAAGAAAAGAAATCACAATCTAACATAAAAAAAATCAAAAACAAAATAAAAAAAATCTGGAATCCTGCGTTGAGAGCGGTGTCTCTTGATTCGTTCCAGTTTATAGTCTTAGTGGACTTCCTATAATTAAAAGACAAAGCCAGGATTCAACTAGAAACAGGGAAAATTTCGGAAACGAACATTATGGGGTAATTGTGTATAGAGCAGCCAGCCCATCAATTACCCCCACACTTGCCAATATTAAATTAAGAAGGTTCCCTGGTGAACACTTCTTCCAATAAATTTAAAAAAAAAAATTTCCCAACACTATCTTCACCCATATTTTAAGAATTTTAAGTTTTTGAAAATTTCAAAGAAGGTCTTCTTGAATTTCGTTAAGTTTCATCATAGTTTTGTTGACCATATACAGTGTAACGATAGTAAAGTATTTTTTTATAAAAATAAGAAGATAGTTTATCCTCGTTGCGGAGGTATAAATTTAATAAAAGTCATTAAAATTGTAGTTTATCCTCATTTCGGAGTTCGTCCATATAATTTCATAAATGTCATAGTTTATCCTCATTGCGGAGGAATCCATAAAGTTTCATTGATATCATAGTTTATCCTCATTTCGGAGGTATAAATTTAATAAAATTTCGTAGATATCATAGTTTATCCTCATTGCGGAGGAAGACTTCGGCACTCCTGGTGCCTCTAGGATAGAACCGTTTCACTTGATCGGCCGCTACCCTCTTCTTTAATACTACTCCATCCAACTCTTCTAGCACATATGAACCGCCGGAAACTTGCTCCTTGATTTTATACGGTCCATTCCACCTATCTGCAAACATCTTTCCCCACTGACTTTCCAAACTCCTATTATACACCAGGACCATATCTCCTGGGTTCAAAGGTTTCCTTAATCAATGTGCCAACCGCTCATCCCAATATTTGACTGATTGATTTCGGATCTTCATCATCCGCGAATATGCCTTTTCTAAATATTCTTCTTTCTTTTCTAGCTGCATCATTCTTGCACACAATAATTCTTCAGTAGTTTTGACCGTGTCCCAGTCAACTCCAAGATATGATTCAGCTTCTAAATCAACTGGTAAAACTGCTTTCTGTCCAAAAACAAGTTCATAAGGTGAAAATCCGGTCGTCCTTTTGGCAGTGATTCGATCAGCAAATAAAACTAAAGGTAAATAGTGCCTCCACTTTTCGGCACTTGTCCCACACATTTTAACTAAAGCATCCTTAATAAATTGATGCACACTTTCAACCATGCCTTCAGCTTCAGGATAATATGGGGTTGCTACCCTAACCTTTGATCCAACTTTCAATACGGCCTCTTTAAACTCTGTCCCAAATTCAGGACCTCCATCTACCGTCACCAACTTCATCACCCCATACCTATATACCCAATTATTCAAAAAAAATTCTGCCACATTTTTGGCAGTTAATTTAATAAGAGGCGCTGCCTCTACCCAACCAGATAAATCATCTCTGGCCACAATTAAATATTTATACCGTCCCTCTTTTATATGAACGGCATCTAAACTAACTCTTCCAAAGAGCGTATATTCACCGGTCGCGCGTCCAGGTTCTTTTGGCCTTAAATAACTTTGTCTTTGACATTCTTCGCATGACTGAACCCACTGTTTAACAGCCATCTTCATGCCAGGCCACCAAAATCGATCAGAAATTCTTCTAAACGTTTCTCCAACGCCTCTATGCCCGAGATCTTCATGCAGTGATTTCAAAACTAATTCTTGCCCCTTCTGTTGAGTTATAACTACTTGAGGATTTGGATACCTCCTCCTCATTAAACATCGACCAGATAGGTAAAACGTAGATGACTTGCTCTTCATAGCCACCCATTCATCGTCTTCACAATCTTCTGGCCTCTCTAAAGTCAACAAATATTTGACTAACAAAAAATAAAAACCAGTCTGACCCCAGAATTCATCTTGAAAATCGATTAATATAACATCAATAGGGACTTCTCTATCACCAATATCACCTGCACATGAATGAGCCAATAATCGTTGACCCCTAAATAAATCTTTAATCGAGCTATGTCGACGTTTTTCTTCTGAACCTTTGGATCCTTCGAAAACCGTATTTGAAAATACCTCTTTCTCTTTATCCACCTTTTTATTTAAGTTCTCTAATTCTCCAACATATACACCATTCCTTAATTTACTACTATCCCACACTACCAATCCATTTTCCTCTACATACACCACATCTTCTTCTACCTCCTCTCTGCCGAATTTATCTACACCTTTATTAACATAAAAACTATTTTCCAGTTTATCCTCTTGGTGGAGGTCATCATCATCATAATCTAAACACAATAGTCCTGCCAGTTTAACCTCATGGGGGAGGTATGGAAAGTCTTCAGCTCCTTTAGTGCTGGCTTTGATAATAGGTATATCTTCATCAAACTCTTCTGAGTCTGAATCTTCTTCAGTGGGTGGTCTCCTTGATAAACCATCTGGCATAGTAAAAGTCTTGCCAGGCTTATGAACTAAATCAAATGAAAAATGTTGAATAAAAGCTACCCATCTCGTCATGGGTGCGTTCGGTAAACTTGGGGAATTAATCATCTGGATTAACGATTTCGCATCCACTTGCAACTCAAAATGTTGCCCCCACAAAATATGCTGAAGTTTCTTCAGTATTTTCGCCACACCACATAATTCCAATTTTGGTTGAGAATATCTTGATTCGACCTCAGTAAATACTACAGATTCATACCTAACTGGCCCGATGTAACCAGCTTTATCCATCTGAGACAGAACCGCCCCAGCTGCAACCTGACTTGAATCAACTTCTAAATAAATTCTACCAGCATCTTTTCCATAATCTAACTTGTGCAGGACTAAATCCTTCCCTACAACCTCCTTCAACTTCACAAACGCCTTCTCACACTCTTCATCCCACTCCCAGTCTGCATCCTTTCTCGTTAACCATCTCAATGGAGCTGCCAATGAAGAAAAGTCCTTGATAAACATTCTAACATATACGCAAACGCCTAAAAACCCTCTAACTTCAGTCGTATTCTTGGGTCTTGGCAAGGACTGAATTTTGTTAACTTTCTTCTTGGACATAATCCTACCCTCTCTACATACCACATGGCCTAATATTTCTAAGGCTGGCACACAACATGAAAATTTTGAACCTGAAATAGTTAAACCAGCCTCTTCAATTCGAAACAAGGTTCTTTCTAATGTAATTGCAAATTCCCAAATGAATTTGCGTATCCCGGGATTCTCTTCCAACACCTGGTTATCATAGTCGGTTGTTGGTCCCTTAATTCCTCCATCATCTATAAAGATTCCAGCATATTGTGGAATTTCATCTTGAAGGATCCAAGCCATCTGTGCTTGATAAACTGCAACCGAATTTGTTGCTCCTTGAGGTAATCTTGTTAACTGTAAACGTCCAAGTGGTGTATCGAATGTAGTGAGAGGCCTTGAGTCCGGATGTAACTCTCTCTCATCATATCCACCCATAATATCTCCCAAACCATAGCACACTCTCCCTGCAAACGCTTCAACAAACTCCTCAGCACTAGGTGGTATCCCAGCATCCTTTATTGTAACCCTATTTAATTCCCTAAGATCATGAACAACTCTAAGCTTGCCATTCGGTTTCTTGATACAAAATACAGGACTAGAATAACTTGACGTTGATTGCTCATACAGTCCAGTGCGTATCCGTTCTCTGACAACTTCGATATAAGCTTCTTTCAATGCAGACGGAATAGGAATCGGTTTCTGCTGCCACGGTTCATGACATACCACAGGAATCTTGTAAGGCTCCCCATAGGAATGCTTCAACACACCCCTCTCCTCTTCTACAAAAGCAATGGCCTTCTCTCGCTTGACCATCACATCCAACAACAACTTCTTCTCTTCTCCAGACAACCAACCATCAGGTCCAAAATTAACAACACCCAGTCTCTCAAAAGTGATTCTTGACGTCTCAGAAAATTCAGGCGGATTCTTTACCAAGGGACTTTCATAAGGATCTCTTGATAACCTTGGTCTTCTCAAGGGTGGATTTAGTTCAGCAGGTAGCGGTTCATTAATAGGTCAAACTTTATTTGCTACTTTCTTATATTTGGCTGCGTCCACATCTAAATAAGCTTGAGGTAAATCATTTACTTTTGTATCGCCATTAAAACTTTCATCAAATGAATCTTCTTCATCGCCAGAATCAGAATAAGAAAAATTAGAAAAATATTTTATTTCATTTTTAAATTTTACCCTTTTCTCCTTTCCCTCGTCTAATTTATAAACAGATTTTCCAACACCTTTTCTTCCCTTATCCAACAGTAAATCACCCGTAAAGAAAGTCGGCAGTTTAACCTCTTGCTGGAGGACCGGAATTGAATTTTCACAAAAATTATTTTTTTGGGTTTTAATTATACTGAGATTTTTTATCGGATTTTGATGTGATTTTTGCAGTTTACCCTCTTGCTGGAGGTCCAAAATAGAAGGAGATAATTTCAGTTTAACCTCTTGCTGGAGGTCCGTGATAGAAGGAGATAATTGCAGTTTAACCTCTTGCTGGAGGTCCATATACATACCCTTCCAATTTTTATCCAACCTAATTTGGCCCATTTTGCCTTTTTCACCGTTTTTAAATTTAATAGAAAAACTGGGTAAATCCAATAAACATATAGAAAAGTCCAAGACGTATTTGCACTCCAAAGTAATATTAACAGAAAATAATTGAGAATCCACTTGAATTATCTCCAAGTGAGCTGACCTATTGCAATCCGTGATCTCATCCTGAGGAGAGATTACAACATTAGAGCGATCAGCCCCTGCTACCCCAAAAAATGAGGGCATCCATAATAATTTGAATCCTGAATAAATTGAAGACATAACAATAAAAAAAAAAAAAAAATTTCAGCCGAGTTTAGGTAGTTTATCCTCATTTCGGAGGAATTAAATTCTTGATATCCCCTGGAGATAATCCATAATTTTGCCCCAAGGGCTTATCCACCGATTCCATAAAACCCAAAAATAAATTCCCAGAATTTGTCCTATAAAAGGACATAAAAAATAAACAACAATTTTCCAAAATATGAGTGCATCCACTTTATGCACCCTATTGTCCAATGGCACTACACTCTCTATTAGTGCAGGAAAAACCATATCCTCCATAAAAATCTCTTCCTGAGATTGAAACAAATCCACCATACATATACCAGATTCATAAACCATATCCACATCTGAATTGCAGACAGTCTCCGCTTTTGAAGACAAAACCTGAGGTAAATATTCCTCTAAATCAAATTCCAAATTATCCAAAACAAAATTATCCCCAACATCCAAATTTTCTTCATCAGTGACAATAATATCTTCATCTTCAGAAACCTCTTCTTTCCAAACAGAAGAGTCAACAAAAATAATATCTTCAGGCTGGACAAAATCTTCAGGAATGGCTGAATCCAGAAATTCAACAGAAGCTAATTCTTCTAAACCTCCCTCTTCTATCTCTTGAGCAAGAAAACCCTCTTTTCCAGAGTCCAAATCAACAGAATTATGAGTATCCAGATGTTCTAAAATAGCCTTCTTTAGCACCTCCATACCAGGAATCCTAGTTTCTCCATCTGGGCAATCCTTCATTAAATTTGCATTAATAAGCACCATCAAAACATCTTTCTTAACCTTTTCCCCCATAGCATCCCAAAAAATATACTTTGATGCATTATCATGAAATAAAATTTCATACTCCAACAAATAATCCAGAACCACCTGAAATTCAACCATAAACTGATGATACTGATGCAGAGATGTTACACCACCTTTTGATTCCCATTTCCTAGCTATATCCTTTAGATCCTCCAATGAATAAACTTTTGGCCACCTTTTTTCCATTTCCATCTTGAGCTTTCTCCAATCTTGATCTTTATAACCATCCATAGAAATAACCTCCTTTTCCACCTCTCTGTCCAAAATAAAGAACCTAATCTGCTTCACCATATCCAAAGGTAAAGCACCATCAATCGCAGCTGCAGTTTCATACCTATGTAAAAATCCTTCTAAATCATCTCCAGAAAACTTGGGCCCAACCCAAGATACAATCCTTACTGATGCCCTAACAGGTACACCAGCAGCCAACACAGCAGTTCCACTAGTAGAAGACATCCCAAAACATAAGAAAAGCGTTAAAAACCGTTAAAATAACAAGCCTCTTGCAGGCCAATAACAAAAATCCAATTAGAGTTCCAGAAAATAAGCCTCTTGCAGGCTAAGAAAGTCCTAGATCCAAGTAAGTCCTAGAAAAAGCTAGAGATTTCGAACCCCACGTTGGGCGCCAACTATGGTAAGGTAAACTCTTACAGTCGCCTTGCTGTAAGCAGAATCCGGAGGAGATATGTGGATTTAGCTGAAAACCCCGTCCTTCCAATAAAAATAACAAAATGGGTGTTCTAAATCACTAAGCTAACCAATCTACTTAGATCTAATTGATGAAAATAATGAAACTCTAAAATAATTAACGCTTATTGAGATTAAAAGAAAGTGGCTGTTGATAAAGAAATACTGATAACAACAATTAAGGTGTACCAGTGAAAGATCTGTAAAGATTGACTTTTATGTTTTTATAGTAATTTGAATTTTTATGAGACAGCAATAATCAAGTCCCAGCGACGAAGACCTTTCTAAAGATACCCTGTATGAAGTGTGTTTTAAATTGTTGAGTGGTATTTCTAAAATGTTATATATAAAATATAAAGTTATAAGGGTATTACAAGTTATTTTAATTTGTTGAGTAATAAAAAATGAGACTGTGGTGGTTAATGATTAAGCTGTATGATGTGTCCCCCCTATATGAAGTGTGATTTAAATAGTTGAATTGTATTTCTAAAATGTTATGTAAAAATAATAAATGTTATAAGGGTATTATAACTTATTTAATTTGTTGAGTAATAAAAAATGAGACCGTGGTGGTTAATGATTAAGCTGTATGATGTGTCCCCCCTTCTCAATTTCGAGTTTGAGAAGCGCTTAAGTATTCCTAGTCACGTGCCTAAGTTTTCCCCTCCAGAGCTCTTCCAGAGTCAATCCGGAGTCCGTACGGAGTCAAAGCGGAGTCCGTACGGAGTCGAAACGGAGTCCGTCCGGACTTCCGGACTCAATTTAGAACCTTAAAACCATAATAAAAAATCTAGAAAAATTACACATAATAGAGCTACTTCCCCTTTACATACCAAACTAATTTTCGTAGTCTTCGCAGCTCTAATTACCCCGTGAAAATTCATCAAAGTTAAGTAATTTTTGAAAACGTAAATATTTCTATAAAACTTTAAAATTCATTTAAAAATATAAGAAAAATAGTAAAAATTCTGGGAAAATTTCCCAAGGTTCTTGAGTGACTCGACTTGATACTTATAAAATTTTTCAGACCGTAAAATAAATTGTTTTCGTGTAGGCATTCGCTCGTGACCAATTTCTTCATATTTAAAACTCCAATAAATTAAATAAAACCCTTTTTATAAAAAATAATAACGCCAATCTTGCACGCCTTAATAACTCCATTTACATATTTAGGTGCCATACTAAACTTTAGGCTACCACACCGGTAAGAGAGGAGGAGGTATTTGAGAAATGCAGGAAGGAGATAAGGGTAGTTTTGGAGAAAATGAAAAGATTGGTTCGAGAGAAATTAAAAGAAAAGATTTGAAATGAAAAGGAGATGTAAAGAAGTAGAAAAAAATTGTGTATTTTAGTTTTATTTTATTTTATTTTTTTTATTGTAGGTGAATGTTATTAATTTTATAAGATTTGAGAGAGAGAGAGAAAGAAAAAAAAGAATACAAAATTTTTAGAATTTGAAAGAAGAATTTTAAAGAAAGAAAAAGGTTGTTTAATTGAAGGAAGTTTTAGTGTTTTAAAAGGAAAAATTTTTTATGTAAGAAAAGAGAGAGAAAAAGAAACGGTTTTGTGATTGAGATGAGTTTGTTAAATTGAGGATTAAAAAAAATATTATTATTTTTTTTTTAAGAAATTTTAGTTGAAAAGAGAGGAAGAAGAAAGAAAAGAAAAAAAAACAGAATTTAGAATTTAAGAGAATTTGAAAAGAAGAATTATTTGTTTCGAAGAATTATTATAAGGAGATTTGGAGGTTGAGGTTAAGTTCGAGGAAATGGTCGTGTCGTACAATATTTGATGATTCGAAGGAAAGAAAGTTTTTACAAGAGAGAATAAATTTGTGGAAGAGAAATTTTTGAAGAGAATTTTAAATTTAAGAAAAGAATGTATTTAAAGAATTGAAAAAGAAAAGAAAGAAAATATTTAGAGAGATTTAAGAGTTTTTTATTTTATTTTATTATTTATGTTTATTCTATTTATTTTATTTTATTTTATTTTATTTTATTATTTATATTTATTCTAGTTATTTTATTTTTATTTTTATTTTATTTTATTTTATTTTTATTTTATTTTATTTTAATTCTAATTTTGATTTTATTTTTAGTTGGTTTTGGAGGAAATTTTATAGAAGGAGAAGAAAGAAAAAAGAAGAGAGAAAAAAGAAAACAAGGCTAAGAATTTTAAGAGGTGTTTTAGATTTTAAAGAAAGAAAGAAAAAGAAAAGAAAATTTTAAATAAAGAAATTTTGAGGTTTTGGTTTTAAAGGGTATTTCAAATGAAAAGATTTTAGGAGTTCAGGAGCGTTAGAAACATTGATGGCTGGTTCCCAGGATGTTTTGTCTGAGTCATTGAGGAAGCCTTCCCATTCCACGAGGTATTGAAGTTTCCCCTTGCGTATTCTTGAATCAAGGATACGACTTACTTCCCACTCTAGATGATCATCTACTTTGACCGGTTCTGGAGGGGGTTGGTTCTTGCCCGGGTATATTTCTCGAGCCAGTTCCAGGAGAGATACATGGAAAACAGGGTGAATCGCCTGCCATTTAGGAGGTAACTTGAGTCAAAATGCAGTTTTAGAGAATTCAGAGTCGATTTCAAATGGTCCCAAGCGCTTTTCAGCCAGTTTCTTTGATGGTCTTGTTGTTCGAATGTTTCGTGCGTCGAGCCATACTTTGTCGCCTGGTTTAAAGGAAGGAGCAGATTGTCAATGTTTGTCGGCCTGTTCCTTGTATCTTCGAATCGCTGATTCCAAATTTGTTTTAAGTTCTTCTTGGAGTCGTGATATAGTTCGAAGATAATGTTCCGCAGGATGATTAGTTCCTACATGGATTGAGTTGAATCGAGGATGTCGTCCATAAATGGTTTCGAAGGGAGATTGTTGTGTCGAAGAATGAGTCGAGTTATTATAAGCGAATTCGGCCAATGGTAACCATGTGGTCCAATCGTCTTGTTGGTAACTGACATACATTCGAAGATATTGTTTGAGGATTTGGTTAACTCTTTCTGTTTGACCATCGGTTTCAGGGTGATAGGCCATGGAGAGATTCCTCTTGATATTGAGTTGTCGACACAGTTGGGTCCAGAATGTGGATACAAACAATGAGCCTCTATCTGAAATAATATCATTCGGTAAGCCGTGTTTAGAAAATACATATTCTAGAAACAATTTTGACAAATCTTCTGCTGTAGCAGTAGTAGTGGTTTTAATAAAAATAGACATTTTTGAAAATCTATCTACTATTACTAATATAGCATCAAAATCATTAGAAATAGGAAGTTGAGAAATGAAATCCATCGATAAAGATTCCCAAGGTTTAGAGGGAATAGGAAGTGGTTGAAGCAACCCATTCTTCCGGTGACGGGGAGCCTTATTCCTATTACACTCGTAAAAAGCTTTTATATAGGCCTTGATTTCCCTGGTCATACCTGGCCAGAAGAAATCCCTCGCTATTAACTGGTAGGTTTTATCAACCCCAAAATGACTAGCTAATGGAGAATCATGTCGACTGTTGAAAATCCATAATTTTATCTCATTGTTGTTGGGTATGACTACTCTACCTTCGAAGACTAATAGACCTGATTCAATACTAAATCTTTTGGCCCCTTGCTTCGAGAGTATTTTGTCTTTTAACCCTAAACAATAATCGTCCTTCGACTGAGCTTCGAGGATGTTGGATAGTGGATTTCGAAAAGATTGAATTGTCATCGAATTAAGTTGATGAGTCCTTAACATTGATTTGTTGAAGATTGATTGAACATTTGCTGGGTTCTTGTCAGCAAATGCGTCCCCCCACTGTGGGTAAACGTTGTCCCGACGTGACAAGATATCTGGGACAATGCAGTTTTTTCCTGGGCGATAGGAAATAGAGAAAGAAAATTCAGACAAAAATTCAGCCCACCTGGCTTGACGCCTGGTTAACACTTTAGAAGACATGAAGTATTTCAAAGCATTATGATCTGTTAAAATTTGAAAAGGACTATCTAGGCTGAGAAGAAAAGAACACCATTTTTTAAGACAATGGATAATAGCTAAAAGCTCTTTGTCATGAATTTCATAATTTAATTCTGCAGCTATGAGCTTGCGTGACTCAAAAGCAACAGGATGAAACAAATTTGTTTCAGGATTTAATTGGGAGATGACCCCTGCAATAGCATAATCGCTCGCATCTGTCTCAACTATTGTCGAGGCAGAAGGATCAAAATGTCGAAGAATTGGGGCTGTGGTGAACACCCTTTTTAGTGCTTTGAATTCCTTTCGTGCTGTAGAAGTAAAAACAAAAGGAATATCTTTTCTAAGAAGAGAAGTAAGATTGGAAATAGTTTTAGAGTAATCTTTAATAAATCTTCTATAGAAGTTTGCAAAACCCAAAAATCCTTGGAGTGATTTAATGTTTTTGGGCTCAGGCCATTCCAGGATTTTCTGGACTTTTTTGTCATCCATGACTAAACTGTCAGTGGACAACGTAAAACCCAAAAAATCAATTGATTTGAGGTGGAATTCGCATTTATTATGCTTGGCGTAGAGACCATGATCTCGAAGACGATTTAGGACCTGTCGAACATGATGAATATGTTAATCCAGTGTTTTTGAGAATATTAAAATATCATCTAAATAGACGACTACAAATTGTTCAACAACATCTTGAAAGATATCATTAACAAAGGTTTGAAAAGTTGAAGGTGCGTTACATAATCCAAAAGGCATAACTAAATATTCAAAACTACTAAATCTAGTGCGCATTGCAGTCAGTGGTTCATGACCTTCCGCAATGCGAATAAGATTGTAAGCGCCTCTAAGATCAATTTTAGAAAAGAAATTAGCACCATTGAAAAGGGTAAGAAGTAATGACATAGGAGGAACAGGATATGCATTCTTCTTCGTGACTGTGTTGAGCTTTCTATAGTCAACACACAACCTAAGACTACCGTCCTTCTTTTTTACAAAGAGGACAGGGGAGCCAGTTGGAGATTTACTGGCTCTGATGAAACCTTTGGCTACATTCTCTGCAATGTAGTCTCGAAGAACTTGAGATTCGTCCTTCAATAAAGAATAGACAGGACCTGCCGGAGGTACTGGGCCTATTAACTCTATTTGATGGTCGTA
This sequence comes from Hemileia vastatrix, assembly GCA_030280995.1. Classification (NCBI taxonomy): domain Eukaryota; kingdom Fungi; phylum Basidiomycota; class Pucciniomycetes; order Pucciniales; family Zaghouaniaceae; genus Hemileia; species Hemileia vastatrix. The sequence goes on along the minus strand of JASXTE010000003.1, from coordinate 29,007,230 downwards.
GGGTCGATGAGGTGGTAACTTATCGGCCTTGCGGATTGAGAAAACATCGAGGAAATCGTGGTGGATTTCCGGTAGAGTTGATTTGATGGCTTCAACGTTGATTTGGTCGTCCTCTTCATCTTCGAGAGAATCTGTCGAGGGGATACCTGTATTGAGAGAGCAGAATTTGATTACTTTGAGGCAATTTAAATCCTTTTCGAGTGAAGTCATCGAGCTAGAAGGGTTAGCCAATTGCTCATTTAAAGAAGGATCAGATGCTTGCAAGTCATCTGGCAGAGACTTGTCCTCTAGCAGGAAGTTGTCAGGCGGGTTGTTTAACTCCCTATTGACCTGCATTGAAGAATCAGAAATATACTTAGAGCGTGGGGTGATCAATCCCCTAGTCCAATCAATTTCGGGATTCCAATGCGTTAAAAAGTCATGGCCAAGAATGGTATCGTCCATCCTTGGGGCGTCCAAGACTGATAATTCCCACTCGAAGGGGGGAAAGTTTGGAAAGTTGAAAACCCATAAAACTTTCTTGCTTACCCAATATTTGGGTTCCTCTGATTCGACCAAATAGATGGGAGTTCGATCTATATCTGTAAATGTTAGTTGAAGCTTCTCGGCAAAAGATAAACTAACAAAAGAAATTGAAGCTCCAGAGTCTATAAGACAACTGAAGGGGATATCCTCCTTAAAAAGAATGAATCTCAAGTGGTTTAAGGCAACTCCAGTCCTTAAGACATGGAGGTTCTGTGCACTGGGAGAGATAAGATAGTTTGCTTTGCACACAAGTAAACTATCTACTAGTTTTTTGACTTCGAACTAGTACCTTCTCTTTCCTTCAACTTTACACAGTCTTCCAACTTGTGCTTACCCCCACAATACATACATAACCCATTATCTTCTTGTCTCTTCCTCTCAGCTTCTTTAAGTTCCCCTTTAGGATCCAGTACTTTGCTGATATTGCCTGGGGTTGAGCCTTTTGGTCGAGGTTTATCCTTTCCCTTATTGGGTTTGGATTGAGTCAAGGAGGATTGATTTGGTCGTGGGTGTGAAGAAGGTCCCGATTTACAATTTAGGCCTTGAGATTTGTTGGCATATCGACGATGTTGAAGTCGTCCTTGATAAACGCCATCAAGTTTGAGGGTTCGATCCATTAAGTCCGTTAAAGTAGTCATCTTCTGACCGTGAAGATTTAATTGATCTAGAATCCTCGAAGGAAGTCCTTTCTTGAAATGATACTTAAGGGCAGCATCATTCCAACCTACTCGAGTTTGAAGTGCTCTGAAGTTCGAGATATATTCAGAAGCTTTACCATTATCACTCATGCAAAGAAGATCAAGTTCAATTTCCGTGTTGTCCGTTTCATTAGGGTCCCCAAACAACGTAAAAAGTTGGTCCTCAAACTTTTCCCAATTATTGATAAGTAAGTGGGTTTCTGTCGAAGAAAGCATGAGTAGATAAGGTTTGAACCATCTTGCTGCTTTCCTGGCTATGAATGAAGAAGCGTAAACAACCTTTGATCGGTCGCTGTTAAAGGTTCGAGGGTCATTATAGAACAGTAGCTTGCAGGTTTGCAAGAAGGGTCGCAATCTGTCGGGGTGATCTCCGTCGAATTTGTCAGGAAATTTCATAGAAGGATTTTTGAACTTAGATCCCTCTGAAGACGTTGGATTTTAAAGGGTTTTCATGAAAAGTCTCATGAGATCTTCCAGAGAGTTAGATGGTCCAGGTTCTGAGGATTGGCCAGAAGGGTGATTGGCAGGGGCGGATGGTGCCTCGTGCATTGTATCCTCTCCTTCTTCTTCATCACTAGAATCATCAAAATCTTGTGGAATGTCTTCTACAGATTGAACTGAATGTTGCCGTTCCCTAAGGTCGAGTGGTTCCAAAGAGTGAGTGCGAGAAACAGACCTTTTGGCTGTTGGCCTGCCTCTAGCGCGAGCTCTAGTAGTAGCGCCCGTAGGAGGAGTGCGTTGAACAGGTGCCATATAAAATTTTAGAAACACCTAAAAGGACGTAGTAGTGCAAAGAATGAGAAATACGGAGAATTAAATTATACTGTCACCGGACGACCTACGCACAAGGTCGAGGATGTTCCTGAAAGTGAGATGAGGGATTTAGAAACTTCTTCAAAGCACAGAGGAATGATTCGAGGAAATGATTTGAAGGTCACTCGAAGTAATAGCTATAGGTTCGAGGTTTGTTCGAGAAGAATTATAGACTAGTTTCAAAGGTAATAGTAATTCTTAAAATCTCACGAAGGGTTGGAAACTCAATAATCAAAGATTTAGGATTTAGAAATGAATATTGAGAAAATAAAAGAAAGATACAATAACAATGATTTTAGCTTTAAGGATTTACCACTATTAATGTAAATACGATTTTATAATTTAATTCTAAGGAATATCGAAGCAAATACCCAACTCCTTTTATATCCTTTGTTCCTCCTCGCATTGACCTCCCTTCCATCGCACCATTCCCATTCCATTGGCCATTACTAACATACACTTAGACCCTCTTCACTAAATATCCGTCCATGCTCAATTTACCCCTTTTTAATTAATTAACAAAACTTTAATGAAAAACTACTACTGTACTATTTTGTTGAACCTAGCGCTGTGCGTTGCTTATTGAAAAGGACTAAGGCACCCTATTGGGAGATTGACTAATTTAGATTTAGAGTTTAGGCTAGCGCAGTTAAATAGTAAGTACACAAAGGAAAATCGCAGTTGCTATGGAGAATTGCTTTCTGCGCTTCGAGTATAGATTTAGGACTCGATATTATTGATTTAATGAGTTGATTTCGCCTCGAGTGTCACGTGGCGCATGACAAGATGGCAGTTAGCTGTTCAAGAATACAGAGGAAGAATGACAATTATTCATAGGGCTGGTATTGTTCACTCAAATGTGAATATGTTATCAAGGTTACCTTTACCAAATGATGACTCTAATCCTGCTTATGATCCTGAGGATGAAGTTATTCATATTCATGGGATATATGTGGTTGATATGGAGGAAGAGCTATTACAGCTTATTCTGGATTCATATGATAAGAAAACTGACTTAATGAAAGTTATGTACCATATTAAATGATCCAAAGATTTCTTCAATACAAGAATCAATTAAAACCCTTCCAACAAAGTATCAAAAAGCTTTGAAAAAAGGTAAATTTTCTATAGATGAAGGTTATCTATATTATAGAAGAAAGTTGAGTAATGTTATTGTTATTCCTCCTTCTATGAAAGAAATCATCTTGAAAATTTGTCATGATGACATACTAGCTGGACATTTTGATCTTGAAAAAACAATGATCAGAATTAATAACACTGCTTGGTGGGTTACTATGTCTGAAGACACAAAATTATATGTTGAATCTTGTGAATCTTGCCAGAAATAAAAAAGATTGACTGGTAAAAGAGTTGGATTAAATCAACATATTGAACCTCCTGATGCACCATGGCAGATAATAAACATGGATTTTGTAACAGGATTACCTATTGCTGGAAAAGACAGTTATAACTCTTGCTGGTTTATTGTGGACAGATTCACTAAACTGTGTAGATTTATCCCTACTCACAAGGATGTTTCCACTAAAGAATTAGCTTTCTAATGGTGGTCTCATATGTTTAATACTTCTGGTTTTCCTAAAGCCATAATCTCTGACAGAGACCCTAAATTTACTTCTGAATTTTGGATGTCTCTGATGGATGTTTGTGGTTGTGATCTGAAACTATCTACTGCCCATTACCCTCAGACTGATGGATTAGCTGAAAGAATGATTTATACTCTAGAGGAAATGATAAGAAGGTACGGTGCCTTTGGCCTTGAGTATAAAGATAATGACAGATTCACTCATGATTGGGTTACCTTACTTCCTGGGTTAGAATTTGCCTATAATAGCACTGTTCATTCTGTTACTTAAAGAAAGCTTTTTGAGCTCTGGCTTGGATATGTCCTAAATACTCCTGCCCAAATTCTCAATAACAAAATACATAAATTGGATATACATCCTGGTGTAAAATCTTTTCTTCAAATGCAACAAATTTGCAGAAATCATTCTCAAAAATGTATTGAAAAATGATCTGAATATGAGAAGAAGAGATGGGACAAATCCCATAAGGAATACACTTTTAAAAAGGGTGATGAAGTGTTGATTTCTACAGTCCACTTCAATTTACAAGGAAATAACAAATTAAAAGACTCATTTGTTGGTCCATTTGTTGTCAGAAGAATGATTGGAGATAATGCAGTTGAGGTAATTTTGTATTCTCCATATGACAGAAAACATCCTGTTTTTCCAATATCTCTTCTGAAACCTTACACATCCAATAGTGATTTATTTCCATAAAGGAGGGGAAGACCAAAGAAAACCCCAAATGAAATCACTGAAACAGCAGAAATTGAAAAAATTCTGAATGACAGAATAGTCACTTCTGAAAAAGGTACAGAATACTTATTGAGATTCAAGAATAAATCATCTGAATATGATTCTTGGATACCTGGGAAGGAGATATCTAATCTTCCTACTCTACTAAAAAAGTATAAAAAGAAAAAATCATAGCATTTTTTTTATTTTATTTTTTAGAGTGAGGGAGTTTCAGCTAGGCTACTAGACATACCTGGTAAAATAATTAATTATTTTACTGAGGTGAAGCCATGCCTTTTTAAAAAATGCTTATTAATAATTAATTATTTAATATTTACTTATGTATTACTTACAACTAACTAAACTAATTATATTAAGTAGTGTAATTAATAAATTTAAGTAAGTGTCCCATACATTTTTACTCCCTAACACCGTGCTCAATAATGCAGTTGATTGGGAATAAAAATTAATAATAAAATTATAAAAAAGAAACCTTAAAAATATTATTTTACTTCATTGAGAGATCTGGATTTCCGTGAAATCAATATAATTAACTCAAATGTGTTGTATTAATTGTGACAGTCCAAAGGAACTCATACTTTATTACCAATGAAAATGATGCCCTTGTTGACATACCAATTAATTTATTTTTTTCTTATGTCATATATATACTCCTTCTTAGTCAGCTTCTTTCTAACATCCTTGCAGTAGATGGTGTAAATTCTGTGTCTTTATTTCCCTCATGTTTGCCTAAAAAAGGCCCTCACTTTTTGTACTTTTCAAAACACTCCTTACTTACTTACTTTATTATAATTACATACAAAAAAAACTATTTATTATTATCAATTTTTTTTTTATTATTTACATTAAAACCGTGATTCTAAACCTTTAAATATAATAGTAATCTACCTCTTTACCTCTTGTTATTTGATTAAATAATATTTAAAAGATAATAAAATACGTACCAAGTTTGAATCCTCTGAAACCCATTGTTGCCATACTTGGACCTCCCAGGAAAACCTTCTAGACTTGAAAGCACACTTGAAAAATTACCTGATGAAGAAATTACATCAAAATTTATATCTTCATTTTCAGATGTGGCCTTATCATAGTTTTAATCTGTATTGAGTGATGGAATCAACTACACCTGGGTTGAATGGAAGGCACTAATTTATAGAAAGCTTGGTGGACCAAGATTTAGAATCTTTCAACAAAGATTGTATGGAAAAACATGATATAATTTAAATGCCTGGGATAAAACAAACGTAATTATAATGAATTGAATTAAATTCATGAAATACATGCATCCAAAAATGGATTATGATGAGTTGAAAGAAAAAATAACATATAACTTGCCTATATCAGTCAGAGATGTTACTGTAGCTAGAACTGAAACCATCAGAGACACTTCTGGGTTTATTAATATATGAAATGAAATATTATTGAATAAAGAATATGAGACAAGGTATAATAACTATAAGAAAAATGTTGAGGTAGTTAAACCTACTACAAATACATTTCCAGTGGAGAAGACTTCTCCTCTTGCTCCCAAAAGACAAGAGAGTAACACTTGCTACAAATATAATGAGCCTTGGGTAAAAAGTCATACTTGTAAGAAGAGAATAAATGTTATTGAGAACTCACAAGATTCTGAACCCAGTAATCATGAAGATTAAATGGAGGAGTCTAGTGAGGACTGTTAAAGTACCATTTGTTACAGTGATGATGAAAATGAGATATTTGTATTAGAACAGGATATTGTGTTCCTGAATGTTGCAATATCCCCCAACAATACATATTTAACTTCCATTGAGGAAGCTGAAATAATAAAATATGTAAATCATAATACTTAAAAAACCACACTGATTAGAGCACCTGTTATTATATGTGGAAAAGAAATGAATGCTATTATCAACACTGGGGCTTCAGGAAGTGTATTTTCTGTTAATACTTTAATAAAACTTGATAGTAAGTACAAAGAAAAACTGGAACCTGTACAGACAAATAACTGGAGGGGTTTTGGTTCAGTATTACCCCTGATTGGCAAATAAAAAACTGCTATATTCTTTAAATATAAAAATGGATATATATGAGCAATATGTAAATTTTCAGTAATGGATAATAATAATTGTAGTGATTCGTTTATTCTTGGAAATGACTTACTGAAAAAATTTGTCATCAAACTAGATCCTGAAAATAGTTGCTTCACTATAGGTGTAAATGGATAAAAAAAATTCAAGATTTTCTCTGAAAAATTCAATTTGTTCCATTTCTCCAAAAGAAGAACAACTTCAAGGTGGAAGAACCACCTCTGAAGTGGTTGAGTTAGAAAATGAAATCCAAAAAGCCTCTTCCAGTCGTCAACTATCAAAAAAAGAAGAAAATAATATTTTGAGATTGATTAAATCTTATCCTATGGCATTTACTCATGGCTCAAATGAACTAGAGTTGGTCAAAGACCATGAGATGAAAATCTGTTTAAACTGTGAGTTGGATAATATTCCTGGCAGCTTAAAAAAGAAACCTTACCCAGATTGAGGGATAAAAGAGTAGAGGAGGAAAAGGATATGGGGGGTGAAAGAAAAAAAGAATGAAAGATATTAAAGAATTTGAAAGATTTGTGCTGAGAAATGATGGAGTGTGATTGGCATAATGATAGAGCATATCCCAGTGGAAATTAAGTTTTGTGAATAAAGGGGGGGAGAGCTGGTACAGGTTCAGGATCTTCTTCTTCATAAAGATCATACCACTTATTCTTCAAATAAGCCAGGATATTATGGAGTATAATGCAAGTCATTATCCAATGATTTGTGGTTTTGATTTCCTTTTTTTTTGAAATTGGATTCTGAGTTCCTAGAGACTAGAAAATCCTCCCTTTAAAATCCAAATAGCATTTCAATTTGTACTCTTGAGTATACAAGATGATAATTGAAAGATGTTTTTGGGTAATTTTCTAAAGTTGTACCTCAGAAAGCAGGTATAATGTATTCTCCACTTGCATATTCTGAGTCTGCAAGTGGGTACTGAGATTCGTCAAAGTATTGGTCAGGATTTTGAGAAATCTTCATTCTTTGGAACATGGAAGAGTCATGACATGAGCCAGGGTAGCCACTATGGAAAGAAATAAACTTTTTATTGATATCACACACAAGTTAAATGGTGATAGAGTATCTATAAAGAAGATAAAAAGTTAGTTCATGAAGAGAAATTTGAGAAAATTTTGAAGAAACCTTTTTTTGTGATCAAAATAATGGTTGCCATCATGAGCAGGATTTTGGCTCAATGGTATAGTTGTACCATCAACAAAACATACACAGGCAGGGAAGCCTTTATCTTGAATTCATTGAGAGGATTCAAGTTGCTTTTGTGGAGTTGTCCAAGAAAGTGTTTGAGACTTGAGAGAAAGGACAGCAATCATACAGCACTTTGTGTATAATATGACGGTACCATATCCTATGGTAAAGAGATTATCTAAACTTATTACAGCAGCACTATTTCCATTTGAAACAAAGCAACATAGTGCAACAGCAATTTGAAAGGTAGGATTACACTGTTTGTAATGGGAATTATTATGGAAGATAGGACAATCAAAGATAAGCTGAGAAAGTTTGAAAAAAGAATCAGGAGAAGTTGTAAGAAGTTTTGTGAAGTTTAAAAGAGGAATCTCAAGAATTGAGGAAAGATCATATCTGGGATCACAATAAAGATTTGGCCCCTTTGGGATAATTTAACGCTTTTTGGAAGGAAAAGACATATAATGTCAGCCTGTATATCCCCAGGACTGAGTAAAAAGTGCTTATAAGTTATGTTAAACACATGAACTATACATGGGAACAATAAATGAGAGTACACAAACAGTATACATAAGTAAAATTATGATAATACACAAAAAATGCCATTATAACACCTTATATACATGCATATATCCACCTTTTATAAGTCTTATGTACTTAATATTAAGTTGGAATATGTTAGAGTAATCTTAAGAACCTTAAGTATAAGGCTACATAATTTTTAAGTACACTTAAAGCTGTTATATTCATTGTTTTACACAAAAAACAAGAAATGCGCTTTATTTCACTTAAAAGTTGACTATATGTGCTATAAAATTGAGAATATCAAAATTGCGCTTTGACAGATCAATTGGGCTCATTTAGAACTATTGATTTGGCTATTTAAATGCATAAAAATAACACTTTTCAAATTTGGTGTTTTTTATGCCAGAAATGGCTTCTGTGTACTGGCTACATACTGCCTGCTTTTTTCCCGTGTGAATAGCTTCATTTTTAGCAAAGTTAGCTTTTCCACACTATAATTACCCCACATTCTACGCCCACTGTGGGGAAACACACTAAAATAGGCGACAGGCGCTTATTTAGTGTCCTAGCTTAATTAATAATGCATTGACCTTGTTTATATGCACTAATTTCATTAATAACCTCACTCTTGGCACCTTATTTCATCACCACGCTTAAATTCGCCTAATTTTAGTCAAGGATTTACCCATGCAAGCGCCTGCCAAGGACTGCATGTAGTTACCCCACATCTCACGCTCTTTTTTAAGTTTTTGGATGGTTTCTCAGTCAATTTTGGTTATTTTTGGATGGGAATTTCACGTAGTCAAATGTCAGGATTAGCCCCTCCATTTCTACTGTAGATTCCCCTTATTATTAAGCTATAATTAACCTTAAAAAGTCTCCTTTCACCTTGTTATAATATTGTTTTCCGCGCATATACTCTCTTTTTGTCTTTTCTTTAATTTTGATGGATCTCCCTTATTATTAATAGGATTTTAGTGGTTGTTGTTTGTTTAATTATGTTATTGGTCACTAGGGGCGTTGATGGAGAGGTCTATTACTTTTTTGAAGGCATCATTAACATTTTATTGGATGGTACATCAAGGTGGTTATTGGGGAAACTTAGTGTGTATAAAAGGAGGGGGTTTTTGGTGTTGTTTTCTGCATTCTTTATCATTTACAATTTACACAATATAACCAAACCAATTACAATACATATCAATTAGTACTTTTATAAGACTTTTGAATAGTATCTGAATTATAAAATCTATTTTTCTACCAACTACAAAGATTTTAAGCCATATATAAAATTAGTGAGAATTATATTACTGAGACCTTTAATTTTGATTAAATTTTACAACTTAGTGGATTAGTACTACAGTATTCATATAGGACCATTAAAATCTTCTAGACAACTGACTATTCAAGCTAGTTCACGTCCTTGTACTTGACCTTAGCCTGACAATTGGGGGCCTTTCCTCAAGAATTATGTTATAATCTAGTAAGTGAAATTTTCAAATGAAGGTGCACGTAAATAATATCCCTATAGAAATATTTGGATAATTACAACAGGTTGGGGTCACTTATATAGTGATTTCAGAAAAAGAAGCCCTGTTATATAATAAAATTGTGATATTGAATCAACAATCTTACCACTAATTTAACATAAAATTGTTATTAGTTGGAGTCTGTCAATAGACCAATTAAATTTGTGATCTTTGCAGATAATAAACCAATTAAACTGATTAATTGTTTTCTTTTAACAGGACTCTTAATTTTTTCTTTTTATTGGTTTGTAATATTCAATAAATATTTAGAGAGAATCTTACTAACAGTTGTTTTCTTTTAAATATAAAAACACGGCTACATATTGTAGACCAGTTAAATTAAGTGACCACATAAAAAGCATATTTGACTTTTGGCACTTAAAGATTCACTTCATACCAATAAGTAAGCATTAAAATTGTCTTCAGTGGTATTGATAAATACTGATAAAACTCCTTTTTGAAGTTTTTATATTTAAATTCTCAAATTCTTTAAATTCCACGTGAAAATGTGTGACAACAATGACATTGTAAGTAATAAGGCAAAACCTTATAACTTAAGACCTAGAGCTGAAAGACCTGTTACAAGACATTCAAATGGAGGGCCAGGACTCTCCCATAATCAACAACACTCCGCCAATGTCTCTGGAGGAAAGGGAAAAGCTTCTAAAACAGGTTTCAATAAAGAAGTCAAAAAATACATTACAAGAACAAGTTCACTCCCTATCCACCCTAATGAACACCTTGACAATAAGAGTCAACAACATAGTGGACCAGATCAACAATCTGGAAAAGAGAGCAGCTCAAGGTTTCATAGAAGTCAACCAAGCTCTAGTGGACATAAAGACTCAACCACCAACAGTGGCATCCAACAATTCCATAGCAACACCTCCAGCCCAAGAGGAGGACCAAAAAATTACAGTAAGCAAATGGAAATGGGATTGGTATGCCCAAAATTACAACAATCCTCCTCAACAAGGATCCAGCAGTCACCCTTACAGGGGAAAGCCAAGGAGAGGCAGGGGAAATGGAGTAAGACCTTGGTGAGTCATCCAGCTTCTTATGAACAATTACATAAACCTAACAATGAATTACTTATAGGTAATGAGATTGATAAGGAAATATTGGATATAATTGATAATGATTTAAAGGATTATTCATTTGAAAAAAATATGTTAAACTTGTCTTTGCACAAAGACAATGTAGATTGTTTTATTGATCACCAGGATAATGCTATTAATATTAAAATGGAATCAAATGATGAGTCTTCTGAGTTGGACACAGAAAAAATAGAATATTTTTTAAAAGAAAATCCAATGGAATCAAAGATAATAAGTAAATTATTATTGAGAATTGAAAAATTGGAAGAGTTCTCAAAAGAGTCAAACAATAATACAGAAAAGGTATTATTACAGCTAACAGAATCATTGAGTGCAACGGCCAATAGATTAAAAATTATTGAAAATTCAAATAATGAATTAGTCAATGAGAATAAGGGCTTAAAATCTGAGATTAGAGATTTAGAAAATAAATTAGAACACTCTCAGAATATTATGGCTACCATTGAGGGATGTGTTAAATTATCTTTTTCAAATGTAAATGACACCCTAACTCATGTACCAGTAATACAGGATAGGTTACAAAGAGTGGAAATAGAAGTAGCAAACATGTTGAAAAATACTGAAAGAATAAAAGATAACACTTCTTATGTAGCAAGAGTGCCTGTTTTCATGAAACATGCAAATGAAACACCAATGATGGAACATGAACATAGTATCATGGGCTCTGAGAATAATAAATCAGTAAAAGATGAAATACATGATCATCTTTCTAAAGTAAGTGAATTACTCAATATTCCTCAGGTTAGGGAAGCAAAAACTAGCCAAAAGAACTGGCCTAAGTTAGATCAGTACCCATCTTTTGACGGAGATTCAAAATCTGATTGGCAGCAATTCATACAAAGAATTGATAACTTAAAATTTTCATACAAATTACCTGATGAAGAAATTACTTCAAAGTTAATATCTTTATTTACAGATGTGGCCTTATTATGGTTTGAATCTGTATTGAGTGAGGGAATTAATTACTCCTGGAATGAATGGAAGGCACTAATTGAAAGGCAATTTGGTGGCCCAAAATTTAGAATCACTCAACAAAGATTGTATGAAAAGGCCAGATATAATCCAAATGCTGGAGATAAACCTATGGTATTTTTAATGAATTTAATAAAAATCATGAAAGCCATGGATCCAAAAATGGATTATGAAGAGTGGAAAGAAAAGATAATATACAAGTTACCTATATCAGTTAGAGACATTATTGTAGCTAGAACTGAAACCATCAGAGATACCTCTGGGTTCATTAATATATGTAATGAAATATTATTAAATCACAAATATGAAACCAAGTATATTAATTACAGACAAAGTGTTGACGTGGTAAAACCTACTACAAGTAAATTACCAGTGGAGAAGAAAAAACCTTCAGCTCCCCTTGTCCCTAAAAGACAAGAGAATAACACTTGTTATAAATGTAATGAACCTTGGGTTAAAGGTCACACGTGTAAGAAAAGAATAAATGTTATTGAAACCTCCCAGAATTCTGAACCAAGTAATCATGAAGATGAAAATATGGAATCCAGTGAGGATTGTAAAAGTAACATATCTTACAGTGATGATGAGAATGAGATATTTGTATTAGAACAGGATATAATGTTCCTGAATGATGCTATACCTCATACAGATACATCTTTAACTTCCATTGAAGAAGCTGAAATAATTAAAGATGTATCTCATGATACTTACAAAATAACACCTATCAGAGCACCTGTTATTATATGTGGAAAAGAAATGAATGCCATTCTTGACACTGGGGCTGCAGGTAGTGTAGTTTCTATTAATACATTAATGAAACTTGACAGTAAGTATAAAGAAAAACTAGAACCTGTTCAGACAAAGAACTGGAGGGGTTTTGGTTCAATATTAAATCCAATTGGCAAATACAAAACTGCTGTATTCTTTAAATATAATAATGGATATGTAAGAGCAGTTTGTGAATTTGTAGTAATGGATAATAATAATTGTAGTGATTGGTTTATTATTGGCAATGATTTATTGACAAAATTTGGAATTAAACTAGATCCTGCAAACAGTTGTTTCACCATAGGAGTGAATGGTAAGAGAAAATTCAAGATATGCTCTGAAAATTCAGTGTATGCCATTTCTCCTAGAGAAGAACAACTACAAGGTGGAAGAGCCACCAATGAAATGGGTGAATTGGAAAATGAAATCCAAAAGGCCTCTTTCAGTCCTCAACTCTCAAAAATTGAAGAAGAAAATATTTTGAGATTGATTAAATCATATCCTATGGCATTTGCTCATGGTTCAAATGAATTAGGATTGGTCAAAGACCATGAGATGAAAATCTCTCTAAGCTGTGATTTGGACAATATTCCTGGCAGCCTAAAAAAGAAACCTTACCCAGCATCTCCTGCAAAAAGGAAAGATATTGAAGACAATATAAAAATGTTGTTGGAAATGGGTATTGTTGAAAAACTGGACGCAACACCTAGGTATTGTGTCATTTAACCAGTATTTATCTCCTATGAAAAAGATAAGGCAAGATTATGCGGTGATTATAGAGCTCTGAATACATATACAGTAGATGATATTTACCCTCTTCCAAGGATAGCTTCTATCCATGCTACTTTACAAGGAGCAAAATATATTTCCTGTCTGGATGGAAACAAAGGTTACCACCAGATTCCTGTGGAAAGAAATTCTCAAAATTACTTATTAATAACCACACATATGGGTATATATAAGTATGTGAGAATGCCATTTGGCCCAAAGAATGCGCCTTCAGTCTTCCAAAAATTGATGGATAGTGTTTTTCATCAGGAAATGGTTGAAGGATGGCTATTGGTCTATATTGATGACATCATAGTGTTTTCAAAAACATATGATGAACATTTAAATCACCTGAAAAGAGTCTTTCAAAGAATGGATGAAATTAATATGACAATTGCATTAAAGAAATGTAAATTTGGATTCCAATCTTTGAAAGTACTGGGACATGTTGTATCTGGTTTACAAATTTGTGTTGACCAGAATAAGGTGGCAGCAATAAAAAACATTGGTATACCTAAGAATGTAAAAGAAATTCAAAGTTTTTTAGGTATGTGTGGATATTATAGACAATATATAAAAAATTACCAATCTATTGCAGCTCCTTTGACAACATTAATCAGGAAAAATGAGGCTTTCATTTGGAATAATGAAAGACAACACGCCTTTAATAAATTGAAGGAATGTTTAATGACAGATCTAATTTTGGGACTGCCTGATTTCACCTTACCTTTTATCTTGTACACTGATGCAAGCTTCATAGGCTTAGGTGCTGCTTTACAGCAAAAACAGATAATAAATGGAAAATTATCTGAAGTAGTTATCTGTTATATATCCAGAACCTTAAGAAAAACTGAATTAAGGTATGGTGCCACACAGTTAGAATGTTTAGCTGTGGTGTGGGCTTTGGAGAAGCTTCATTACTATCTGGAAGACCAGAAGTTTGAACTTATAACAGATTGCAGTGCAGTAAAATCATTGCTAAACATGAAAACACCTAATAGGCACATGTTTAGATGGCAACTAGCTGTACAAGAGTACAGAGGGAGAATGACAATCACTCACAGAGCAGGAACATTGCATTCTAATGTGGATTTATTATCTAGAAGTCCTTTGCCAAATGATGCTGACAACCCAGCTTATGTACCTGAAAATGAGGTTATACATATATTTGGGATTTATATAGTGGATTTAGAAGAAGAATTTATGCAAACTATATTAGAAAATTATTCATCTGATAAAGATTTGTCTAAACTATCTACCATTCTTAATGATCCAACAAATGCCTCCATGAGTGCATTAATTAAAACCTTGCCTCCAAAGTATAAAAATGCATTTGAAAAAGGTAAATTATCAATTGAAGATGGATATATATATTTCAGGAAAAAGTTAAGTAATGTTATAGTAATACCACCTTCTATGAAAGAGTTAATGTTGAGCACTTGTCATGATGACATCTTAGCTGGTCATTTTGACTTTAACAAAACACTAACCAGAGTTAAAAATACAGCCTGGTGGATAAACATGAAAGAAGATGTACAAAAATACATTGAAACATGTGACTCTTGTCAGAAATCTAAAAGATTAACTGATAAGAGAGCTGGGTTGTTATAACAAATAGAGCAGCCAAAAGCTCCATGGGAAATTATAAACATGGATTTTGTAACTGGATTTCCATTAGCAGGAAAGGAAAGTTTCAATTCTTGCTGGGTAATTGTGGATAGATTAACAAAAATGTGTAAGTTTATCCCTACCCATAAAGAGGTATCTGCAAAAGACTTGGCATTATTATGGTGGACTCAGATGATGAATACTGCGGGGTTCCCCAAAGCCATAATCTCTGACAGAGATCCTAAATTTACTTCAGAGCTCTGGACATCTTTGATGGAAGTATCAGGTTGTCAATTAAAATTGTCTACAGCACACCATCCACAAACTGATGGGCTGGCTGAGAGAATGATACAAACTCTAGAAGACATGATCAGAAGATATTGTGCCTTTGGATTAGAATACAAAGACAATGAGAAATTCACACATGACTGGGTAACATTAATTCCTGGCCTTGAATTTGCTTATAATAGCACAACTCATTCTGTAACAGAGAAGAAACCATTTGAACTCTGGCTGGGATATGTACCAAATACCCCAGTAAATCATTTAAATAAATTACCAAGGTTAGATATACACCCTGGTACTAAATCCTTTATTCATATGCAACAAATGTGTAGAAAGCATGCTGAAGAATGCATACAAAAAGCATTTGAATATGAAAAGAAAAGGTGGGACAAATATCATAAAGAATTTGAATTTAAAAAGGGAGATGAAGTCCTCATATCAACACTACATTTTAACTTACAAGGTAATGTTAAAATAAAGGATCCCTTTGTAGGACCTTTTGTAGTAAACAAAATGGTTGGTAATAATGCAGTGGAAGTCATATTATATGCTCCATATGATAGGACACATCCAGTTTTCCCTATCTCATTATTAAAACCTTACCATGCAAATGATCCTGACTTATTTCCAAAAAGAAGGGGAAGGCCTAAAAAGCAACCTGAAGAAATTGTGGAAAAAGCAGAGATTGAAAAAATACTCAAGAAAAGAATCCTTACTAAAGAAAAAGGAACTGAGTATTTACTAAGATTTAAAGGGAAATCAAATGAATTTGATAAATGGATACCTGAAAAAGAAATTTCTAATTTATCCACCCTTCTTAAAAAATTTAAACAGAAATAAATTTCTGTTCAACCAGCTGAGGGGTTAAAAAACCAGTACTCATAATATTTTATTATGTTTTATTTCTTTAAAGTTTAATCTTTAATGCTACAGAATTATTCTGAATACCTGAAAATTACAAATAAATAAATAAAATGTATAACTTATCATTTTTTTTAATTGATTTTTTTTTGGGTGGGCGAGTGTCAGCCTGTATATCCCCACGACTGAGTAAAAAGTGCTTATAAGTTATGTTAAACACATGAACTATACATGGGAACAATAAATGAGAGTACACAAACAGTATACATAAGTAAAATTATGATAATACACAAAAAATGCCATTATAACACCTTATATACATGCATATATCCACCTTTAATAAGTCTTATGTACTTAATATTAAGTTGGAATATGTTAGGGTAATCTTAAGAACCTTAAGTATAAGGCTACATAATTTTTAAGTACACTTAAAGCTGTTATATTCATTGTTTTACACAAAAAACAAGAAATGCGCTTTATTTCACTTAAAAGTTGACTATATGTGCTATAAAATTGAGAATATCAAAATTGCGCTTTGACAGATCAATTGGGCTCATTTAGAACTATTGATTTGGCTATTTAAATGCATAAAAATAACACTTTTCAAATTTGGTGTTTTTTATGCCAGAAATGGCTTCTGTGTACTGGCTACATACTGCCTGCTTTTTTCCCGTGTGAATAGCTTCATTTTTAGCAAAGTTAGCTTTTCCACACTATAATTACCCCACATTCTACGCCCACTGTGGGGAAACACACTAAAATAGGCGACAGGCGCTTATTTAGTGTCCTAGCTTAATTAATAATGCATTGACCTTGTTTATATGCACTAATTTCATTAATAACCTCACTCTTGGCACCTTATTTCATCACCACGCTTAAATTCGCCTAATTTTAGTCAAGGATTTACCCATGCAAGCGCCTGCCAAGGACTGCATGTAGTTACCCCACATCTCACGCTCTTTTTTAAGTTTTTGGATGGTTTCTCAGTCAATTTTGGTTATTTTTGGATGGGAATTTCACGTAGTCAAATGTCAGGATTAGCCCCTCCATTTCTACTGTAGATTCCCCTTATTATTAAGCTATAATTAACCTTAAAAAGTCTCCTTTCACCTTGTTATAATATTGTTTTCCGCGCATATACTCTCTTTTTGTCTTTTCTTTAATTTTGATGGATCTCCCTTATTATTAATAGGATTTTAGTGGTTGTTGTTTGTTTAATTATGTTATTAGTCACTAGGGGCGTTGATGGAGAGGTCTATTACTTGTTTGAAGGCGTCATTAACATTGTATTGGATGGTACATCAAGGTGGTTATTGGGGAAACTTAGTGTGTATAAAAGGAGGGGGTTTTTGGTCTTGTTTTCTGCATTCTTTATCATTTACAATTTACACAATATAACCAAACCAATTACAATACATATCAATTAGTACTTTTATAAGACTTTTGAATAGTATCTGAATTATAAAATCTATTTTTCTACCAACTACAAAGATTGTAAGCCATATATAAAATTAGTGAGAATTATATTACTGAGACCTTTAATTTTGATTAAATTTTACAACTTAGTGGATTAGTACTACAGTATTCATATAGGACCATTAAAATCTTCTAGACAACTGACTATTCAAGCTAGTTCACGTCCTTGTACTTGACCTTAGCCTGACATATAAGCTAAAGTGTCTTCCAAACCAGAGTCAGAATCAGAGTCAGCGGTGTGGTCTTCCAACATTGGAAGAGCCCTTTGTTTGTCTGTTTGGCATTGTTTTGATATGTCTTAAATGGCATTGTTTAATAATTGGGTGTTTTTCTGGAATTATTCGGCGAATATTGGGACTGCAGGGATGTGGGTATTACCATTGGATAGCCCCGGTTTTTCTCTATATTTTATGTCTTGATGACATTTTTCATTTTAAAAGATAGCTGTTTAATTTTGTTTTTCGCGTTTTATGGGCTAACCTTAAGTCTTAGGGTTAAGTTCTTAGTACCATTTGAATGGGCTAATTTTTCTCTACATTTCATGTCACAATGTTGTTGTAGCTTAATTATGTGTTTTAAAGGTTTTAGTAGTTGTAGTTTATTTTTGCAAGTATTTTGGGTGTTTTTGGTGGTTTTTGGTGGTTTTCTGGCTTCAGGGCGGTCCTGCCGCTTCAGGCAGGCAGACCGCCCGCCTTGGTGCTAGAAGGCTGGGAAGCATTTCTAGAGGGGTTTTATGAAATTTGGCAATCAAAAATTCCAAATTTGTGGGTGTGCATGGGCTCTTAGATAGTGGTCTGTGTGTATATAGTGAATAAGACAGTTTGGGGCAACCTTAATTATCATAAAACCATCCGAGGTGATATCCTTGTTCCTCACTCAGTTTTCACTGTTTTTTGGCCACAATTAGGTGTGTTTGTTGCAAGGTTAGCTCTTCATTTAACTCAACTTTGGCAACTGTTTTCTCTGGTGTAGTCTTGCAAGCTATATCAAGTATCATTGCTTTCTCTGGTGTAGACATTGGTCTACATTTCAGTTCTTTGGTTTGGTAGTCTGTCTGGAGACTACTTTCTTGGCTGATCAGGCAGTAAAGTGTATTGGAAAAGTGTCAGCCAGGCTATTCCAGGAGTCCAGTAAATGATATATAAATTATAAAACCTTAAAGAGTGGGTAAGAATTGTATTTAATGAATATAACTTAATATTTTATTGCATAATGAAATTATATAAGTATTTTATTATATACAAGTGTTACATTAAATTTATTGGTTATATATATTTTTATATACAATTAAATTGAGCATAATATAATATATTCTACAAATAATGGCGCATTTTTATGTATTTAATAATTATAAATTTATATTTAATTAATTGAAAAACATATATTATAATTACAAGTGTAAAATTGATTTATAATATATTTAAATTAATTACTAATATTTATATATTAAATAATACCTCTCATATGATACTAAACAATAATTAATGACGCTTCTTTTGACCCTTAATTGTGTTAGAAAAAACAAATAAATTAATTTGACTAAATTGAGATTAATTGCATGTTTTGTTGCGTCAAATTATTTTTTGTTTCACTTAAAATGTCCTTTAATCAGACTGTACCATCTGTTTGGAATTATTTTTCTCATAGTTCCTATGTTCCAATCTTGTTTAGTTATTCACTATTTTTCACTTACTGATTTGGGAATTAATGACAGGAAAATCGGATTCTTAATTGGGGTTTTAATTAATTGTTTCATGTTTTTCTCTATATTGTTATGTTTCATTTACTCTTTTGATATATTTGTTTTAATTCATTCTAATCATTGTATTTACAAAGATAGTAGCGCTTCAGAGGACCCATTGCCTATAAAAGGGCCTTGGATAATCCCCTGTAGCCGGATCACTTATTACACACTCAACAAATTAAATAACCAATTTATTACGTTTATATTTTTTTTATTAGTAATAAACATCTAATTTAAATTCTATACAACAAATCAAAGGTTGCTTTAAGTCTGATAGTAATTGAAATTGTTTGCCGCGCAGAACCCTTACATTTAATAATATTATTGTTAATAAAATCTAAGTTTTTGTCACCTCTCAAAGTTGCTCACCGTTGTTTCCCTCTCAAATAAATTAAATATATATTCTTTGGTTTATTTCTTTGTTTTCCCTTGTCCTCCTCCTTCTCTCCTCCTTTTTCTCCTATTTTTCTTACCTCTTCTAGACGACTGACCGACAACTGGGGACCTTTCCAAAACGACGACGACGATCGAGTCTGGCGACAAACGACAAAACGCACGGACCACCTAGCAAAACAAAACTTTTGCCGCGACTGTGTTTTGAACTTGGGTTCGACATCTTAGGTTTATATAATATTAATTTTTATATTATTTTGAAGTGATTTTTCGATCACTATAGTAAGTTCACCTTTGCGCCTCTCACTCATATTACTATATTTTTATTGCAATAACAGTGATTGTGGCTTAATTGCTGATTCACTGAGTGTAAGTGTTCAATTTTTAAAATTTTTTTTTTCCTAGTTGACCATTATAGAGTGTTAAATCCTCTTAGTCCTAGAAGAATTGACATTATTATTAATACAAATTGAATTATTAATTTAATTTTTTTTTATTATTAATTATTGTTAATTTTGGTTGACTTAAAAGTACATTGTGCTTAGTCCCAAATATATTGCCATATTTAATATTGGTAATTAATTGGTTGAATTAACTTACTTGTTATTCCCAATTTAACCTTGCGATCCATTTTTTTTAAAAATTAATTTTTTAATTATTACTTTATATTGAAAATTATTTTTTCTAAAATTTAATTAATTAAATATTTTTTTTTATTATTTGGAGCAATTATTGACTAACTTTTATTATTTTTTTATAAAGTAAAAAGTAAATTATAAATCTTCTCACTAGTATGTCCAACAATTTGGCAGAAAAAATGGATAACATGCAAGTGGATGAGATAAAAATTGACTATGATGCTGACACTGTAAGTTCTTCTAAAGTTGGTCATAAAAAATCTTATGCTAACACAAAGAATTCACATACTTCAGGATGTGGAAATGACAGGAAATGCAAACAAACCAAACCCCCTTCCCCCAGTACCACAGAAGGAAGTAAAGCCTTTAGTGCCTCAAGAAGGTCTTCCAAAAGGCTTCAAAATAAAAAAGCTTCCTCTGCCACAACAAATCAGCAACCTATCCAGTCATATAAAAGAGTTGAAGACAGAAAATATGACGTACAAAGCAAAGGTAGACACATTGTGGGATCAGGTCCAAGAACTCAGGAACCAGATTCAGGCCCAGGCCCCTCCTCAGTTGCCTCCCAATCAGCCTCAGTTTCAGGCTCAACCTTCACAGCCACCCAGCTCAACCATCCAAAATCCAAATACTATGGAAGTAGAGCAATGGAAATGGGATTATCTAATGAGTCACTACCAACAGAATGTGCAACACCCTCCTCATCATCAGCCTGGCCCATCCAGAACACCCAATTTCCATCCACCTCCTCATCCCTACCAACAAGGCAGGAGAAATAAGGCCCAAGCACAATCCCAAACCCAGTCCCAGGGGAAGTTTCCTCCTCTGCCATGGTAAGTAATTTGGTTGATAGTCACTTGGGTATGTTTTCTAATAAATCTTCTTCTGCAGGTAATATTATTGAACATGGTGAAAGAACAGTTAAACCTGTTAAAAGACAGCTTCCTGTAACTAGTAGCCCTATTGAAGTAATTAGCAAATTGTCATTTGATGAACCTTTACATTTAACTTCTACGTCTTTAATTAATCCTTCTCTTGCAATTAAAAATGATTCTGTTCCCCCTGAAATCTATACCTTAATTGAAAAAACTTCTGAGGAAATATTGGAAGATACCCTTGATTTTAATATTGTGAAAGACAAACATGTGAGAGATGTGTTAATCCATGAAAATGATAGATTAAATAATTTACACTTGCAATGTAAAGTGAGTTCTTCTGTACAAGATACAGCTTATTTAAAAATCAAAGAAACCTTGAATATTGTTCTTAGTCAACAAAAACAAATAAGAAGTGACCATAGAGCTATCTCAGATAGAAATATCAGTCTACATAAGACCTTGAGTGAATTGAAACCCCTTATTGAGGAAAATTATTCATTCAAGAATTAAATAAAATCTCTGCAAAATGAGTTTAAGAAGCTAAAAAATGATTTCCATGCACTAAGTACCAAACACTCAGTTTCTGAGGACAGAAATGTTCTATCTCTTGCAAAAGTAAATGACCAGATGTCTGAAATTCCAAGAATAAGAAACTATGTGTCTGACCTACAGGAAAAGTTCTCAACCTTAACCATCAATAATGAATTAAATGAGATTTCTGCAAATAAGCTGCATAAAAATAAAGGGAAAAAACCTGAACAAAGTTCATCCTTTCTTCCTCATATTTCAACCATTAAACAAACTGACAATGAGTCTGTAAAATCTTTTGCTACTAGCAAAAAATCTTGTGATGGTCATGCACCAGCTGTTTCTGTAAATAATGAAATTTCTGAACACCTGGCTAAACTTCAGGAATTATTACTAATGAATAATTCAAACCAAAAAGTGGACCATCCCAGTAGTCAGAAAAATTGGCCTAAGTTAGACCAATATCCTACCTTTGATGGTGATTCTTCCTCTGATTGGCAACACTTTATCCAGAGAATTGATAATTTAAAGAGATCTTATAAACTACCTGATGAGGAAATTGTTTCTAAGCTAATTTCTTTATTTTCCAATGTAGCCTTGATGTGGTATGAATCTGTCCTCTTAGATAACAATCATTATACATGGAATGATTGGAAATCCTTGATTGAGAATCAGTTTGGTGGTTCAAAATTCAGGTTAGCTCAGCAGAGACTGTATGAGAATACTAGATATGTATCCTCCTCTGTTGAAAAGCCCATTGTTTTTCTTATGAAAGTGACAAAAATCCTAAGGGCAATTGATCCAAAGATGGATTATGATATTTGGAGAGATAAAATCTTGTATAAATTACCAAATTCTCTTAGGGATTTGATTGTTGCTAGAACTGAGCATGTAAGGGAAAATTCTTCTTTCATTAATATCTGTAATGAAGTACTACTCAACCATAGATATGAACCAAAGAATTACCTTAGTAAATCTTATAATGATCAGAATAAAACTTCTATAAAGCTCCCAGAAAAATCTGGTAAACCCTCTGCCCCAGTTGCACCTAAAAAATATGCAACAAATACTTGTTATAAATGTAACAAACTGTGGCAGAAGGGTCATGTTTGTGACAAGAAAATTCATCTTGTTGAACAAAATGAAGACACTGATGAAGTTGAACTTGATGTCAATAATTCTTCCAGTGACTGTGAAAGTAATATCTCCTATGACAATGAATCTGTTAAAGATGTTTTAATGTTGGAACATGATGTCCATTATTTAAATAATATATCTGAAGATTGTGTATTGAATTTATCTTCAGTAGAAAATGCTGAGATAATTAAAGATATTACTAACAATTCTATTCCTATATCCCCTTTAAAGGCACCTGTTATCATTAATGGTAAAAATGTTGATGTAGTTCTTGATTCTGGTGCTGGAGGAAGTGTAGTATCTGAAAAAGCTTTGGCTTCAGTGGATAAGGAATATTTGAGTAAATTATTGCCTATAACTTCTGAAAAATGGAGAGGGTATGGTTCTACCTTATTTCCTATTGGCAAATACAAAACCTCTGTATTCTTCAAATATAATGGTGGTTTTGTCAGAGCTATTTGTGAGTTTGTTGTCATGAAAAATGATAATTTGAGCAATTGGTTTATTATGGGAAATGATATTTTAACCATGTTTGGTGTGAAACTGGATCCAGCAAATAATTGCTTTACTTTAGGAATGAATGGGAAAAGAAAATTCAAAATTTCTTCTCCTAGACCTTCTGGGCATTTGTTGAAATCTTGTAACTCACTGACCCAATGTAAAGGTAGAACAACAACTGAAATGGATGATTTATTACATGAAATAAATACCGCTTCTTTTGGTAATCAGTTGACTAGTGAACAAAAGGATTCTATTGTTGCCTCTATTACCTCTTTCCCTATGGCTTTTGCTCATGGTTCTCATGTCTTGGGAATTGTTCAGGAAGAGATGAAAATTACCTTATCCTGTAATTTGAGTGATATTCCTCCTTCCCTTAAGAAAAAACCATATCCTGATTCTCCATCAAAAAGAAAAGATATTGAAGATAATATTGAAACATTATTGAAAATGAATATCATTGAGAAAGTGGATGTCACCCCCAAATATTGTGTCATCTCCCCAGTCTTGATTTCATATGAAAAAGATAAAGCTAGATTATGTGGAGATTACAGAGCTTTAAATACTTATACTGTTGATGATATTTATCCTTTACCCAGAATTAATTCAATACATGCTACCTTGCAAGGTGCAAAATTTATTAGTTGTCTGGATGGTAATAAAGGTTATCATCAAGTTCCAGTTGAGAAAAATTCTCAAAATTTTTTGCTTATTGCTACTCATATGGGAATATATAAGTATGTTAGGATGCCATTTGGCCCTAAAAATGCTCCTTCAGTTTTCCAGAAAGTCATGGATAACACTTTCCATCAAGAAATTATTGAAGGTTGGCTCATGGTTTATATTGATGATATTATTGTTTTTTCTAAAACTTTTGATGAACATATGATTCACTTGAATAGAGTTTTCCAAAAAATGGATGAAATCAATATGACCTTATCTTTAAAAAAGTGTAAATTTGGTTTTCAATCTTTGAAAGTCCTTGGCCATGTTGTGTCAGGCTTACAAATTTGTGTAGACCATAATAAAGTTGCTGCCATTCAAAATGTGAAAGCACCAACTTCTGTAAGAGAAATCCAAAGTTTTTTGGGTATGTGTGGCTATTATAGACAATATATTAAAAATTATCAGGTCATAGCCTTGCCTCTTACAAAACTAACCAGAAAAGATGTTGCTTTTCTCTGGAATAATGACTGTCAGAAAGCTTTTAATACATTGAAAAGTTGCTTAATGACAGCCCCTATATTGGCTCTTCCAGATTTTAACAAGCCATTTGTACTTTATACAGATGCTAGCTTTATTGGTCTGGGTGCTGCCCTTCACCAAAAGCAAATTATTAATGATAAATCCTCAGAGGTTGTAATTTGTTATATTTCAAGAACCTTAAGAAATAGTGAATTGTAATATGGTGCCACTCAATTGGAGTGCTTAGAAGTTGTTTGGGCTCTTGAGAAACTTCATTACTACTTGGATGACCAAAAATTTGAGTTGGTAACTGACTGTAGTGCTGTGAAATCTCTCTTAAACCTCAAAACACCTAACAGACATATGTTCAGGTGGCAACTTGCTGTTCAGGAATACAGAGGAAGGATGACTATTATCCATAGAGCTGGAAATGTTCACTCTAATGTTGATATGCTCTCCAGATTGCCTCTGCCAAATAATGACTCCAATCCTGCTTATGTACCTGAAGATGATACTGTTCATATACATGGTATATTTATAGTTGATATGGAAGAAGAGTTATTACAGTTAATACTGGATTCATATGATAAAGATTCTGACTTAAATAAATTAGTTACTATTTTGAATGATCCTAAGAATGCTTCAATTCAAGCATTAATAAAAACTCTTCCTGCAAAGTACCAAAATGCTTTAAATAAAGGAAAGTTTTCTATTGAAGATGGTTATATATATTATAGAAGGAAGCTTACCAATGTAATTGTTATTCCTCCTTCAATGAAAGAAACTATCCTCAAACTTTGTCATGATGACATATTAGCTGGACATTTTGATCTTGAAAAAACATTGATTAGAATCAAAAACACTGCATGGTGGGCTAATATGTCTGAAGACACAAAATTATATGTTGAATCTTGTGATTCCTGCCAAAAATCTAAAAGGTTAACAGGTAAGAGAGCAGGGTTATTACAACATATTGAAGCACCTAGTGCTCCCTGGCAAATCATTAATATGGATTTTGTCACTGGTCTTCCTGTTGCAGGTAAAGACAGCTTTAACTCTTGTTGGGTAATAGTGGATAGATTCACAAAAATGTGCAAATTTATTCCAATCCACAAAGATGTATCCACCAAAGAATTAGCTTTCTTATGGTGGTCTTACATGTTTAATATTATTGGTTTTCCAAAAGCCATTATCTCTGATAGGGATCCAAAATTCACTTCTGAGTTTTGGACCTCTTTGATGGATATTTGTGGCTGTGAGTTAAAATTGTCTACAGCTCACCATCCTCAGACTTATGGTCTAGCTGAAAGAATGATTCAAACTCTGGAAGATATGATTAGAAGGTATTGTGCCTTTGGTTTAGAATATAAAGACAATGACAGATTTACTCATGATTGGGTCACTCTTTTGCCTGGTCTTGAATTTGCATATAATAGCACTGTTCATTCTGTCACTGAGAAAAAGCCTTTTGAGCTTTGGTTAGGTTATGTCCCAAACACTCCTGCTCAGATTCTCAATAATAAATTACCTAAGTTGGAACTACACCCTGGTGTAAAATCTTTTATGCAAATGCAACAGCTATGCAGAAAACATGCTCAGAGTTGTATTGATAAAGCATTTGAATATGAAAAGAAAAGATGGGATAAATCCCATAAAGAATACACATTTAACAAGGGTGATGAAGTGTTGATCTCTACTGTCCATTTCAATTTACAAGGTAACCACAAATTAAAAGATCCTTTTGTAGGACCATTTGTTGTTAAAAGAATGGCTGGTGATAATGCAGTAGAAGTTGTATTGTATTCTCCATATAATAGGAAACATCCTGTCTTTCCCATTTCTTTGCTTAAACCTTATACTTCCAACAGTGACTTATTTCCAAAAAGAAGAGGAAGACCTAAGAAGAACCCTCAGGAAGTCACAGAAACAGCAGAAATTGATAAAATTCTCAATGATAGAATTATCACTTCTGAAAGAGGTACTGAATATTTATTGAGATATAAGAACAAATCATCTGAACATGATGCATGGATACCTGGCAAGGAAATTTCAAATCTGCCTGCTCTGTTGAAAAAATACAAAAAGAAAAAATCTTAGCATTTTTTTTTATTGTTTTTTTAGAGTGAGGGAGTGTCAGCCAGGCTATTCCAGGAGTCCAGTAAATGATATATAGATTATAAAACCTTAAAGAGTGGGTAAGAATTGTATTTAATGAATATAACTTAATATTTTATTGCATAATGAAATTATATAAGTATTTTATTATATACAAATGTTACATTAAATTTATTGGTTATATATATTTTTATATACAGTTAAATTGAGCATAATATAATATATTCTACAAATAATGGCGCATTTTTATGTATTTAATAATTATAAATTTATATTTAATTAATTGAAAAACATATATTATAATTATAAGTGTAAAATTGATTTATAATATATTTAAACTAATTACTTAAATTTATATATTAAATAATACCTCTCATATGATACTAAACAATAATTAATGACGCTTCTTTTGACCCTTAATTGTGTTAGAAAAAACAAATAAATTAATTTGACTAAATTGAGATTAATTGCATGTTTTGTTGCGTCAAATTATTTTTTGTTTCACTTAAAATGTCCTTTAATCAGACTGTACCATCTGTTTGGAATTATTTTTCTCATAGTTCCTATGTTCCAATCTTGTTTAGTTATTCACTATTTTTCACTTACTGATTTGGGAATTAATGACAGGAAAATCGGATTCTTAATTGGGGTTTTAATTAATTGTTTCATGTTTTTCTCTATATTGTTATGTTTCATTTACTCTTTTGATATATTTGTTTTACTTCATTCTAATCATTGTATTTACAAAGATAGTAGCGCTTCAGAGGACCCATTGCCTATAAAAGGGCCTTGGATAATCCCCTGTAGCCGGATCACTTATTACACACTCAACAAATTAAATAACCAATTTATTACGTTTATATTTTTTTTATTAGTAATACACATCTAATTTAAATTCTATACAACAAATCAAAGGTTGCTTTAAGTCTGATAGTAATTAAAATTGTTTGCCGCGCAGAACCCTTACATTTAATAATATTATTGTTAATAAAATCTAAGTTTTTGTCACCTCTCAAAGTTGCTCACTGTTGTTTCCCTCTCAAATAAATTAAATATATATTCTTTGGTTTATTTCTTTGTTTTCCCTTGTCCTCCTCCTTCTCTCCTCCTTTTTCTCCTATTTTTCTTACCTCTTCTAGACGACTGACCGACAAAAAGGGGCTTTTAACAACAGGAACCAATTTACTGTAGAAGGTAAATCTCACTTATATTTTTCTAAAGGGAAAGGGGATTTTCTCTCTGTTTTTTCTCCAACTCCCTTGGTTAAGTCCTATAGCTAGTACTATAGGATTGTCTACATTTCTGGCGCCCAATGTGGGGGGGTGACTGATGGGCTGGCTGCTCTATCAACATTTACCCCAGATTTTCTGTTTCCAACCCCTTCTCTTAATTTGGTTGAACCCTAGTATTGGTTTTTATTCACAGGTTTTAGTCCTCTATGACTTTAAACTGGAAATTCTTTTGGTCTTCAAGTTCCGGACTCTTCACGCTTATTGGTTTTGGTTTAATGTGTTGGATTTTGTGTTTTTGTTAGAAGATACCCAGGGGGGGCTTCTAGATTTTATTTTGGAAAGTGTGGGGGTAACTGATGAGCTGGCTGCTCTGTAGAACAGTTACTCCAAAATGTCTGTTTCAAGTATTTTGTTTGTCCTAGTTGAATCCTAGTTCTGGTTTTTGTTATTCAGGTTTTAGGTCCACTATGACTTTAAGCTGGCTTACTGGCTTGGGACAGGCTTTTTTTGTCAATTTGGTTTGGTGGGGGATATTTGGTGGCCTCCCATCATTTTTACTTATTGGAGGGAGTCCACCCAGTGATCATTCCTTGGACTGGACTTTCTATGGAGCTGGATTTTTTCATTTTCTTTTCTTTAATTTTTGTGTCTGTAGTTAGATAGTAGTTTTAGATTATTTTCTTTTTTCTCTTTTTTTCTTTTAATTTTTTTACGGGATTTATTAGGATATAAAGATAGAAAAATCACAAAATTATATTATATGGTGTTACCACATCAGGGTCACCTGGATGTGGGCAAGCATTGGTTGGGAAAGGCTCATCAATTGGCCAGGCAATGCTATTTTCTTTCTTTTTCTTATTATTCTCTCAATTTCTTATTTATTTCATTTTTTTATTTCAATTCATTTAAAAATTATTGAACAGTGTATCCACATCAAGGTGCACTTGGATGTGGGTAAGGTATCAGGGGATCAGCTCATCAATTGGCTGGGGGATACCATTAGTAACTATTATTTGTCTCATGTTATTATTATTATTCATTTCATTTTAATTTTTTCAACTCTCATATTTTTGGTTAATTTTGTTATTTATTTTCAAGTTTTTTTTTTTAGTATGTTAGTAGTTTAAAATAAAAAAAATAAAATAAAATAAAAATAAAACAAATTTTTTATATATATTTCTGTTAATTATTATTTTTCTCTCTATTTAGTGACTAATTAATTTCTTTCTTGTTTATTTTAATTTCTGGATGAAGAAGCCCCCGGTGGTTGGTACAGATTATGGTGGTGCTTTTGCTTTTTGTTTGGATTAGAAGAAGAACTGTGTTCTTTGTGGTGTAGGCGTCTGGAAAGAGTATATGGATTGTAATGGTCAGGTACCGGAGTGGAAGTTAATTTTTGGGACGAAGTGGAAGAAGCAGGGATTGAGTGTTGGAAGGTGTGCTTGATTATTCTAGACATCTTCTAGTGGTCATTAAGGAGCTGTTTTCTCAGATTCTTTTCAAAGTCATTCAATGGACCGTGGAGGGCAAAGGCCTTAAGCATGTTTGAACACATCATGCTTAGGTGTTGTTTCATGTTGGCATAATCCAGCTTTAAAGTAGTTTCTAGAGGTTGGCCAATCCCAATTGTAGCTTCAGGAGGCGGGGTTCCAACTACACAGAAGAATTAGATCAGTAATTGTTCTCTGTTAAAGAAATTGGATTTATTAATTTGGTACTTACAGATTGGAAGCTCATCAAATTTGTAAGCGGCCGGGATTTGAGCTGTTAATGAGGGCTGAATGGATGTTGAAGGAGGATCAACCAGATAGAGGTATGGATTCTCATGATCATTCTCTAAATGGTGTTGAGAAGATGAAGGAGAAGAAAGGTGTTCCTGTGGCCTAGTTGGAGCAGCAGGGCTGCTGTTGCTGTTGTGGATATTATTATTGCTTGGCCCAGTTGGTTTGGACACTGGTGGTGGAGAACCAGGGTTGTTGAAGGAAGGATCAGGAGAAGGTGACCTGGAAGCTGGTTTTGATTTGCTGAATGAAGATCTAGAAGAAAGGGAATCATCAAAGGAATAATTGGCGGCCAGAGGAGAGGTGTAGTTAGTTCTTCTTAAATTAACCAATTATTTTTGCTTGGAAGCAGCATTGCGTGCTCTGGTGTTTTCAGAAGGTCCTCTGGCAGGTTTTCTAGAGTTGTTGGAATATTTGGGGATGTCTGGGGAAGAAATTTGGTGTGTACGCATTGCTCTGGGAGCACTAGGAGGTGGTTGCGTAGAGTTGTTGGTGTTTAATGGGGTATTTTGGCTGTTATCTGGCTGAATTTGGGAGTTTTGAGCCTGATTTTTGCTTTCTGGCAAGGCGGGCGGGATGCCTGACGTCGGGAGGGCCGGCTGGACGCAGTCTAGCAGCCTGGGAGCTGATTTTGAAGCTGATTTGGCTAAATTTTCTGAGATAAAAGCAGATTCTTGGGAAGATAAAGCAGGTCTTTTAGGGAGTGATTTGGGAATAGAATGGCATGATCTTCTGGAAGGAGCAGAAGATAAAGAAGAAGAAGCAGTTTTAAGTTCTGGTGACTTGGTAGGAGATCTGGAAATATATTTGTGTGAAGGTGAAGGCGGAGGTATTGGATAGTTGGGGTCTCTGTCACATCTTTTATTTTTAGAGTTGCAAGAATCACAGGCTCTGTTATAGAATTTGGCTTGAGGAGTAGGAAGAGTGAAGGTACAAGGTCTACACATGTGGATGCACTGTTTACAAACAAAGTCCTTTGGAGCAGTGAAACAGGGAAGGTCCAATGGGTCAAAGTCTGGAGATCCAGCCATGATCTGTGAAGGAAAAAAATGAAGAGAAAAGAGATGAATGAAAATTTTGTCAGTGATGTGTAGATAATGAAGATATAGTGGAAGTTCAGCAGGTTGGCTGTGGAGCACTGTGCATGGAGGTGGCTCCGCCCTTATATGCAAAATGTGTATTAGCCCATCAAGACCTTAAACTGAGAAATGGTAAAGTCCCCCAAGACTATAAACTGAGGATGGTTGTTGGTTGAGTCCTTCAGGACTATGAACTGATAATGTGGATTTGGTGTGATTCTGGCAGAGGGCATCCAAGGGGGAGTCTCTGAATTTTGTTAAGGAAAGTGTGGGGGTAACTGGTGAGCTGGCTGCTCTGTAGAACAGTTACCCCGGAATGTTAGTTTGTTTCTTTGGTCTTTAATGTTTTGATCTCTGGTTCTGTCTTTTTGATTCAGGTTTTGAGTCCCCCAAGACTATAAAATGAGGGTTTTTGAGTCCCCCAAGACTATAAAATGAGGGCTGTTAGTCCCCCAAGACTTTAAACTGAGGAATAGTCCCCCAAGACTTTAAAATGAAAATTTTGTTTATTTTTTTATTTATAAATCAAGATTTTCAGGCAAGAAGTAATTACAGAAAAGAATCAAGAGATGTAACAAAATGTTCAGCATTGGCTTTGAACTGGCGGATGAGGTTCTTCCTTTTATTAAGGTCCTGTGGGTTCCTGGCAGGAGTGGATTGGAGGTAATCTAGGATAAGATGCTTCTGTTGAGAAGAATGTTATTGGAAGTTGTTTTTGATGGTTGGCAATGGATTAGGTGGGGGTTCTACAAGGGTTCCCACATTGTCATCATCACTGTCTGGATTAGAATGAACTGGAAATTGGTCAGATTGAATTTCAGTATGAAGAAGTATTAAGCTTACCATTAGAAGGACCAGGGATGGAAGAGCTAGTGTTTGTAGTGGTGTTGGCATTCTTTTTTGAAGGGTTTAATGTTTTGACCAGTCTGGGGATCAGGATGGATGGTCTGGATCTTTTGGTGCTGATGGAAGGTGGATCAGGTTGTGGAGGAGAAGAAGATGTTGAAGAGGACAATGGACCAGGTCTGAAACAAGTCTTCTTCCTAGAGCTACAGGCATCACAGGAGGTTCTGTAGGGATGAGCTGGAGGTGTTATGGTACAGATGAGATTGTTGTCAATGCAGTATTGGCAAGGACCCATGTCAGTAGCAGATTTGGAGAGGAAGCTGAACATGGTGGTTGTTATGAAGGAGAATGTGGACATTCTTTATTGGAGGGAGGATGTGGTCTTCCAATATTGGCAGAGCCCTTTGTTGGTCTGTTTGGCATTGTTTTGATATGTCTTAAATGGCATTGTTTAATAATTGGGTGTTTTTCTGGAATTATTCAATGAATATTGGGACTGCAGGGATGTGGGTATTACTATTGGATAGCCCCGGTTTTTCTCTATATTTTATGTCTTGATGGCATTTTTCATATTCTAAGTATTTGAGGGATTATTTCTCATTTTTCATTTTAAAAGATAGCTGTTTAATTTTGTTTTTTGCGTTTTACGGGCTAACCTTAAGTCTTAGGGTTAAGTGCTTAGTACCATTGGAATAAGCTAATTTTTCTCTACGTTTCATGTCACAATGTTGTTGTAGCTTAATTATGTGTTTTAAAGGTTTTAGTAGTTGTAGTTTATTTTTCTAAGTATTTTGGGTGTTTTTGGTGGTTTTCTGGCTTCATGGCAGTCCTGCCGCTTCAGGCGGGCCTCCCAATGTTGGGCAGACCACCCGCCTTGGTGCTAGAAGGCTGGGAAGCATTTCTAGAGGGGTTTTATGCAAGTTGGCGCTCAGAAACACCAAATTTGTGGGTGTGCATGGGCTCTTAGATAGTGGTCTGTGTGTATATAGTGAATAAGACAGTTTGGGGCAACCTTAATTATCATACAACCATCCGAGGTGATATCCTTGTTCCTCACTCAGTTTTCACTGTTTTTTGGCCACAATTGGCTGTGTTTGTTGCAAGGTTAGTTCTTCATTTAAATCAACTTTGGCAACTGTTTTCTCTGGTGTAGTCTTGCAAGCTATAGCAAGTATTATTGCTGTCTCTGGTGTGGATTTGCAACCTACATCAAGTATCATTGCTTTCTCTGGTGTGGAAATTGGTCTACGTTTCAGTTCTTTGGTTTGGTAGTCTGTCTGGAGAATACTTTCTTGGCTGATCAGGCAGTCAAGTGTACTGTAAAAGGGGCTTTTAACAACAGGAACCAATTTACTGTAGCAGGTAAATCTCACTTATATTTTTCTAAAGGGAAAGGGGATTTTCTCTCTGGGTTTTCTCCAACTCCCTTGGTCAAGGCCTATAGCTAGTACTATAGGATTGTCTACAGCGGCTAAAGTTAAAGTGATAGCATTCATAGCTGAGTGAAGTTGATTCCTAGTAGAGAGGTGCTTCATTATTTTTGGTAGAAGTTTAGGTGATGAGTGGGAAGTGGGAATTTGCCACCAAATGAGCAGTTGGGATGTGTAGATAGAAAAAAATGCTACTTGTTTGCCACCAAAATTAAGTAGCATAGAGTGAAGAGAGACTTAAGGATGGCATCTGCAATTGTATGTCATGTGACTTTCTTACAAATTAATCAAGGATGTGATGAGTTTGGGATCAGGAATTAGGAATGGAAATTGGGGTATAAGAGGTGGGATAATGCATTATCATGGATTCCTTATCCACTAGCCCCAGGGCTAATAAATAAGAATCTTCTGCAATCAATAATGTCAGGTGCGGGAAAAAAAATTCCTGATCCCTAATTGCAGATCCCTGAACATTGGTACCCCCTAATATATCATCCGGCCCATCTACAATATATATTCATTATTTTACCTGGCCGATTTAAACTTCCACCCCCCTTTCAGAACTATCTTCATTTTAATTCTTTAAAGTTTCCTACAGCCATTAAGAGGCACTTTAATTTTTTAAAATGGCCTTTAAACTTTAAGAACAAGGATCCTGACACTGTATTACTCACAAACTTTCAGAATTATAATAATTTCGCTACTACAATATTTCATAAATGCTACATCCAATGTATTACAATTAAGATCCGGTTATGGACTTCCATATTTTTTTTCAAATCATCCTTAATTCTATGTAAAATATCTAAATCTTCATCTGTACAAATCTTATTCTCGTTTAAGAAGAATAGTCACTAAATACCATTTTCCCCTATCTCACTATCATATTTATTCTAGTCTAATTTAAGCCTCTCCTTCTAAAAAATTATCTTCTTATTGGTTAATTGATTTTCCTTTTCAGTGAGCTCAATTTGTTTTTATGCTAACCTGTTATTATCAAGCATTAATGTAGCATATTTTTCAGCAAGTTCAGTCAAGCATTTAGCAAGGCATGTACCTTGGCTTTCACTGATACAACATCATTTAGAAGCTTTTTGACCCATGGGACAGAAGGAAAAGGAAGAAGGGGGTGCCATGTTTAAATTACTACTGGAATGCTGTATACCAGTATTGCCATTAGAAAAATCTGCAGGAGACATGTTAGGTGATTTGCTTATTTGCATTCTCCAATTAGGCATTTTCTTGAGTTTCCTCGAGGCTGATAGCCATTTTAAAGTTGATATGGTTTGAAGTTGATTGATTGAAAAAGCAGTTTTAATATAATCACTGCTGTGAGTGTTGTGAAGTGAAATTGCAGATTGGATGGGTTACTGAAAAGAATGATCATCATACTGAATACAGACAGATCCATGGCGTGGGTGGGTATGCATAGAGCGTATTCATTTTGCATTCTCCGCTTCATCTGATGTCTTCACCAATTTTACGGCCCCGCACCCAAACTTCTTTCTTTCTTCTTCTTTCTTCTTTCTTTCTTCTTCTTTCTTCCATCTTCCATCTGCTTTCGTCCTATGTCTGATCGCCGATCTCAGAATCCTTTCAAAACTCTTGCATTGGTCTCTGCTTCCAACCAAAGCGCACGGCAAAGAGCTCTCACTCAGCCTGCTACTCGCGTCAAACGGGAGGATGCCCAGCCAAATGAAGATCTTGGCCCCACTACTGCCCGTGTCCGTAGACCTGTAGAGCCTCCTTTCATTCGTGCTACCTCTGTTCCCCGCCCTCAAAGCGCTAGTGGTAAAGACTTCTCTCAACCTTTCCCCCATCCTTCAAAGTTCACTACTCCCATACCAAGTTATAATCCTCACTCCCGCCCCAATCATCTCAACAGTTCCTTGTCGCACTCCCAGAGAAATACACGTCATCAATCTCACATTTCTCGTCCATTCATCAATAGTAGACCTGCTAATCCTATTCTGCCCCAGCCATCTTCGACAGATCATGCCCCCCTTTCTGCTCCTCTCAGCTCTTTTCATCATTCTCATACCGGTTCTGAGCAACAAATATCGCGTGGTTTGGCCCCACATGAAAATTCTGGACGTTTTATCTCACACACCTTAACTTCCAATTGTAGTGACAATTTTCAAAACCACCCAACTTATTCTGCACCTGTGAAATTTGAAAAACCCCGTGCTATGATAACAGGTCTTCCTCCACATCAGCATCCTGCTTATTGGGCCCCTGTCGATAGTCATAGCTACGATTCACAAAATGTAACATTTATCCAGAGAAATCATCAACCTCACGCCTATTCGTCGTTACAAACTACCCAATGTACATCTTTTTCACGCCCAACTAACTCTGCTGATGAATCTTCCATTTCATCCAAGAGAAAGTTAGTAAACGGCGTTGTGTCTGTGCCCTCTAGCTCAGAAAACACTAATAGGGTCATTGTAATTGATGGGGATGTAAATTCGAATACGGCTAGATTTTACAAGAAAACCAAAACGTTTAATTCCTCGGATGATATTGAAATATGTGAGCTCACAAGGTCTTGTGAAGAAGTGTTACCTAGGAATCAAAATTATCATCACTTTTTTTCTCAAAGTTCTCAGCCTACTCATTTAGCAGACAAACACAATGTTCATCAATCCAGCCAACATTATTATTCTGCGTCGACGCATGTGGATAAGACCCCCGTTTTTGAGATTGTCGAGGAAGCAGAACAGTCAAGTATTCAATTTTTACGACTAACTTACAACCACAATTGTTTAACTGATTCGTTTTCGTTTACCTATTAGCGTCCGACTTTCATCCGTGTCATTCCAATACTTCCAATGGCAAGCTTATTCGAACACAAAGATCTTGTTCTCCTGTAGTTGATGATGTAACAGATGATGGCGAAGAAGTAGTAGTTACAAGCGTTTCCACTTCTTCTGTTGTGCCACCAAATTCGAATGAGAAGATTGAAAAAACGATATCTCGTTCTCAAAACTCTGAACTCAAGTCCCGTGATGATGCTCATTCTAGTAGTAAGCTAGTTGAGCCCGAGTCAACCCAGCAATCATCGAGTGATGATTTTACAAATCCAAAAACGAAGTTATTTGTTGTAGGTACATTTCCTGAAGGTCAAATTTCGAATTTTGTGCTTCATCTGTATCTCAAGCACTTCGATCAATTTGGCGCAATGTATGTTTTTTATTTTTTATTTATTTTTCTGTTAGATCATCTTTATTTTTTATTCTTAATACATATATACATATATATATATATATATATAATTTTTTTTTTTTTTTTTTTTTTTTTTTGACTCTAGTAACTCAGTTGAAGTCTATCGTTCTGGAAAGCTTGCTTGGGTGGCTTATATAGATTATTTATCGGCGGAAGATGCTAAAAAAGTGTTAAAGCTTTATTCAGAACGTCAAGCCCCTGCTTTTAGCCTGCCCCACGTTCGGAAAACAGTATCTCTAACAGTACGTCAGTTCAAACCAAAACTTAGTCGGAAGCCTACCAATATCGCGGCAAAATTTTTTTCTCAAGTCAACCGTACAGCTGATGTTGAAATTGAAGAAATACGTTCCAGAAAAATCCGTTCAAACCCAACTCCTCCAACTGGAGAATCTTCTCGAAAAAGGATTCTGCACAATACGCAACCGAAATTAACTGATAGTCAACCAGAGGAAAACTCGAGAATTTCAAAGAAGCCAAGAATGATTGTCTGCAATCCAACTAACACTTCTCAATCAATTGTTTCAACAACATCAGTAAATAAGAGGGAAGTACAGGTTATGAGTTCAAGTGATGAAGAGAGAGGAATGAATTTTGCAGATACTGACAGACTTTGCAACACTATAAAGCCTAGTGTTGACCAAGTCCCCCCAAATTCTGAAGCGCGCCCACCTGAGAAGCTTCCAAAAAGATGTACTGCCAAAATGCGAATGAAAGCAGATTCTCCCATGCCAGAGTCACATTTATACGATCTTCCGAAACAAAATAACGTCATAGATGTAAAAAATATGGAGTTTGTAGCTCAAAAATTAGCATCTTTTCAGTCTGAAAATCGTCCAATTCTTGAGCATTATATTGATCATGATAAGAGCCAATTCTTTATAAAGGTTGGACTACCTGTTGAGAAACTTGATAGCTACAATGAAGTAACAACTTCTACTCACTCATGTCAACCTAACAACAAAGCTGATGCGGCTGCACAAGTCACTTTGCGAGAACTGGCAAGTAAATTTCTCAACTGTCACGATGGTGTTGAAAGCAATCAAAACAATCAAACGTCACCTTCTTTACCAGTATCTTTCGAGGCCATAAAATTCCAACTTCCGCCAGATTGTCAAATTCAAGATGCTAACGGAACCCGCAATCGACTGAGATTTAAATTGGCCAAAATTCAACAGATGACTTCTCAAGGTCAAACAGTTTGGGATTCTAGGTAAGATTACTACCAGATTTTGGGTTTACCTGATTTTTAACTCGCTTCCCTCATTAACAACCCGATGTTTGCTTTTCTTTTCTTCTTTTGAATCGTGTGACTGGTGGCTGTTGGGATTGTAATTTAAAGATTTGATGAAACCCATTTGACTTTGGAAATTGTGCTTCATGCAGAAAAGAATCTGAACCAGCCAGCGCCGCCAGATTTCATTCCGGAACGTATGTCTAGTAATGAAGATTCCAAACCAGTACTACCAAAAGTTGTTCAGGCAAGTCCTGTTATTGATCTGCCCGCCGTCCCATTGCCACAATCTTCATTTCAAGAACCTTCAAGTGTCTCTGCTCAAGTAATAGAAATGCATGAGACATGGCCACTGAGGCCTAAGTTTCAGTATATTGATTCAAGTCTTCAGCCATCATTAAGCCAAACCATACATGTGTTTTTGGCCACATTTTTTCGTCTTTGGGAATCTTCACGAGCTCATCTCGAATATTTATATGATCCAGCGGCTATATTCTCTAATCGGGTGGTATATCAAGGTCTGAGACCTAGTAAGGTAACGAAGAACGTTGGATGGTACAATATTTATAATAATCTAACCAAGCTTCCCGCCCTCTCAAATCCATTTTCTTCTGATGATTTCGTTGTTGATGCGTGGCCAATTAGCCAAAATCCTCTGCGGCTGATGTGTACTGTTCATGGAACCTTTACACAGTTTGCACAAAATTATCCTAAAGCCTTCGATCGAACATTCATTTTGAGGCCTGTCGATGTCAACTTGTATCCAACTGAAGGTTGTTTGGGGGTGATTCAGTGGGTGATCTTGAGCGATATGTTGGCCATTCGCAGGTACACACCCGCTGTAGCGGCCACATTACAAAACCTGAAATCTGAAGCGGATCTACCTGATGTAGTCAAGTGCTCTGCCACCAAAAAACTTGGCTGCGATTTAACTTCTTCTGCCTCCTCTCCTCCTCCTTCTCTACCTCTTGTTTCCCAACCCAACAACCCTAACTTGGGAAATTCCTCTGCGGCTTTGGCGAAAATAGCTCAACTGGCGAACCAAATGCATTCTATGTGGTCTGAAATGCAAAAACTGAATGCACAGTTTAGTCATTCCACACCTCCGGCTCCGCAAACTGGACGATGTGATTCGGTTCCTCTCAGTAGATCATCCCCACCCATTTCTTCTGATGAGGTTGAAGTCGAGATTATGCCTTCGATCCCTACTGGCCGACCTCAATCAACTGGTCAATCATCTTCTTCCAATCGACAATTATCGAGTGAGGAATTAATCAATTCGAGATCAAAAAAATTGAATTTGTCACTGGATTTGACATAACACACATTTTTTGACAATGGTTTATTTTATTATGTTACATTGCTTGTCTGTGAATGTGATGGTTTTAAGGTATTGATTATACCACCCACCACCTCTGTTGATTTTTTTAAAAACATTCAAAAATACATATATATATATATATATATATATAGATAGAAAACAAAAAAACAAAACAATAAGTTGGATGGGTCGAGTGAACATTTGAATAATTTTTTTTAAAAAAAAGAATGTTCAAAACATATATATATATATATATATATATAAGGACTTGGTACTTTATTTTTTTTAAAATATATATATATATATATATATATAAGTATACATATATATCAAAAAAAAAGAATGAAAAAAGAAATAAAAAATCATGTTTATATGTTTTTGCAAATGTTATGTTTCTTTTTTCTTTCTCTAAAAAAGAAACATAAAAGCAAAAACAAACAAACAAACAAACTGTTGAGGTAACAATTATATACAAGGATGGGATTATATATATGCACACAAATATATATATATAATGTTCATGTGTTATTATGATTACTATGATTATTTTTGTTTTTTTCTTTTTTGCATGAAAACTTCTGTTGGGCTTGAAAATGTTAGTGATTTTATTATAATTATATATATGTATGTGTATGTGTATATGTAGTTATCATCTCCCTCAAAAAGATTGATGATAAAAATAATAAATCCACTAAGTTTCTTTTTTTTTCTTTTTTCTTTTTTTTTTTTTTTTTTCTTGAAAAAGAAGGGTGGAGAGGGAAAGTTGAGGTTTTTTTTAAAAAAAAAAATGTTGTGATGAGTGGAGGGTTTGTTTTAGTTTGTTAAGAGGAAAAGGAGTTGGTATTTTATTTTACTAAGGGGTGTCAAACATGGCAAATGTGGAAACACATTAAATTGATTTCTAGTCATAAAAAAAATGGGAATCCTATTGATATTAGGTCATCAAAAGAGAGATATTTAACAGTAAAAATCAATGTAATTGAAAGTTTGTAAGCTATTTTTTTGATTGAAATAAATGAGATTTTTTAATGGCTGATTTGCAATGTTTGAAACCCCCCCTATTAGGGGGTGTCAGTTCTGGTAAATCCGCACTTAACTTAAGTGCGGATTTCAAACCAAATCAGCACTTACAAATCAGCACTTAAATTTTGCAAAAAAGTCACTTATTTCAAAAAAGGGTGTCAGTTATGACCTCAAATCAGCACTTTTTTCCCGTTTTTTTTCACAACCACATTTTGGCCACAAAACATCCCTTCCTTTCTTACCCCATCCCTGTCACATGTGACACACTGACCTTCCTTGCTACCTACCCATCAATCCTCGGCACACACCCCTTCCTGACATTTTCAATATTTTGACCAGGCATGTTTACATTCTTTTTTACTTATTTCTTCTACTTCTTAATCTTTTTTCTATGGGTGTCAGTTCTGACCTCAAATCAGCACT
This sequence comes from Hemileia vastatrix, assembly GCA_030280995.1. NCBI lineage: Eukaryota > Fungi > Basidiomycota > Pucciniomycetes > Pucciniales > Zaghouaniaceae > Hemileia > Hemileia vastatrix. Next base: position 28,966,969 of record JASXTE010000003.1, on the reverse strand, counting down.
TTTTTCGTGATTTTTTTTTCAAAACCACATGTTGGCCACATCATCCCTTTCTTTCCCATACCATTTTGTACTCTCCAAATGTCCTCTTTGTGTACTTCATTCACTTGGGTTGGTATTTTGGTTTGTTGCATATTCATTTTTTTTGGAATTTACGGTGAATTTTTTTTTTTTGGATGGCTCATTGGTTTTCTTTCACCAGCTCAACATGAAATCGCATATTTTCTGAAATCACATATTTTGTCAGTGATTTTTTTTTTCATTCATCCCTCATATCCTTTTCCTATTCTCCTCCAACATCCCTCAAACAATTTGGTTTCATTCATTTTGTCATCTCATCTCTCCAGGTAAGTCACTTTATTCTTTTTTTTTGATTTTTTGATTACTAATTATAATTTTTTTTTGTTTTTTTCTGTTTATTTTATTTTTTTTATCTAAATTTTTTTTGTAAGTGGTTATTTTGGATTTCAATGTTATAATTAACCTTTTTTTTCTCTCCCTCTTTACTTTCTTTTTTAGCTCCATCACCCTACTCTTCATCCCTCCTTGGCATGGTCATTATCCCCCCTTTCCCTTATTTCACTTTTTTTTGGCTCCATTTCATTGAAACACATACATTGCACATTCTTTATGCATTTCACTTACTCCATATTCAATTTCCCCACAATTCCAACATCAATCTTTCTCACTCTATTTTTCCTACTTTTCAATCAAGGTAAGTTTCATCTCCTTTTTTTCATGCCTATATGATATCTCATTCCTTTTATGAAAAGTTCATACTTAAATATATGTATGACTCTTATCTGGATAAAAGTGAACTTATAAAACTCCTTTTGATCTCATCTTCATTACCACTTTTCAAGTTTTTGTAAAATTTTGAAAATCAGACTCGGAATTAGGGTTAGGTTTATTCAAATCTAATGTTCTTTTTACTGAAGATTCTCCTGAAGGCTACCTTTCATTTCCCACAAACAGATTTGAATTTGATTCAGTGGTTGCTGAGATATTGACCATTAAAGTTGAGCCTTTTTTTTCCCAATTTAAATTTTTATTTCATTTTTTTATGTAACAAATTAGGGTTAGGTTTATTTAAATCACATGTCCTTTAACTGAAGATTCTACTAAAGCATATATTTCATTTCCCACAAACAGGTTTGAATTAGGTTCAGTGGTTGCTGAGATTTTGACCTTTGAAGTTGAGCCTTTTTTTCAAATTTCACTTGTCTTATTTCACATTTTTATATTGCATATTTAGAGGATAAGGATTCTGAAACTCTTATATGATTATTATCTAGGCATTTCAATTATATAGGCATCTATTTGTTGCTCAAGAATATCACTAAAGCTCAAAAAGATGAAGATTTTTGCTTATGGGACACTCTACCTTCCTTTAACTCTTTTCTTGCTCTTCGACTCAAAAAGCACTGTAATAAAGCATTTGAAAAAAATCATGAACTTGCAACCAAAGTTGGAATACCGAATTGGTGTGACTCCGAATGGGAAGATATCAGCCACGAATATCTTTTATTTTCTAATGTTATTATCACTCATTCTGGATTTCACAATAAAATTCACACCGATACCAAGGACACCAATTTTCTTACTTTTGGTATATTCTCATATATCAAACCGATTACTGGCCAACCAATACCATCTCCAGCTAAAATCAAATGACATGGTTTATATTTTCCAGACCACCGGTGCATCATTGATTTTGGTTTGGGAAATGGTATCATCAAAACTATTTGGAATTCTTCTAAGGATAATCATCAAACGACCAAAGCTCTTCCTGGTTTGGAATCCTGTCAAGATTTAACACATTTTGGTTGCTCATTTCAAATCAGTCATAAGTTGATTCAAAGAATCAATAAGGTAATGAAAGAAGGTAAAGTTAATCAATTTAAAAAAACTTTATTTAGATCCAAAAAGTATGGGGATTAGAGTTGTCATCGAAAATTTTATATTTTTTCGTAAATTTTTAATAAATATTTTTTATGTATCAATTTCCTCAACTAAAGTAATGGGCCCACGACCTTGTGTTGTATAAATGGTAATCATGATAACATTTATTTGTTTCATGGGGTTCCTCTAGCCTATACTTGTGGAAAGTCCCAAACTTTTGTTTCTAGATTTGATCTGTATTTTGGCTTAAGGGATTGTCATTACTTTAAACTAGAGAAATTGATATATATTAGATATTTATTTAATAATTTACATAATTATATTAAATTTAGATGACTTCCACCACTTACTTCAATAAAATGCAGGGGGGGTATTGCCAAATTTTCAAATCTGACATGTGAAATTGATGACTTAGAAAAATTTTGGTGATATCCACCCCTTGCTTCAATAAAATGCAGGGGAGAGTATTGCCAATTTTTTAAAACAGATATAGAATTTTTTTGACTTGTAAATATTTTGGTGAAAATTTTTGACGAGAATGTGAAAGTAATTGTTTCCACCTTGAGCGGGTTTCTGGCTCAAAGGAATAGCAGTACCATCAACAAAACCAATACATCCTGGGAAGCCCTCTGCTTGCATAACCTGAGATGATTCAAGTCGCTCTTCTTTTGTTGGCCAGGTGAGAAGTTGAGATTACAAGGAGTTGATGGCAGTGATACATTTTTTGGTATAAGTGTTAACTGAACCATACCCTAAATCAAAGACATTTTCTAAACGTTTCAAAGCGGCTCCATTACCATTTGAACCCAAATGACATAGTGTGATGGCCAATTGAATTGAAGGATGTTGTTGTTCTTTTTGAGAATTATTGTGAAATATGGGATGATCCTGAATAAGCTCAAGCAATTTAAGGAAACATTCCTGAGAAGTCCTGAACAGCTCTCTAAAACTGGGTGTAGATAGTTTAATAAGTGTTTGGATGGTGTACTTGGGGGTATGAAGTACTTGAGGCTTTCTGGGAAGAAGGTAACGTTTCGTGGCCATTTTCGATAAAAAGACAAAATCTTCTTCTAGATCAGAATCAGAATTACAATCAGAGTCCAAGAGAAGTTCAAGAGCCATGAAAGTCATTGCTTTATGTAATTTATCACGATTTGAAAGTGAGGAAGGCATAACTCTTATATGATATGATATGAAGATGTAAGTGATGTACAATGTTTTGAGTTATGAAGTGTTATGCTGCGGAGTGCTGCGTATGAATGGGATGATGCTGACAAATCAGTGAAATGGGACTTGATGGTGAAATCAGCACTTTTGGTTGAGAAAGTGCGGATTTGAGTGAAATAAGTGACTTATTTCATTTTGAAATCCACCAGTATTGGGGCTAGTGTGTTTTGGAAATCCGCACTTATTTAAGTGCGGATTTGCCAGAACTGACACCCCCTATTATATAGATATATAGATATGTAGTTGATTGTATGTATGAACATCTGGTGCTTGTTATATGTTGTGTGAATGCATGTGTGTCACCAAGAAATATTAAGGGGACTTACATCCAAGTTCCCCACACCCCCCTCATTTTCTTGTGGTGTAAGTATCTGTTAGTTAGTGTACCCAGTCAACTTCTTGGTACATTTTGCATTCTAGCCAGAGTAATACTGAATAGCTAAGATACCTCAAATTCATTTTAAGTGCAGTGGAAAGCCAAAAATAAAATAAAATAAACACTTTTTTTCATTTCACAATAATTTTTTTTTAATAATCATTTTATCTAAATGTTATTTTTTTCTGAGTTGACTCATTAAAGCTTGTAGAATTAGAGTAGTATAATAAAATAATTATAAAAATTTCAGTTTTTTTTTTTTTTTGAAAAATTTGTTGATTTGATATGTAATAAAAAGTAAGATAATATATGTTGGCCAAAAGGAAAAGGAAGAAAAAAAATAGCAAAAATCTTAATGGAACTAGAAGTGGGCCAAATCCTAGGATCCTGGATGTAAAGAATGAGGGCGGGTGAGAGAAAGAAAGGGGAGAAGATGGGAAAAAATTAACCCATTCTTAAAAAATTGGCATGCAGCTCAGTTTTTCGGCTGCCAAAATTAAATTATTTTATTGTGATTTTTTGTCTTCCTCTTCAGATATTCTTGTATATAGAGAAATACTATTTTTTTTAGATTTAAATATCTTACTGCAGGAAAAGCTGTGTCATGTTTACTTTTCAAGCGGAAATTACCCACAGACAAAACAAGAAATCATTTCTTGTAATAAAACTGGAAAAATTGTTTTTCACATTTCACATAAGAGCCATGAATGATGTAATGCATGTTACTTTTAGGGGGGTGTAATTAAGTGTTGCAGTGAGTGTGTGATGTGTGTACTGTGAGACAGTTGCATGATTTCATTTCATCTAACACTAAGTATGACATATGCTACTGTACAGTGTCATGTTTCATTATGAGATGTTGCCACCATAAATGCCAATGTAACACATTTTTTCTCACAGTGTCTGTGAGGTAAGTACCTAGACAATATAATGCTGTTGATAGTAACCTGTAAAGAAGAATAAGAAAAACATTAAGCAGAGATATACGTAAGCACCAAATGAGAAAACTAAAGTTTCATAGGATTTTTATATACACCTTGCAATATGGGGGGCAGACTTACTAGCAAATCCACAACCTTGAACCGTAATTCATATCTTTTTGAGCCCACATTAAGGTAGTGATGAAACCACCAAGAAAAAATATTGACATTCTGGTGAACCCAACATGAATACAACTTGAACATTTAATGAAGCATAGGTAATAATACTTTGAACAAATCTTGAGATATGAAGAATGAGATTATTTTTATATAAATTTTAATACAGTGCAGATCACACCCAAATTATTCTGAAAATTGCATAATTTTTAAACTACTTAAGCAGTTTCTTTGCAATTTTTCAAAAAAAAAAACAACCAAAGTATAGATTTGGCAAGATACCATCTGACATAATTATATAAGTTTCTTTGGCTAGAGATACATGGAGAAACTATAATTTAAAATATTTCAATTTTTTAATGAAAGATTATTTTGTGAATTGATATTATTTATTGTTTTATTTTCAAGAATTGAAAAATTTATATACTTATTATATGGCTAGATAGTATTGAATATTATAAATCATTAAAGTATCTAAAGAAGGCACAAAAATCTTAAAAATGATGTTACAAAGACTTTACTTAGACATATAATTTTCAAATTTAATTTACATACTATATTTTACTAGTAAATAAAAAAATATTTTCATACTAATATTTATTAAAATTTAATTGCCTTCATCTTCAAAATTTTCAAAATATTAAAATGTAGATTTTTATTTGATTTAAGTAAAGGAAGAAAATAAAAGTATATGACTTGTGGATTTTTAGGATTCAAGGAATTTATGTGCCCACTGTTTGTAACATATTTTATATATTATATATTTTTTGTATATTTATTTTGTATTACTATCTTCTTTCATTGTCTTTTTTTACTCCCTCTCAAGAATACCTGTTGGGATGGCCTCTTGGTCTAGAAGGTTCTAATGGTGGTATAATGGTGTAGGTAGATGGAATTTGAAGGTTTCAAAGACAAAGGTACATATGGATTATCTTTTATTTTATTTACTCAATAAAAAGAGGTAAAAAGATTTTATAATTATTATTATAATTTAAAATTTAGAATTATGGTGTTGTAAGTACTAAGCAATAAATAATATTAATAAATATTTGATGTAATAAATGTTTTAATACAATAATGAGCAAGTAAATTGTGTCCCAAAACAACCAGAAAGGGGAGGCCTTATATAGACAAAAGAGAGTCAAAGTACAAAGTAAAAATTCTATATACAAGTGTATGAGAGTGTCAAGGGGTCCTTTTGGTCTAGAAGATTTATTCGAGGTTTATACGAGGCTTCTAAGTGGTTACTGGTCTTTCAAAGGCAAGGTACATATTTTCTTAATCTAATTGATTATTTTACTCAAATTAAGAAGAGGTAAATTTATAATATTATTATAAGTTATATTTCTTAGAATTACAATGATGTAAATACTAATGGTTATAAAATATAGTAATAAATTTGTTTCAACTAATGTTTTGTAAAAATTGTAAATTAAGTAAGGAATGAATCAAAAAGACAAAAAGGAAAGGCCTTTTATAGGCAAAATGTGAGAAAATAAAACACGGAATTACCACCCCCTAGTACAAGAGTATGAGAGGAAATACTTAAATAAAGAGAGTATGTGAAATAATAAGAGTAAGTCTAAATAGTGCGTAAATAAAAGTATTTATTTTATTTGAGATAAAACTATGAACCCTTTAGTCCGTCACATTTTAGTGTAAGAACATTCGATTTGAAATATAGAATCAATAAAATCTAATTAAAGGAATTTGAAAAAGTATTTTTTCTTTTTTATAATTTTATATATTTTTTTAATACTAATTTTTATTCCCATCTCATCTGTATTATTGAGCATAGTGTTTGGGAGTAAAAATATATGTGGGACAATTACTTATTTTTATTAATTAATTACTTAGTGTACTTAGTTATTTAATTGTAATTAATACATAAGTATTTAATAAATAATTAATTATTAATAAGGATCTAAAAGGCGTGGCTTCACCTCAGTAAGATAATTAATTATTTTACTGGGTAAGTCTAGTAGCCTGGCTGACACTCCCTCACTCTAATAAAACAATAAAAAAAATGCTATGATTTTTTCTTTTTATACTTTTTTAATAGAGTAGGAAGATTTGATATCTCCTTCCCAGATATCCAAGAATCATATTCAGATGATTTATTCTTGAATCTCAATAAGTATTCTGTCCCTTTTTCAGCAGTGACTAATCTGTCATACTGAATTTTTTCAATTTCTGCTGTTTCAGTGATTTCATTTGGGGTTTTCTTTGGTCTTCCGCTCCTTTTTGGAAATAAATCACTATTGGATGTGTAAGGTTTCAGAAGAGATATTGGAAAAACAGGATGTTTTCTGTCATATGGAGAATACAAAATAACCTCAACTGCATTATCTCCAATCATTCTTCTGACAACAAATGGACCAACTGTCATGTGCCACGTGACACTCGAGGCAAAAGCAGCTCATTAAATCAATAATATCGAGTTCTAAATCTATACTTGAAGCGCAGAAAGCAATTCTCCATAGCAACTGCGATTCCCCTTTGTGTGCTTACTATTCAACTGCGCTAGCCTAAAATCTAAATCTAAATTAGTCAATCTCTCAATAGTGTGTCTTAGTCTTAATTTCAATAAGCGATGCACAGCGCTATGATCAACGTAATAGTACACCAGTAGTTTTCATTAAAAAGTTTGTTAATTAATTAAAAGGGGTAAATTGAACATGGACGGATATTAGCGAAGAGGGTCTAAGTGTATGTTATTAATGGTCTGTGGTATGGGAATGGTGCAATGAGAGGGAGGTCAATGCGAGGAGGAATAAAGGATATAAAAGGGTTGGGTTTTTGGTTCGACATTCCTTAGAATTAAATTATAAAACGTATTTACATTTAATAGTGGTAAAATTACAAAATTGAATCATTGTTATTGTATTTTTCTTTAAACTTTCTCAGTAATCATTTCTAAAATCCTAAATCCTTGATTGTTGAGTTTCCAACCCTTCTTGAGATCTTAAGAATTCCTATTACCTTTGAAACTATATTATAATTCTTCTCGAACATACCTTGAACCCGTAGCTCTTACTTCGAGTGACCTTCGAATCACTTCCTCGAATCATTCCTCTGTGCTTCGAATAAGTTTCTAAATCCCTCATCTCACTTTCAGGAACATCCTCGACCTTGTGCATAGGTCGTCTGGTGACACCAAAAAATGGGTCTTTCAATTTGTTATTACCTTGTAAATTGAAGTGGACTGTAGAAATCAACACTTCATCACCCTTTTTAAAAGTGTATTCTTTATGGGATTTATCCCATCTCTTCTTCTCATATTCAAATGATTTTTCAATACATTTTTGAGCATGATTCCTGCAAGTTGTTGCATTTGAAGAAAAGATTTTAAACCAGGATGTATATCCAATTTAGGTATTTTTTTATTGAGAATTTGGGCAGGAGTATTTAGAACATATCCAAGCCAGAGCTCAAAAGGCTTTCTTTGAGTAACAGAATGAACAGTGCTATTATAAGCAAATTCCAACCCAGGAAGTAAGGTAACCCAATCATGAGTGAATCTGTCATTATCTTTGAAATCAAGGCCAAAGGCACAATACCTTCTTATCATGTCCTCTAAATTCTGAATCATTATTTCAGCTAATCCATCAGTCTGTGTATGATGGGCAGTAGAAAGTTTCATATCACAACCACAAACATCCATCAGAGACATCCAAAATTCAGAAGTAAATTTAGGGTCTCTGTCAGAGATTATGGCTTTAGGAAAACCAGCAGTATTAAACATATGAGACCACCATAAGAAAGCTAATTCTTTAGTGGAAACATCCTTGTGGGTAGGGATAAATTTACACATTTTTGTGAATCTGTCCACAATAACCCAAAAAGAGTTATAACTGTCTTTACCAGCAATAGGTAATCCTGTTACAAAATCCATTTTTATTATTTGCCATGGTGCATCAGGAGGTTCAATATGTTGCATTAATCCAGCTCTCTTACCAGTTAAACGTTTTGATTTTTGGCAAGAATCACAAGAATCAACATATAATTTGGTGTCCTCAGACATATTAACCCACCAAGCAGTGTTTTTAATTCTGATCATTGTTTTTTCAAGATCAAAATGTCCAGCTAATATGTCATCATGAAAAATTTTCAAGATTATTTCTTTCATAGAAGGAGGAATAACATTGACATTACTCAACTTTCTTCTATAATATAGATATCCTTCATCAATTGAAAATTTACCTTTTTCCAAAGCTTTTTGGTACTTTGGTGGAAGGGTTTTAATTAATGCTTGTATTGAAGCATTCTTTGGATCATTTAAGATGGTGCATAAATTTTTCAAGTCAGTGTCCTTATCATATGAATCCAGAATAAGCTGCAATAGCTCTTCCTCCATATCAACCACATATATCCCATGAATATGAATAATTTTATCCTCAGGATCATAAGAAGGATTAGAGTCATCATTTGGTAAAGGTAACCTTGATAACATGTCCACATTTGAGTGAACAATACCAGCCCTATGAATAATTTTCATTCTCCCTCTGTACTCTTGAACAGCTAACTGCCATCTGAACATATGTCTGTGAGGTGTTTTCAAATTTAAGAGGGATTTAACTGCACTGCAGTCAGTGACAAGTTTAAATTTCTGGTCATCTAGGTAATAATGTAGCTTTTCTAGAGCCCACACTACAGCTAAACATTCCAATTGAGTAGCACCATATTTCAATTCACTATTTCTCAAGGTTCTTGAAATATAACAAATTACTACTTCTGATACTTTATCATTCATCACTTGTTTTTGATGGAGGGCAGCACCCAGACCAATAAAACTGGCATCAGTATATAAAACAAATGGCTGATTAAAGTCAGGTAAAGCAAGAATAGGTGCTGAGATCAAACAGCGTTTCATAGTGTCAAAAGCTCTTTGTCTTTCAGTATTCCAGACAAAAGCAACATCCTTTCTAGTCAATTGGGTAAGGGGTAAAGCTATGACTTGGTAATTTTTAATATACTGTCTATAGTATCAACACATCCCCAAAAAACTCTGTAGCTCTCTAACTGTATTAGGAGCCTTCACCTGTTGTATGGCTGCCACTTTGTTTTGGTCAACACATATCTGTAGACCTGAGACAACATTACCAAGAACTTTAAAAGAATGGAAACCAAATTTACATTTCTTCAGAGTAAGTGTCATATATATTTCATCCATTTTTTGGAACACTTTTCACAGGTGTTTGAGATGGTCCTCAAATGTTTTTGAGAATATAATGATATCATCAATATAAACCATCAGCCATCCTTCAATTATTTCTTGATGGAATGTCTTATCCATGACTTTTTGAAAAACTGAAGGAGCATTTTTAGGGCCAAATGGTATCCTAATATACTTATAAATACCCATATGAGTAGCAATCATCAGAAAATTCTGAGAATTTTTCTCAACAGGTACCTGGTGATATCCCTTATTACCATCCAAACAGCTGATATATTTAGCACCCTGTAAGGTAGCATGTATAGAGCTAATTCTAGGTAAAGTATAGATATCATCAACAGTATAAGTATTTAGTGCTCTATAATCACCACATAACCTGGCTTTATATTTCTCATGAGAAATTAGGACAGGTGAGATAACACAATATTTAGGTGTTTCAACTACCTTTTCGATAAAATTCATTTTTAAAAGGGTAGAGATATTGTCTTCAATATTTTTTCTATTTGTGGGAGAAGCAGGATAAGGCTTCTTCTTTAAACTAGGTGGTATATCAGTTAATGGACAAGACAATGAAAGTTTCATTTCCTCTTTAACTAATCCTAGTTCATGTGACCCATGAGCAAAGGCCATAGGAAAAGACTTTATCAAGTTAATGATGGAATCTTTATCCTCACCAGAAAGTTGTTCTCCAAAAGAAGCATTGTCAATTTCAGACATAAGGGCATGCATTTCTTTTGTAGATCTTCCTTTATATTTAACTACAGAATTACATGTGTTCAATTCTGGTTTTAATAATTTTTTGGAGGAAGAAATCTTAAATTTCCTCTTCCCATTCATCCCCATTGTGAAACATTGGTTTGAGGGATCCAATTTTATGCCATACTTGGTTAAAATATCATTCCCTACAATAAACCAATTGCTTATGTTATCATTTTTCATGACAAAAAAACCACAAATAGCTCTTACAAAACGATGGTTATATTTAAAAAACACTGTGGCTTTGTATTTACAAATGGGGGACAAAACAGAGCCATAACCTCTCCAATTTTCAGAAATGATAGGCATAAGTTTTGATTTATAGTCTTGATCCACTGAAGCAAGTGCTCTTTCAGAAACTACACTTCCTCCAGCTCCAGAATCCAGAACAACTTCAATGCTGGTTCCATTAATCAAGACTGGCGCCTTGAGAGGGGCAATAACAATTGAGCTATCCTCAATGCTCTTTATGATCTCAGCATCTTCAACTGTAGATAAAGAATTATTATCATTATCAATAGTATTTAAATAATGAATATCCTCTTCCAGAATCAAGATTTCTTGTTAAGATTGATATAAAATATTGCTGGCACAATCACTTGATGTATCATCCAGTGCTACGGTGTCATCAGCATGCTACTCTGTTTTTTCTACAAGATTTATCTTCTTGTCACAAACATGGCCTTTCTTCAAGGCTTTTTGCACTTGAAGCAAGTGTTTGTTGCATACTTTTTTGGTGCAACAGGGGCAGAAGGTTTACCAACCTTTTCCAGAGGTTTCTGTTGGTAAGTGGAGGGTTTCTCCAAAGGGGTCCTAGGAATGAATCTTCTGGAATCATACTTGTTGTTTAGAAGGATCTCATTGCAAGTATTAATGAAATAAGAGGGTTCTCTGGAGAACTCAGTCCTAGCCACTATCAAGTCTCTCAGAGACATTGGTAATTTATAAAGGTTCCTGTCCTTCCATAACTCAAACTCCATATTTGGGTCCATTGCCCTTAAGATTTTTACAAGTTTCATTAAGAACTCAATAGGTTTATCAGTAGAAGAGCTATATCTAGTTTCCTCATACTGCCTTTGTTGAGCCATTCTGAACCTGGAGTCACCAAATTGTGCTTTAATTAATTTCTTCCAATCATCCCATGAGTAGTCATTCCCATCCAGGAGAACAGATTCATACCAAATTAGGGCAACATTAGTAAAAAAAGAAATTGATTTGGACACAATTTCCTCATCTGGGAGTTTTTAAGAATTTTTTAAGTTATCAATTCTGCAAATAAATTGCTTCCAATCAGAAGAAGAATCACCATCAAATGTTGGGTACTGGTCAAGTTTTGGCCAATTCTTTTGATTTGAAGGAGTCTCCTTAGTACAAGCTTGTTTCTGAGTAAGGAGAAGCTGTAACTTCTCTAGTTGTGCAGTAATCTCATTGGTTAATCCCTCTGTTGAAGGTCCTGGTGCATCATTAATTTTTAATGGAAACTCAGGGGTATCAACATGTATTTATGGAACTAATTTACTTTTAGATGAACTAGCCACAGGTAACTCTGGGGCATCCTGTACTATTTTTTCCTTCAAAGAAATCTCAGAATACTTTTGATCAATAAACAATGAGTTCAATTTCTCCTCAATGGTTGTTAGTCTAGTTTTCAATCTTGGAAGACTAGATAAACTCTTATTGATTGTTGCAAAAGATAACTGATTCCTATTATGAAAAGATGAAAATTGGTCATTCAATCTTTTCAGATTCATCTTGTCTATCTCCACCTCCTGGCAACAGGCAGATACAGTATCTTGCAGTTTAGACAAATCATTTTTGATATTTTGCCATAAAGCAACTTTCTTTTCATGGGTTGCTTTGTAATGAGAGAATTCATCAGAGACTCTCTGTGATTCACTTCTTAATGATTGATAACCCTGCTCAGTTAAAAAACTATTATATTTCTGAGTCAATTGCATGTTGTTCATTATATGGTTTTTTTTGGCAAAAATATTTCTCAAATATTCATCATTGATGTTAGCTACATCTGGAGTGTTTCTCAGTAAGGAAACAGAGTAACTTTCCAGCATCTCATAAAACTCAAGTTCAAGTGTCTCATCAATAATAGCCATATCAGGATTTATCATTGAAGTAGCAATTAGAACTAAAGGATTAGATACATTTGAAATTTGAGTAATTTGTCTACTGTTCTCTACAGGTCTCACAGTCTTATCTCCTCTTCCATAATTACCTGAGGGAACTAAATTAGTTACAAGAAATGGTACTTGAGAATCAATAGAGGGTCTTACCAAGGTTTTCTGGGCAAGATCATATTGTTTTTTCTTCTTCTTCCTCCTTGATAAGGGTGAAGAGGTGTTGGGTTGACTTGGTTGTGTCTGGATGGACCTGCTTGGGGCATCTGTTGGTTTTGAGCCAGGTAATCCCACTGAGTGTTCAGCCAATCCCACTTCCACTTAGATAATTCCACTTTCTCTGGCTGCTGGGGAGCCAATTGCTGAAGATACCTGTGGGGAGGAGGTTTCCTCTTCTCATGAAGAAAAGTATCTATTTTTCTTACCTTTTCTTCTAGAGCATCTACCTTTGACCTAAATTTCAAGTTTTCTGTCCTTAATTCCTTTATATGTGTTGACAGGTTCTTTACTTGTTGAGGCAATGGCATCTTTTTTATCTTGAAGCCTTTTGGAAGTCCTTCTGGGGGTTTATAATAGGTTTCTGTTCCTCAGTTTTTTCCACCAGAACTTCCACTTCCTCCATTTCTACATCCTGATTGGGGCAATGATTGATTATTTTGAGATAATTTTCTGGTTAAATGGGAACTTACAGAAGTAGCCTCATCATATTCAATCAAATCCAATTCTTCTTCACGTGCAGCAGAGATACCTTGATCAGTCATTTCTAGTTTTTACTGCAATGAGAGAGGGAGAAAATAACATGAATTAATTTATATTTTTACTTTATATTTAAAAGAAAAATAATAAAATAAAATTTTCAGGATAAAATTAACTAAAATAATAATCAATTTATTAATTCAAAAAAATTTAAAACCAGGATTATAATATAATCAACTGAAGAAATAAATTTAAATTTTTTATTAACAATTTTATGAGAATCATTATCAGGATTTTTAAATCAACTGAATTATTAACTACCAGGAATTAATGTCAACTGAAATAATTAAATATGAATTTTATAAAATTTTATTGTCAGGACAATTTGTCAACTGAAACAAATAAAATTAAATTTATCAGGACAAAAGTCAACTGAATATTATAATAATTAAATTTTAAAATATAATTTTTATTACTTCTAGGACTAAGAACACAATTGCTCTATTATTGTCAACTAGGAAAAATAAAAAAAATAATAATAAAAATAATTCCAATTTACTTGACACCTCCCCCTGTAAAATGAGCAAATTAATGCCACTTACAGAGTGCTGAGTAAAGGAAATACGTAGAGAATGAAGAGTGAAAAGTGACCCACTAATAGTAATTTCAATAATTACCACAAAATATACGACGTTTAGTCAATATATGAACCTAAATTTTGGAGTGCGGTTCAATTCCGTCCGCAGCAAAAAATTTTGTCACGTGATCTATGACGTTCTTTGTTTCGTCGTTCACTTGTCCTTACAGGTACCTCAATGGGGATGGTCCCACGGCCTCCGGTCCTCAAGATCTTGATGCGCCGTTGACAATTTGGAAAGGCTCCCAATTGTCAAGGGGTCCTTTCGGTCTAAAAGATTTATTCGAGGTTTATATGAGGATTCTAAGTTGTTACTGGTCTTTCAAAGGCAAGGTACGTATTTTTATAATCTAATTGATTATTTTACTCAAATTAAGAAGAGGTAAATTTATAATATTATTATAAGTTATATTTCTTAGAATTACGATGATGTAAATACTAATGGTTATAAAATATAGTAAAAAATTGGTTTCAACTAATGTTTTGTAAAAATTGTAAAGTAAGTAAGGAATGAATCAAAAAGACAAAAAGGAAAGGCCTTTTATAGGCAAAATGTGAGAAAAAAAACACGGAATTACCACCTCCTAGTACAAGAGTATGAGAGGAAAAACTTAAATAAAGAGAGTAAGTCTAAATAGTGCGTAAATAAAAGTATTTATTTTATTTGAAATAAAACTATGAACCCTTTAGTCTGTCACATTTCAGTGTAAGAACATTTTATTTGAAATATAGAATCAATAAAATCTAATTCAAGGAATTTGAAAAAGTATTTTTTCTTTTTTATAATTTTATATATTTTTTTAATACTAATTTATATTCCCATATCATCTGTATTATTGAGCACGGTGTTTGGGAGTAAAAATATATGTGGGAAAATTACTTATTTTTATTAATTAATTACTTAGTGTACTTAGTTAGTTAATTGTAATTAATACATAAGTATTTAATAAATAATTAATTATTAATAAGGATATAAAAGGTGTGGCTTCACCTCAGTAAGATAATTAATTTTTTTTACTGGGTAAGTCTAGTAGCCTGGCTGACAGAGAGAGAGAAAGAAAATTCCAGAAGAATATATTTCAAATTTTAAGATTGTTCTATAAAGAAAGATTTAGAATGTTGTATTTACTGTATATTTCAAAATAGTTTGATTTATTTAAAAATTCCTGTAAATGTCATTTTTAAATAAGTAACTTGATTTTTTGTATATGTTTATTTTATTTTCAATTTTATTTCAATATTAAATTTTATTTTAATATTAATTTGTATTTTTTTTAAATCTTTATTTTGTTTAACCTGAAATTGAGCACGATGTTAAAAAATAAAAAATAAAATATATGGGACAATTAATATTAATTTTAATTTTTTGTAACTAGTTAATTTATTACAAGTAAATTTAAAGTAAATATAAAATTAATAATAATATATAAGAAATGAAAATGTGTGGCTTCATCCCAGGAAATAATTAATTATTTTACTGGGTAAGTCTAGCAACCTGGCTGACAATACCCCACTCTTTTCCCTTTGAAATATTCCATTACCTTTCCTCTCATCTTTCTTCCTACCCTTTTCACTGCCTTCTTCATCCTTTTAAGCCCCTATCCACATTTGCCTCTCCCTCTCCACCCCTCTTTACCCCTCACCCATCCTCTCCTTCCAGTCCGCTTACTTCCCTATTCCTGCCTAAAAATCTATCTTTATATACAGAAATAGGGACTGTGTTTAAAGGGAGGAAAACAGGGTTCAAGGATTGTGGAGGCAAGGTAAAGGGGAGGGATTGGGCTAAAAGGGTTGGGGAGTCTAGGGAGAGGGGTGAAAAAGGGTATATGGGGTAGCAAAAAGGATGGGAAAGAGTTGGAAGGGGAGATTAAGGGTTTTTGAGGAATTTTTAATGAAGAAAAGGGTGGGGAGGGGTTGGGAGGGATGAAATGGGGATTGAATGAGGATGGCATACGATGGGGTTGGTAGGGTAGCAAAAGGGGTGGGAGGGAAGACAAGGATGTTAGGATAGAATTGAAAGGGATGGGGATTGATGCAAGCTGAGTGTGAAAATAGGAGGATGAACTCTGTTCTTCAGGCAAAGAACAGATCTCACTGCCATAAAATATTAGCTGAGACATGAAATATATAAGGTGAAACCATTAAACCTAAAGTAGATTTAGATATACATCAGCATTTTAAATAGGATACTAAAGCTTTAACGCTACTACACACAAAATTTTTTCTGAATTATGGTGTATGGATTTGTATAGTTGTTCACTAACTCAACATACAGATGTATTGATCATTATTTATATACATTCACCATGCAATATTTTTTGGGGACTTGCTAGTAAGTTTTCAATTTGAACTTAGATGGAACTCATATGGAACTCAGACTGAATTTATAATGAACTGATACTGAAATTTAAATTGAACTCTTCTTTAGCTCTTAACCAATAATGGATGAGTCTGTGCTGGAATAATAGGGAAAGTTAAATGAATATTTTATAGAAATAATGACAAGGGCAGATTTAGAGTCTGATCCATTCACAGAATTTTTTTCATAAAACACAATTAAATTCTCATTTTGAATTTCATTTGATAATTAAAAAGACTGAAAATTATACTATTCATTTAAAAAGCATCACTTTTAACCTCTATACTGATTTTATTAGTTTTTTTTGGAAAAAATGTATAATAAGATCAGTGGTTATTTTTATTGATAACTACTTTTAACCAAGAATTTGAAGCTTTCATTTTTTAATTTAAACCATATTACCTGATCTTTTTTGTATTTTTTATTATTTCTGATTATGCAATATATATATTTTCAGTTCAATGGATTTATTTAACAGACATATTGAACCATGAAAATTCTCAGGTATTTTATTCTATAATTCTGTGAAAAGACTTATAATTAAAAAAATAAAAGATAGCAATATGTTTTCCTAATCTCTGTTTAAATGAAGTCTTCTCATAGCTTCTTTACACTAAGCACTAATAATTAATAAATTATTTTATTATAAGTCTAGAAAAAGGTATAATTCTTATACCAGTGGATTTTAATCAATTTTTTTACATTTTTATATGCAAGAAAATGCTTATAATCAAAAGAAAACATATTTTTTCTCTTTTTTTTCTCTGTTGAATATTCAACTACTAAGAATTTTCACAATATACATTTATTCAATGTAATACATATATGATATTCTGGAACATTTCATGATTTATTTCATCAAAATTGCATGTAAATATGGTTATTTGGTAGAGTAATCTCATGAGTTGAAAAAATAAGTCACTACTCAGTGAATTTTGCATTTGAAAAACTGAAATTCAAACTAGATATAAAAATTTAAATATAATAGAAACAAAGTAGTATAAATTTATTTAAACTTTAATTTTAGTGCTTGATTTTGCTTCAACGCTGTATTGTGGGATAATTTCAATGTCAACTTGGGAATAAGCACCATATATTTTGCAAAGTGTTATCATTCTAAAAAATGTGCTTCAGATAAAAAAATTGATTGTATTATTGTTCAAGAACTAAATTGAGTAGGTAGAAGTGGTACTTATTCATAATTCTTTCAGTTTCAAATTGAAAAACTAATATATGATATTTATTTTGTAAAAAAGACACAATATGTACTTTAGATTATGCCCATGTAGCAAAGCAGCTGTAAAGGCAATCATATTTTTATTTAAAGTAATATTATTCCATATTTAAAATGAATAGAAAAAATATTTCAATTCTATGGTCCAGAAAAATAAATTAATTGAAATTTTTCAGGTACACTTTTTTAGTCTTTAGAATAAAAGTTTTGATAGGAGTAATTCACAACTGAACACTTACACACAATTTTAAAATTAAATATATGGGTTCAGGATCTATCAATGATTTATTGGAATGATGATATTCATGCTGATTTGTGGATATTATATGATGTTTCTATTCAATTTCTAAGTGTATGAAAAACAGTCAAAGGGTTCTTTTGGTCTTGAAGATTTTTAACGCAGGTCCAACGGCGGTGATAGGTGGATTTTGGGGTTTCAAAGTTAAAGTACGTATATTTTATCTTTTATTTGCTTTACTCAATTAAAATGAGGTCAAAAATTTTATAATTATTATATTTAATGATCTAGAATTACTGTAAGTAAATACTAAAAAAAATAAGTAGTAATAAATATATGATTGTAATAGATTGGTTTAATTAAATGATAAGTAAATATAGGATGATCTAAAACAAACAGAAAGGGAGGTCTTATATAGGCAAAGGAGAGACAAAGCACGGAGTTGAAATCCTAAATACAGTAGTATGAGAGAAGAAAAGAATATTCCAGAAAAACAGTCTCAAATAATAAGGTTGTTCCAAAAAGAAGGTGTCAGAAAAGTATATTTACTGTATATGAAAAAAGTAAATTAGTTTATTTAAAAATTACTGTAAATGTCAATTCTAAATAAGTAATTTGAATTATATATATTTATTTATTTTTATTTGAGTATTAAATTTTATTTCAATTTATATAAATTTTTTTTCTTTATTTTAATATTAATTATAATTTTTCTTAACCTGTCATTGAGCACGGTGTTAGAAAATAAATATATAAGGGACATTTTAATATTAATTTTAATTATTTACTAACTTTACCTTTTTGTAATTAGTTAATTTATTATAAGTAAATTTAATTTAAATATATTATAATTAATAAAAAAATGATAAGGCATGGCTTCATCCCAGTAAATAATTAATTATTTTACTGGGTAAGTCTAGCAGCCTGGCTGACACTCCCTCACTCTAAAAAAACAATAAAAAAAATTCTTTAATTTTTTCTTTTTATATTTCTTTAGCAGAGTAAGAAGATTAGATATCTCTTTGCCAGGTATCCAAGAATCATATTCAGAAGATTTATTCTTGAATCTCAATGAGTATTCATTACCTTTTTCAGCAGTAACTATTCTGTCATTTAGAATCTTATCAATTTCTGCTGTCTCAATGATTTCATTAGAGGTCTTTTTTGGTCTACCCCTCCTTTTGGGAAATAAATAACTATTGGATGTGTAAGGTTTCAAAAGAGATATTGGAAAAACAAGATGTTTTCTGTCATATGGAGAATACAAGATAACTTCAACTGCATTATCACCAACCAGTCTTCTGACAACAAATGGACCTACAAATGTGTCTTTCAATTTTTTATTACCTTGTAAATTGAAGTGGACTGTAGAAATCAGTACTTCATCACCATTTTTAAAAGTGTATTCTTTATGGGATTTGTCCCATCTCTTCTTCTCAGATTCAAAGGATTTTTCAATACATTAGGGGGTGTCAGTTCTGGCAAATCCGCACTTAAATTAAGTGCGGATTTCAAACCAAATCAGCACTTACAAATCAGCACTTAAATTTTGCAAAAAAGTCACTTATTTCAAAAAAGGGTGTCAGTTATGACCTCAAATCAGCACTTTTTTCCCGTTTTTTTTCACAACCACATTTTGGCCACAAAACATCCCTTCATTTCTTACCCCATCCCTGTCACATGTGACACACTGACCTTCCTTGCTACCTACCCATCAATCCTCGGCACACACCCCTTCCTGACATTTTCAATATTTTGACCAGGCATGTTTACATTCTTTTTTACTTATTTCTTCTACTTTTTAATCTTTTTTCTTGTTATGTGCCAGTTTCATAATGCCTCCCAGACATTCCAAATCTCAAAAGGTAACTCAAAAATCTGCTTCGTCACAAAAGTCTCCTCGTAAAGCAAGGATTACATAGAAAAAAAATCAGTGACTTTTTCTATTACTTACAACTGTTTTTACAGAATTGAAAACTATGTTTCAGCTAATATTTTATGGAAGTGAACTCTGTTCTTCGCCCGAAGAACAGAGTTCATCCTCCTATTTTCACACTCTGTTTGCACCAATCTCCATCCCTTTCAATTCTATCAACACATGCTTGTCTTCCCTCCCCATGCCTTTCGCTATCCTCCCAGCCCCATTGTATGCCATCCTCTTTTGATCCCCATTTCACCCCTCTCAACCTCTCCCAGACCCTTTTCTTCATTTAAAATGCCTCGGAACCCTTAATCTTCCCTTCCAACTCTTTCCCAACCTTTGAGTGACTGAAAAAATATGCGTTTGCTGAAAATATGCGATTTCATGTTGAGTTGATGAAAGAAAACACAGAGAGAAAAAAAAATAAGACTTTAACAGCAAATTCAAAAACCAAAAAAATATGCAAAAAAATTTACCATTCTCAGTGAATAATACATGCAAATTGATAATTTGAAGAGAAAGAGAAAAAAATTAAAATTGCGTTGAAAAATGTTGGAGTGTTATTGGAAGGATTTTCGCCCTTATACTAGTTGATTGAGAAATAGAAGTGTTGGATATAGTCGGAGGTGAATCAACTTGTTCATCTTCATACAGCTCTAACCATTGATCTTTGAGGTCAGCAAGTAGGTTATGAAGTATAGTGCAACACAGAATCCAGTTGATCACCGCCTCCATTTCAGATTTATTTCTAAGAGGACTTCTTAATTCCCTTAAACTAGAAAAACGGCCTTTCAAGATTCCAATAGAATGTTCAATACGGACTCTTGACTTTGCCAAATGATTGTTGAATTTGGCATTTTGACTGTCTTCTGAAGCTGCTCCCCGAAAAGCAGGAAGTACATACTTTCCATTCTCATAAGCAGAATCTGCAAGAAGATACTGATTTTCATCAAAGAATTTTTCAGGTTCATTTGAAATATGCATTCTTTGGAAGACGTAGGAGTCATGACATGAGCCAGGATAGCCAGCAAAGAATGATATAAATTTTTTGTTTACGTCACATATAAGCTGAACGTTAATTGAATATCTATAAAGAAGATATATTTGTTTGTGTTAGTTTCAAGGAGGATGAAAGGAGTTAAAAATAATCTACCTCTTTTTACGGTCAAAGTAATTGTTTCCACCTTGAGCAGGTTTCTGGCTCAAAGGAATAGTAGTACCATCAACAAAACCAATACATCCTGGAAAGCCCTCTGCTTGCATAACCTGAGATGATTCAAGTCGCTCTTCTTTTGTTGGCCAGGTGAGAAGTTGAGATTCCAAGGAGTTGATGGCAGTGATACATCGTTTGGTATAAGTGTTAACTGAACCATACCCTAAATCAAAGACATTTTCTAAACGTTTCAAAGCGGCTCCATTACCATTTGAACCCAAACAACATAGTGTGATGGCCAATTGAATTGAAGGATGTTGTTGTTCTTTTTGAGAATTATTGTGAAATATGGGATGATCCTGAATAAGCTCAAGCAATTTAAGGAAACATTCCTGAGAAGTCCTGAACAGCCATCTAAAACTGGGTGTAGATAGTTTAAGAAGTGTTTGGATGGTGTACTTGGGGGTATGAAGTACTTGAGGCTTTCTGGGAAGAAGGTAACGTTTCCTGGCCATTTTTGATAAAACGACAAAATCTTCTTCTAGATCAGAATCGGAATCAGAGTCCAAGAGCAGTTCAAGCGCCATGAAAGTCATTGCTTTATGTAATTTATCACGATTTGAAAGTGAGGAAGGCATGACTCTTATATGATATGATATGAAGATGTAAATGATGTATGATGTTTTGGGTTATGAAGTGTTATGCTGTGGAGTGCTGCGTATGAATGGGATGATGCTGACAAATCAGTGAAATGGGACTTGATGGTGAAATCAGCACTTTTGGTTGAGAAAGTGCGGATTTGAGTGAAATAAGTGACTTATTTCATTTTGAAATCCACCAGTATTGGGGCTAGTGTGTTTTGGAAATCCGCACTTATTTAAGTGCGGATTTGGTCAAATTTAAGTGCGGATTTGTAAGTGCGGATTTGCCAGAACTGACACCCCCTATTTTTTAGCACAACTTCTGCAAAGTTATTGCATTTGAAGAAAAGATTTTACACCAGGATGTAAACTCACTTTAGGTATTTTAATATTGAGAATTTGGGCAGTAGTATTTAGGAGCATATCCCAGCCAGAGCTCAAAAGGCTTTTTCTGAGTAACAGAATGAACTGTGCTATTGTAAGCAAATTCCAACCCAGGAAGTAGGGTAGCCCAATCATGAGTGAATCTATCATTGACTTTGTAGTAAAGGCCAAAGGCACAATATCTTCTTATCATGTCCTCTAAAGTCTGAATCATTCTTTCAGCTCATCCATCAGTTTGGGAATGATGTGCAGTAGAATGTTTCAGATCACAACCACAAACATCCATCAGAGACATTCAAAATTCAGAAGTAAATTTAGGGTCCCTGTCAAAGATTATGTCCTTAGGAAAACCTGCAGTATTAAACATATGAAACCACCATAAGAGGGCTAATTCTTTAGTGGAAACATCCTTGTGGGTGGGAATAAATTTACACATTTTTGTGAATCTATCCACAATAATCCAACAAGAGTTATAACTGTCTTTCCCAGCAATGGGTAATCCTGTTACAAAGTCCATGTTTATTATCTGCCATGGTGCATCAGGAAGTTCAATATGTTGCATTAATCCAGCTCTTTTACAAGTCACTCTCATTGTTTTTTGGCAAGAATCACAGGATTCAACATATAGTTTGGTGTCTTCAGACATATTAACCCACCAAGCAGTGTTTTACATTCTGATCACTGTTTTTTCAAGATCAAAATGTCCAGCTAATATGTCATCATGACAAATTTTCAAGATGATCTCTTTCATAGAAGGAGGAATAACAATAACATTACCCAACTTTCTTCTATAATATAGATATCCTTCATCAATTGAAAATTTACCTTTTTCCAAAACCCTCTGCTACTTTGGTGGAAGGGTTTTAATTAATGCTTGTATTGAAGCATTTTTTGGATCATTTAATATGGTACATAACTATTTTAAGTTAGTTTCCTTATCATATGAATCCAGAATAAGCTGAAATATCTCTTCCTCCATATCAACCACATATATCCCCTGAATTTGAATAATTTCATCTTCAGGATCATATGCAGGATTTGAGTCATCATTTAGCAAAGGTAACCTTGATAACATATCCAAACTTGAGTGAACAATACCAGCCTTATGAATTATTGTCGTTCTCCCTCTGTATTCTTGAACAGCCAGCTGCCATATGAACATATGTCTGTTAGGTGTTTTCAAGTTTAATAGGGATTTAACTGCACTGCAGTCAGTGAAAATTTTAAATTTCTGGTCATCCAGGTAATAATGTAGCTTCTCCAGAGCCCATACTACTGCTAAATATTCTAGTTGAGTGGCACCATATTTCAATTCACTATTTCTCAGGGTTCTTGAAATATAACAAATTACTACTTCTGATACTTTATCATTCATCACTTGTTTCTGATGGAGGGAAGCACCAAGACCAATAAAACTGGAATCAGTGTATAAAACAAATGGTTTATTAAAGTCAGGTAAAGCAAGAATTGGTGCTAACATTAAACAATGTTTCAAAGTATCAAAAGCTCTTTGTCTTTCACTATTCCAGACAAAATCAACATCTTTCCTAGTCAGTTGGGTAAGGGGTAATTCTATGACTTGGTAATTTTTAATATACTGTATATTATATCCACACATTGCCAAAAAAAGCTGGAGCACTATAATTGTGGTAGGAGCCTTCACCTGTTGTATGGCTGTCACTTTGTTTTGGTCAACACATAACTGTACACCTGAGACAACATGACCAAGCACTTTTAAGGAATGAAAACCAAATTTGCATTTCTTCAAAGCAAGTTTCATATTTATCAGATCCATCTTATGGAACGCTTTACACAGGTGATTGAGATTGTCCTCAAATTTTCTTGATAATATGATGATATCATCAATATAAACCATCAGCCATCCTTCAATTATATCTTGATGGAATGTGTTATCCATAACTTTTTGAAAAACTGAAGGGTAATTTTTAGGGCCAAATGGCATCCTATTATACTTATAAATACCCATATGAGTAGCAATCATCAGAAAATTCTGTGAATTTTTCTCAACTGGAACTTGATGATAACCTTTATTACCATCCAGACAACTAATAAATTTTGCACCTTGCAAGGTAGCATGTATAGAGCTAATTCTGGGTAAAGGATAGATATCATCAACAGTATAAGTGTTCAATGCTCTATAATCACCACATAACCTAGCTTTATCTTTCTCATAAAAAATTAGGACAGGTGAGATAACACAATGTTTAGGTGTTTCAACTACCTTTTAAATAATATTCATTTTTAAAAGGGTAGAGATATTGTCTTCAATATATTTCCTCTTTGTGGGAGAAGCTGGATAAGGCTTCTTCTTTAAACTAGGTGGTATTTCTGTCAATGGGAAGAATAATGAAAGCTTCACTTCTTCTTTTACCAATCCTAATTCATGTGATCAATGAGCAAAGGCCATAGGAAAAGATTTTATCAATTGAACAATGGAATCTTTATCCTCACCAGAAAGTTTTTCTCCAAAATAAGCATTGTCAATTTCAGACACAAGGGAAGGCATTTCTTATGTAGATCTTCCTTTATATTGAACTACAGAATGACATTGTTCAATCCTGGTGTTATTATTTCTTGGGGGAGGAAATTTTATATTTTCTCTTCCCATTCATCCCCATTGTGAAGCATTGGTTTAAAGGATCCAATTTTATGCCATATTTGGTTAAAATGTCATTCCCCGCAATAAACCAACTACTCAAATTATCATTTTCATGACAACAAAATCACATAAGGCTCTTACAAAACCATGGTTATATTTGAAAAATACTGTGGCTTTGTATTTACCAATAGGGGACAAAAAAGAGCCATAACCTCTCCGATTCTCAGAAATGACAGGCATAATTTTTGATTTATAATCTTGGTCCAACGAATCAAGTGCTTATTCAGATACTACATTTCCTCCAGCTTCTGAATATAAGATAACCTCAATGTTGTTTCCATTGATCAAGACTGGTGCCTTGAGAGGGGCAATAATAATTGAGCTATCCTCAAGATTTTTTATGATCTCAGCATCTTCCATTGTAGATAAATCATTATTATCAATATAAATATTGTTTAAATAATGAATATCCTCTGTAAGCATTAAAATTTCTTGGTTAAATTCACAAGAAATGTTGCTGGCACAATCACTTGAAGTATCATCCAGTGCTATAGTGTCCTCAGCCTGCTCCTCAGTTTTTTAAACAAGATTTATCCTCTTGTCACAAACATGGCCTTTCTGCCAAGGCTTGTTGAACTTGAAGCAAGTGTTTGTTGCATACTTTTTTGGTGCAACAGGGGCAGAAGGTTTACCAACCTTTTCCAGAGGTTTTTTTTGGTAAGTGGAGGATTTCTCCAAAGGGGTCCTAGGAATGAATCTTCTAGCATCATACTTGTTGTTTAGAAGGATCTCATTACAATTGTTAATGAAAGAGGAAGGTTCCCTTGAGAACTAAGTCCTAGCAACTATTAAGTCTCTCAGAGACATAGTTAGTTTATAGAGGATCCTGTCCTTCCATAATTCAAACTACATATCTGGGTCCATTGCCCTCAAGATTTTCACAGCGTTCATCAGGAACTCAATAGTTTTTTCAGTAGAATAGCTATATCTGGTTTCTTCATATTGCCTTTGTTGAGCTAACCTAAACTTGGAATCACCAAAGTGTGCTTTAATTAATTTTTTCCAATCTTCCCATGAGTAGTCATTTTTATACAAGAGAGCAGATTCATACCACATTAGGGCTATATTGGTAAATAAAGAAATTAATTTTGACACAATTTCCTCATCTGGGAGTTTCTAAGAATTTTTTAGATTATCAATCCTGCAAATGAACTGGTGCCAATCCGAGGAAGAGTCACTATCAAATGTTGGATACTGGTCAAGTTTTGGCCAATTCTTTCGATTTGAAGTAGTCTCCTCATTACAAGCTTGCTTCTGAGTGAGAGGTAGCTGTAATTTCTCCAATTGGGAAGTGATTTCATTTTTTAATCCTTCTGTGGATGATCCAGGTACATCATCAATTTTTGATGGAAACTCAGTGATATCAACAGTTATTTCTGGAACTAATTTTACTTTGGATGAACTAGGAACAGGTAAAAATGGGGTATCCTGCTCAACAGGCTCTTTCAAAGAAATGTCAGAAAACTTTTGATTATATAAACATGAATTCAATTTCTCCTCATTTTTACTTTATTTAAAGAAAAATAAGGAAAAAAATTTATTATATAAGTAATTATCAGGACTTTTTAATCAACTAGAATAATTAAAATATAATGTTTATCAGGACAAAAAATCAACTGAAATAATAATCACAATTTTATTAATTTTAAGGTAAGTTTATAACCAGGATTTAAAATAAATCAACTGAAGTAATAAAATAATTTAATAATTAGTAATATTTCAATAATTATCAGGACTAGAAGTCAACTGAAGAATTTAATTACCAGGACTTAATGTCAACTGAAAATGATTTTAATTACCAGGACTTAATGTTAACTGAAATAATTTAATTATCAGGGCTTATTGTCACTTGAAATAATTTCAATATTATTAATTAAATTAATTTTAAATATTAATAATTTACTGTCAGGACAATTTTTCAACTGAAACAATAATAATTTTTTAATTATGAGGACAGATGTCAACTGAAATAATTAAAAAAATAATATAATAATTAATTTAAATTTTAATATTACTTCTAGGACTAAGAACAATATAGTTCTATCTTGGTCAACTAGGAAAAAAAAATTTATTTACCAGGAACCTCCCCCTGTAAAATGAGCAAGTTAATGCCACTTACTGAGTGCTGAGTAAAAAAGATATACGTGGACAATGAAATGTGCAAAATGACCCACAACTAGTAATCAATATAATTACCACAATTATATATGACAATTGTCAATATATGAACCTAAATTTTGTAGCATGGTTCAATTCCTGGTCCCATAAAAAAAGTAAGTCTTGTAGTCAATGACGTTTGTCATTTTTGTTGTCTATTCATCCTACGGGTACCTTCTTCTTCAGTGATCCCTCAGTTGCCTGCTTAAAGATATTGATGCACCGTTGATGATTCAGAAAGGCCCCCAAGTGTTGAAGGGTTATTTTGGTCTAGAAGATTTTTAGCGCAGGTCCAATGGCGGTGATGGGTGGATTTTGGGGTTTCAAAGTTAAAGTACGTATATTTTATCTTTTATTTGCTTTACTCAATTAAAAAGAGGTCAAAATTTTATAATTATTATAATTAATGATCTGGAATTACTGTAAGTAAATACTAAAAACAATAAGTGGTAATAAATATATGATTGTAATAGATTGGTTTAATAAAATAATAAGTAAGTAAAGGATGATCAAAAACAACCAGAAAGGGAGGCCTTATATAGGCGAAGAAGAGACAAAGAATGGAGTTGAAATCCTAAATACAGTAGTATGAGAGAAGAAAAGAGTATTCCAGAAAAACAGTTTCAAATAATAAGGTTGTTCCAAAAAGAAGGTGTCATAAAAGTGTATTTACTGTATATGAAAAAAGTAAATTAGTTTATTTAAAAATTACTGTAAATTTCAATTATAAATAAGTAATTTGAATTATATATATATATTTATTTTTATTTGAATATTGATTTAACTTCAATTTAAATAAATTTTTATTTATTTATTTTAATAATAATTTTTATTTCTCTTAACCTGTCATTGAGAATGGTGTTAGAAAATAAAAATATAAGGGACATTTTAATATTAATTTCAATTATTTACTAACTTTACCTTTTTATAATTAGTTAATTTATTATAAGTAAAATTAATGTAAATATATTATAATTAATAAAAATAAAAATAATAAGGTGTGGCTTCATCCGAGTAAAATATCAATTATTTTACTGGGTAAGTCTAGCAGCCTGGATGACAAAAACAATCCCTTTAATACTTTATTTAAACAGAAGAATATATAAATCTTCTTGAAATTTGCCTTATAAAACAGCAATGCTAGAATGATTATATTGTTATAAAAAATAATTTTAATTTCATTATTTCAAATCTTCATTACATATTTAAAACAGAAAATAAATATTAAAATTTGACTTTTTATAGAAATATATATTGATTTAAAAGATATTTACTTATTTTTTTTTACAAAACCACCAATTTTATCCTGTGAGCCTTCCCTTCAACTTACAAATTTAAGTCTAAAAAATAAATATGATGCTCTGAAGACTCTATATGATGTGTACCTAAAGCAAAAAAAAATTTTTTTTTAAAGTACTTCAAATCTAAGCAAAAGAGCTGATACTTTTTTTACATAATATAGTTGTATAAAGTTAGTTTTAAGTTATTTTCTTAATCTTCCATATTGAAAGAACTTTTCAAGGGGTTTTCAAGTCTAGAAGGTTTTTTCAAGGAGTTCCAATGGCGGTAACAACAGTATTTATGGACTCAAAAATAATGTACGTATTTCCTTATTCTTTTGATTCAATTACTCAAATAATAAGAGGTGGTTTCAGATACTAGTATAATTTATATTTTAGAATTACATAGATGTAAATACTAACGTTATAAAATATAGTAATAAAAGTTCTAATTTATATATTGTGAATTGGTAAAATAAGTAAGTAATGGAATGAATGAAAAACAACCAAAAGAGAGGCCTTATATAGGCAAAGGAGGGACTAAGAACGGCAATGAAATTCTAAAAACAGTAGTATGAGAGAGAGAGAAAAAGAATATTCCAGAAGGAGTATTTTCAAATAATAAAGTTGTTCTAAAAAGAAGGCGTCAAAAAGATGTATTTACAGAGTATGTCAGAAATACATTAATTTATTTAATATTTACTGTAGAAGTCAATTCTAAATAAGAAATTTGAATTTTTTGTATATATTTATTTTTATTTGAATATTAAAATTTTATTTTAATTTAAAATCTATTTTTTAATATAAATATTTATTTCTTCCAAGCTGTCAATGAGCACGGTGTTAGAGAATAAAAATATTAGGGACATCTTTATATTTAATTTTAATTATTCATTTAATTTTACCATTCTGTAATTAGTTAATTTATTATAGGTAATTTTAATGTAACTAATTTGTAATTAAATAATTAAAATAATAAGGCGTGGCTTCATCCAGTAAATAATTAATTATTTTACTGGGTAAGTCTAGTAGCATGGCTGACAGAACTCATGTCATAATAATATAAAATAAACTTAATACTATTTTTAATATAATATTTTATCAAATTTGTTCTTAATCTGTACTTATTTTCAGGACTTCAAAGTATTTAATAAAAATATTATGGTATAAAAATATAATTATTTTTATATTTAAAAATATATAATATAAAATCTAAAAAAGTATGAATTTTTTCATAGCTTGACTTAGCTTGAAACACATTTGGAAACAGCATTTCATTGAGAGTTCAATCTTAGTTCCACCAAAAAAATGATAATTTTTTTTTGAAAACGTATATAGTCATTGCAATGAATATAACTAGTAAAAGAAAGGACTCAGAAATATTTTTCTGTTACTGAATAGATTATTGTAAATATATTGAGGAAGATAAATTATTAAAGTTTCTTAAATTTTCAGTTATTACAGTCAATTATTCAGTTATATATAGTAATCACAAAACAAGAAATGAAGCTAATTAGTTATATATGTAGATAGATCTTTTCTTCAAACTTTACTTGAATTATTTAATTTAATTCAAAAATATTTTTAATCTAAACAACATATTTTACTATTACATTTAAAAATAAATACAATAAACTCATAAAATACATAAATTCAATGGTTTAAAATTTATTTAAATGTTTTTTTTAGTTTTAAACTTTTTGCTACAATTTTCCTATTATATTATTTATTTATATCATGTATACGTATCAGAAGCATTCTGTGAATTCTTGTTTAAAAATGCAAAATAGTATTTCATTACCAATTATTTTATTATATTACTTTCTTAGTCTTAAAGTGCATTGTAAATAAAAATATTAAATAAGGATGTATAAACTATAGGTTTAAGTTAAAAAATATCAATACAAGATAATTATAAATCATCTTTCATATTGGCAGAATAGAGCTGTAGATTGAGGGGGTGGACTCTGATGTTTTCCCAAAGAATAGAGTAAACTCTCCATTTTTTTGCTACCTCAATTGAAAACCTCTCAATATCTCCACACAGCTTTTACTACCTTGTTGTTTCTGTTAATTCTATTACCACCCCCCACCCTTTTATTGCCCTCCTGATACATTTGCTGCACCCTCTAAGCTTCAAAATCCAAGTTTAAGCACTCCTCACTATTCCCCTCCACTCTATTTTCACTTTTAAGACAACTCCACCCCTTTTGCTACCATCCTAATCCCTCACCACTCCTTTCTTACCTCTCCCTACCCTACCCCACCCCTTTCAACCTTACCCTGTTTATCTTTTCCTCAACTACACCCCACTCCTTTTATAGCTAATTAAAATGCTTTTGCTTTCAACCCCCATTTTTTCACTCTTCACCCCAGATATTAACCACCCTTTCAATTTTCATCAAACCCCTTTGGCTTTCCAAATCACCCCTTTTCTGCCTATAGAGTAAAAGGGGTTAGAAGGGGAGAAAAAGGAGTGATATCAAGAAAGTTGGGGTGGAAAGTGGTTAAAAGGGGAATAAATAGGGTTTTAAGGGTAGTAAAATAAGTGAGGAGGGGTGTAATGGGATGATTAGGGGTTGAGAAGGGGGAATAAGGGTTTGGGATGGGACAGTTCTTGGTAGACTTAAATAAAATGTAAGAGGGAGAAACTTTTAGATGGGAGAAGAATTAGATTTGAAGTTTGAGGGAGGAAAGTACTTGTAAGGAAAATTTTGAAACAATGTAAGAACAAAAATTATATAATATATTTTGAGACTTTGAAATCATGATTGCATGGAAAATCCCACAAAAAACCCAAAAATATTTTTCAATATTTATTAACCATAGATTTTATTCTCATAAAAATTGGATTTTTATTCTATTGATATAATGAAGATCATGATGAGTTATATTTTCAATAGAATTGGGTCCATGACTGTTTTAACTTATATAAATATGGGATGTAAATAAAACTTAAAAATTGTTCTATTGACTAAATTTAATGTTAAATTAATTTAAAGAGTGTTTCAACTTCAACAAATGTTTTGAAAATGGATAAAAAAATAATAATATTGATTGATATAATGAGAAAAAGTGTTTATTTCTCATTTTTTTACTGATAAAAATTTAATGTAATATAGAAATTCAATAAATATTTCTTAATGAATAATTTCTTAGAATAATGGATGTTTTATCTATATATTTATAGGGTTAATACCGTATAAAGTTTTGTGAAATCTCTTATAATTCAAAGTATCTGAGAGTTTCATTAGATTCAAAAAATGAAAAAAATTATGATTTTTCAAAGTCTTATGAAGCCACAAGGCTAGATTGATAGTGGGGTTCATTGTTTTAATTCCTTCAACAAATCCTCTAATTCAAGTAAAAAAATTTTTTGAACTATTAATTAACTGTGGTTCAATGAAGGTTCAAATTAGTTTCAAGGTGTTTTCAAAGTAAATTCACTATTCCTTCATGATTGTTTCATCACTGCCTCAATGTGTGCACAATTAGATATAAATTAGGATTCAAGGTGGTGGAATTGCTAGCAAGTCTGCCCCCCATATTGTGTAGTGATTGAACTATAAAGAAAGAGAAGTAATATGTATAAAAAGTACCCATATATTTATATTATAGTTTTTCTTTCAAACTTTATTATGTAATGTGGTTGATAATTATATATATGACAAAAAAATAAAATGTATTTTTAAAAAATTATTTTAACCAAAAAGATTTGATTAATTGTTAAACCATTCTCATAGGCCTCATCAGGTGAGCTTACATATTTTGAAATGTACAGTGCCCTACCAAAAGTCTGTGAACGGTCTTTTTTTGATTTCACTCACTCAATATTGCTCAGAAAAACTTCTAATTTTGTATTCTGGTTCAAAAGCATGTTTCTAATCAAGATAATCATATATAAATACAAAATCACTATGATAACATAAAAATTAAATTGAAATCCAAAAAGCAAATTTTTCAGCTACCATAAATAATTTTTTTAGCCAGATGAAATACATACCATTAGATAGCCCAGGCATCATAGAATGTCTCCCCAAAAGGAGATTTCAAAAAAAAATATTAATTTTTTTTTCAAAAATAAAATTTAATAACCATGGAGGATCAACTCATTGGTAGCTTACAGGAGTGGAGGAGAGGGGAGGGGACTTATTTAATTTTTGAAAAAAAAAAATTTAATATTTTTTTTTTGAAATTTCTTTTTGGGGAGACATTCTATGATGTCTGGGCTATCTAATGGTATGTATTTCATCTGGCTAAAAAAATTATTTATGGTAGCTGAAAAATTTGCTTTTTGGATTTCAATTTAATTTTTATGTTATCATAGTGATTTTGTATTTATATATGATTATCTTGATTAGAAACATGTTTTTAAACCAGAATACAAAACTAGAAGTTTTTCTGAGCAATATTGAGTGAGTGACATAAAAAAAAACTGTCCACAGACTTTTGGTAGGGCACTGTACATGTGAGTGCTTCTGGTGAGGTAAAAAAAATCTTCTTTAAGAATCATGGGCTTCAAAGGAAGATTTACCACAAGATGTATTGATAAAGTTATTATTTTTTTCTTAATTTATTAATTAATGATTACTATATGTACCTTAATAAATAAATTTAATTACTAAACACTCAGGGAAAGAAAAAGTATAAAATTTCTTAATATATGTGGGCTGGTCCTCTAGAGTATGTTAGAAGATGATTTGTCCATCTTTGACAATCCAATATTAAATATGGACTCAAATGAATCTTTAATGAATTTTGAGGATGCTGAAATCATTAAGGATATACAAGCTGATAACTTTAGAATGAAACCTATCACGGTTCCAGTTATCATTCCTGGTGAAAATGTTAATATAGTATTGGGCACAGGAGCTTCTGGTTCTGTTGTTTCTACTAATACATTGCAAAAAATTGATAGTGAATATAAGTCTAAGCTTGAACCCCTTCAAAGTAAAAATTAGAGATGTTTTGGATCAGTACTACATCCCATTGGTAGATACAAAGCTGCTGTTTTCTTTAAACATCAACATGGTTATGTAAGGGTAACTTGTGACTTTGTAGTAATGGATAATACTAACTGTAGTAACTGTTTTATCATTGGAAATGACATTCTGACTAATTTTGGTGTGAAATTAGTCCCTGCTAATAATAATTTTACAATTGGCATGAAGGGTAAAAGGAAATTTAAAATAAATTCTTTTAACACAGTCTTACACATTGAGTCAGTAACAAATATTCCGTGCAAAGGAAGAGAATCCAATGAGATGGAACTTCTGGAAACAGAAATTTCAAAAGCATCATTTGGCACTCAGATAAGTAAATCTTATAAAAATAATATTTTGGACTTAATTAAAGCATTTCCAATGGCTTTTGCACATGGTACAAATGAACTTGGCCTTGTAAAAGATCATGAAATGAAGATTAGTTTAACCTGTGATATGGATAATATTCCTGCTAGTCTTAAAAAGAAACCATACCCTGCTTCACCAATGAAGAGGAAAGACATAGAGGATAATATTAAGATGTTATTAAAAATGAACATTCTTGAGAAGGTTGAAACTACACCAAAATATTGTGTAATATCACCAGTGCTAATTTCTTATGAACAAGATAAAGCAAGACTGTGCGGTGATTATAGAGCATTAAATACATTTAAAGTAGATGATATTTATCCTTTGCCAAGGATTGCCTCTATACATGCTACCCTCAAAGGTGCTAAGTATATAAGTTGCTTAGATGGAAATAAAGGGTACCATCTAATTCCTGTTGAAAAGAATTCACAGAATTTTTTTTTGATAACAACACATATGGGAATTTATAAATATGTCAGAATGCCATTTGGACCAAAAAATGCTCCATCAGTATTTCAGAAGTTAATGGATATAACATTCCATAATGAAATGATTGAAGGATGGTTAATGGTCTACATTGATGACATCATAGTGTTCTCTAAAACTTATGATTAACACTTAATCGATTTAAAGAAGGTATTTCAATAAATTGATGAAATAAAAATGACCCTTGCATTGAAAAAATGTAAATTTGGGTTTGAATCTTTAAAAGTGCTTGGTCATATTGTATCTGGCTTACAAATATGTGTAGACCAAAATAAAGTGGCTGAAATAAAGAATATTAGCATTCCTCAAAATGTAAAGGATGTAAAATCTTTTCTTGGTATGTGTGGTTATTATAGACAATATATAAAAAACTACCAAATAAATGCTGCACCATTGACCACACTGATAAAGAAATCAGAAGCTTTCATTTGGAATAATGAAAGACAACAGGCTTTTGATAAGTTGAAAGAATGTTTAATGACAGTTCCTATCTTGGGATTACCAGATTTCCAATTTCCTTTTGTATTATATACAGATGCAAGTTTTATTGGTCTGGGTGCTGCTTTGCATCAAAAACAACTTATTGAAGGAAAAATGTCAGAAGTAGTAATTTGCTATATTTCATGTACTCTAAGAAGTAGTGAAATGAAATATGGTGCTACTAAACTTGAATGTTTAGAAGTAGTATGGGCTCTTGAGAAGCTACATTATTACCTTGAAGACCAAAAATTTGAGTTAATAACTGACTGTAGTGCAGTAAAGTCACTCTTAAACATGAAAACTCCTAATAGACACAAGTTTAGATGGCAACTAGCTGTACAAGAATACAGAGGACAGATGACTATTACACATAGAGCAGAAACCTTACACTCTAATGTAGATTTGTTATCTAGAGTACCTCTGCCTAATAATGATGATAATCCTGCTTATGTTCCTGAATCAGTGATTATTAAAATTTATGGCATTTATATTTTAGATCTTGAGTATGAAGTTATGCAATCAATTCTTGATATGTATGCTTCATATCCTGACTTGAGTAAACTCACTACAATATTAAATGATCCATCTAATGCTTCAATGAATGTTTTAATAAAAACATTACCAAATAAGTATAAAGAGGAATTAGAAAAAGGAAAATTTTCCATTGAGGATGGTTTTATTATTACAGGAAAAAATTAAGTAATGTAATTGTAATTTCACCTTCAATGAAGGAGTTAATGTTAAGTATATGTCATGATGATATATTAGCAGGTCATTTTGACTACCATAAAACATTAACCTGAGTAAAAAACACAGCTTGGTGGATTAACATGTCTGAGGATGTTCAAAAATATGTTGAGACATGTGATTCTTGTCAAAAATCTAAAAGATTAACAGGCAAAAGAGCTGGTTTATTACAAAAAATTGAGCAACCAAAATCTCCATGGGAAATAATTAACATGGACTTTGTAACAGGTTTTCCAATAGCAGGGCATAAGAGTTATAACTCCTTCTGGGTAATTGTAGATAGATTTACAAATATGTGTAAATTTATTCCTACCCAAAAAGAGGTTTCTGAAAAGGACTTAGCTTTTTTATGGTGGACACAAATTTTAAATATAGCAGGTTTCCCCAAAGCAATAGTTTCTGACAGAGATCCTAAATTTACTTCTGAGTTCTGAACATCACTTATGGATGTTTCAGGGTGTCTATTAAAACTTTCTACAGCACACCATCCACAAACTGATGGGCTAGCAGAAAGAATGATGCAAACATTAGAAGATATGATAAGAAGATATTGTGCTTTTGGTCTTAACTTTAAAGACAATGACAAATTCAGGCATGATTGGGTAACCCTTATCCCAGGTTTAGAATTTGCATACAATAGTACAGTACATTCTGTTGCTGGCAAAAAGCCATTTGAGTTTTGGTTGGGTTATGTACCTAATACCCCTGCTAAAACTCTTAATAAATTACCTAGATTGGATATCCATCCAGGTACTAAATCTTTTCTTCAGATTCAAGAATTATGCAGAAAACATGCTCAAGAATTTATAAATAAGGTGTTTGAGTATGAGAAGAAAAGATGGGATAAAGCCCATAAAGAACAAATGTTCAAAGAGGGTGATGAAGTCTTTATTTCAACACTACATTTCAATTTAAATGGTAATATTAAATTGAAGGATTCATTCATTGGACCATTTTTAGTTAAAAAGATGGTTGGAAAAATGCTTTTAAGGTTATTCTATATGCTCCATATGATACAAAATTTCAGCCAGGCTATACCAGGAGCCCAGTAAATGATATGTTGATTTATTGGACCTGAAAGAGGGCATAAGAATTGCATTTAATGTATATAAATTAATATTTTATTGCATAATAAAATTATATAAGTATCTTATTAAATATAAGTGTTATATTAATTTTATTGTTATATAAATTATTTATACATTTAAATTAGGCATAATATATTTTATATTCAACAAATAATGGCGCATTTTTATGTATTTAATAATTATAAATTAATAATTAATTAATTACAAACATATATTATAATTATATGTGTAAAATTGACTTATAATGTAATTAAATTTATAT
This sequence comes from Hemileia vastatrix, assembly GCA_030280995.1. Classification (NCBI taxonomy): domain Eukaryota; kingdom Fungi; phylum Basidiomycota; class Pucciniomycetes; order Pucciniales; family Zaghouaniaceae; genus Hemileia; species Hemileia vastatrix. Next base: position 28,930,512 of record JASXTE010000003.1, on the reverse strand, counting down.
ATTAAATAAAACTTTTCATATATAATTAAACAATAATATTGGGTGCTTTTTTGACCCTTAATTGTTTCAGATAAATTATTAAATAAATTATAACTGTCAGCCAGGCTATTCCAGAAGTCCAGTAAATGATATATAAATTATAAAACCTTAAAGAGTGGGTAAGACTTGTATTTAATGAATATAACTTAATATTTTATTGCATAATGAAATTATATAAGAATTTTATTATATACAAGTGTTACATTAAATTTATTGGTTATATATATTTTTATATACAATTAAATTGAGCGTAATATAATATATTCTACAAATAATGGCGCATTTTTATGTATTTAATAATTATAAATTTATATTTAATTAATTAAAAAACATATATTATAATTACAAGTGTAAAATTGATTTATAATATATTTAAATTAATTATTTAAATTTATATATTAAATAACACCTCTCATATAAAACTAAACAATAATTAATGACGCTTCTTTTGACCCTTAATTGTGTTAGAAAAAAAACAAATAAATTAATTTATACTAAATTGAGATTAATTACATGTTTTGTTGCATCAAAGTATTTTTTTTTTCACTTAAAATATCCTTTAATCAGATTGTACCATCTGTTTGGAATTATATTTCTCATAGTTCCTATGTTCCAATTTGTTTAGTTATTCACTATTGTCACTTACTGATTTGGGAATTAATGGCGGGGAAATTGGATTCTTAATTGGGCTTTTAATTATTTGTTTCATGTTTTTCTCTATATTGTTATGTTTCATTTACTCTTTTGATATATTTGTTTTATTCCATTCCAATCATTGTATTTACAAATATAGTAGCGCTTCAGAGGACCCATTGCCTATAAAAGGGCCTTGGATAATCCCCTGTAGCCTCATCACTTATTACACACTCAACAAATTAAATAACCAATTTATTACGTTTATATTTTTTTTATTAGTAATACAAATCTAATTTAAATTCTATACAACAAATCAAAGGTTGCTTTAAGTCTGATAGTAATTAAAATTGTTTGCCGCGCAGAACCCTTACATTTAATAATATTACTGTTAATAAAATCTAAGTTTTTGTCACCTCTCAAAGTTGCTCACCGTTGTTTCCCTCTCAAATAAATTAAATATATATTTTTTTGGTTTACTTCTTTATTTTCCCTTGTCCTCCTCCTTCTCTCCTCCTTTTTCTCCTATTTTTCCTACCTCTTCTAGACGACTGACCGACAACTGGGGACCTTTCCAAACAACGACGACAATCGAGCCTGGCGACGAACAACAAAACGCACGGACCACCTAGCAAAACAAAACTTTTGCCGCGACTGTGTTTCGAACTTGGGTTCGACATCTTAGGTTTATATAATATTAATTTTTATATTATTTTGAAGTGATTTTTTGATCACTATAGTAAGTTCACCTTTGCGCCTCTCACTCTTATTACTATATTTTTATTGCAATAACAGTGATTGTGGCTTAATTGCTGATTCACTGAGTGTAAGTGTTCAATTTTTAAAATTTTTTTTTCCTAGTTGACCATTATAGAGTGTTCAATCCTCTTAGTCCTAGAAGAATTGACATTTTTTAATACAAAATTGAATTATTAATTTAATTTTTTTTATTAATTATTGTTAATTTTGGTTGACTTAAAAGTACATTGTGCTTAGTCCCAAATATATTGCCATATTTAATATTGGTAATTAATTGGTTGAATTAACTTGATTGTTATTCCCAATTTAACCTTGCAATCCATTTTTTTTTTTTAAATTAATTTTTTTTTAATTATTACTTTATATTGAAAATTATTTTTTCTATAATTTAATTAATAAAAATTTTTTTTATTATTTGGAGCAATTATTGACTAACTTTTATTATTTTTTTTTATAAAATAAAAAAGTAAATTATAAATCTTCCCACTAGTATGTCCAACAATTTGGCAGAAAAAATGGATAACATGCAAGTGGATGAAATAGAAATTGACTATGATGCTGACACTGTAAGTTCTTCTAAAGTTGGTCATAAAAAATCTTATACTAACACAAAGAATTCACATACTGCAGGATGTGGAAATGACAGGAAATGCAAACAAACCAAACCCCCTTCCCCCAGTACCACAGAAGGAAGTAAAGCCTCTAGTGCCTCAAGAAGGTCTTCCAAAAGGCTTCAAAATAAAAAAGCTTCCTCTGCCACAACAAATCAGCAACCTATCCAGTCATATAAAAGAGTTGAAGACAGAAAATATGACGTACAAAGCAAAGGTAGACACATTGTGGGATCAGGTCCAAGAACTCAGGAACCAGATTCAGGCCCAGGCCCCTCCTCAGTTGCCTCCCAATCAGCCTCAGTTTCAGGCTCAACCTTCACAGCCACCCAGCTCAACCATCCAAAATTCAAATACTATGGAAGTAGAGCAATGGAAATGGGATTATCTAATGAGTCACTACCAACAGAATGTGCAACACCCTCCTCATCATCAGCCTGGCCCATCCAGAACACCCAATTTCCATCCACCTCCTCATCCCTACCAACAAGGCAGGAGAAAGAAGGCCCAAGCACAATCCCAAACCCAGTCCCAGGGGAAGTTTCCTCCTCTGCCATGGTAAGTAATTTGGTTGATAGTCACTTGGGTATGTTTTCTAATAAATCTTCTTCTGCAGGTAATATTATTGAACATGGTGAAAGAACAGTTAAACCTGTTAAAAGACAGCTTCCTGTAACTAGTAGCCCTATTGATGTAATTAGCAAATTGTCATTTGATGAACCTTTACATTTAACTTCTACATCTTTAATTAATCCTTTTCTTGCAATTAAAAATGATTCTGTTCCCCCTGAAATCTATACCTTAATTGAAAAAACTTCTGAGGAAATATTGAAAGATACCCTTGATTTTAATATTGTAAAAGACAAACATGTGAGAGATGTGTTAATCCATGAAAATGATAGATTAAATAATTTACACTTGCAATGTAAAGTGAGTTCTTCTGTACAAGATACAGCTTATTTAAAAATCAAAGAAACCTTGAATATTGTTCTTAGTCAACAAAAACAAATAAGAAGTGACCATAGAGCTATCTCAGATAGAAATATCAGTCTACATAAGACCTTGAGTGAATTGAAACCCCTTATTGAGGAAAATTATTCATTCAAAAATGAAATAAAATCTCTGCAAAATGAGTTTAAGAAGCTAAAAAATGATTTCCATGCACTAAGTACCAAACACTCAGTTTCTGAGGACAGAAATGTTCTATCTCTTGCAAAAGTAAATGACCAGATGTCTGAAATTCCAAGAATAAGAAACTATGTGTCTGACCTACAGGAAAAGTTCTCAACCTTAAACACCAATAATGAATTAAATGAGATTTCTGTAAATAAGCTGCATAAAAATAAAGGGAAAAGACCTGAGCAAAGTTCATCCTTTCTTCCTCATATTTCAACCATTAAACAAACTGACAATGAGTCTGTAAAATCTTTTGCTACTAGCAAAAAATCTTGTGATGGTCATGCACCAGCTGTTTCTGTAAATAATGAAATTTCTGAACACCTGGCTAAACTTCAGGAATTATTAATAATGAATAATTCAAACCAAAAAGTGGACCATCCCAGTAGTCAGAAAAATTGGCCTAAGTTAGACCAATATCCTACCTTTGATGGTGATTCATCCTCTGATTGGCAACACTTTATCCAAAGAATTGATAATTTAAAGAGATCTTATAAACTACCTGATGAAGAAATTGTTTCTAAGCTAATTTCTTTATTTTCCAATGTAGCCTTGATGTGGTATGAATCTGTCCTTTTAGATAACAATCATTATACATGGAATGATTGGAAATCCTTGATTGAGAATCAGTTTGGTGGTTCAAAATTCAGGTTAGCTCAGCAGAGACTGTATGAGAATACTAGATATGTATCCTCCTCTGTTGAAAAGCCCATTGTTTTTCTGATGAAAATAACTAAAATCCTTAGAGCAATTGATCCAAAGTTGGATTATGATATTTGGAGAGATAAAATCTTGTATAAATTACCAAATTCTCTTAGGGATTTGATTGTTGCTAGAACTGAGCATGTAAGGGAAAATTCTTCTTTCATTAATATCTGTAATGAAGTACTACTCAACCATAGATATGAACCAAAGAATTACCTTAGTAAATCTTATAATGATCAGAATAAACCTTCTATAAAGCTCCCAGAAAAATCTGGTAAACCCTCTGCCCCAGTTGCACCTAAAAAATATGCAACAAATACTTGTTATAAATGTAACAAACCGTGGCAGAAGGGTCATGTTTGTGACAAGAAAATTCATCTTGTTGAACAAAATGAAGACACTGATGAAGTTGAACTTGATGTCAATAATTCTTCCAGTGACTGTGAAAGTAATATCTCCTATGACAATGAATCTGTTAAAGATGTTTTAATGTTGGAACATGATGTCCATTATTTAAATAATATATCTGAGGATTGTGTATTGAATTTATCTTCAGTAGAAAATGCTGAGATAATTAAAGATATTACTAACAATTCTATTCCTATATCCCCTTTAAAGGCACCTGTTATCATTACTGGTAAAAATGTTGATGTAGTTCTTGATTCTGGTGCTGGAGGAAGTGCAGTATCTGAAAAAGCTTTGGCTTCAGTGGATAAGGAATATTTGAGTAAATTATTGCCTATAACTTCTGAAAAATGGAGAGGATATGGTTCTACCTTATTTCCTATTGGCAAATACAAAACCTCTGTATTTTTCAAATATAATGGTGGTTTTGTCAGAGCTATTTGTGAGTTTGTTGTCATGAAAAATGATAATTTGAGCAATTGGTTTATTATGGGAAATGATATTTTAACCATGTTTGGTGTGAAACTGGACCCAGCAAATAATTGCTTTACCTTAGGAATGAATGGGAAAAGAAAATTCAAAATTTCTTCTCCTAGACCTTCTGGGCATTTGTTGAAATCTTGTAACTCACTGACCCAATGTAAAGGTAGACCAACAACTGAAATGGATGATTTATTACATGAAATAAATACTGCTTCTTTTGGTGATCAGTTGACTAGTGAGCAAAAAGATTCTATTTTTGCCTCTATTACCTCTTTCCCTATGGCTTTTGCTCATGGGTCTCATGTCTTGGGAATTGTTCAGGAAGAAATGAAGATTACCTTATCCTGTAATTTGAGTGATATTCCTCCTACCCTTAAGAAAAAACCATATCCTGCTTCTCCATCAAAAAGAAAAGATATTGAAGATAATATTGAAACATTATTGAAAATGAATATCATTGAGAAAGTGGATGTCACCCCCAAATATTGTGTCATCTCCCCAGTCTTAATTTCTTATGAAAAAGATAAAGCTAGATTATGTGGAGATTACAGAGCTTTAAATACTTATACTGTTGATGATATTTATCCTTTACCCAGAATTAATTCAATACATGCTACCTTGCAAGGTGCAAAATTTATTAGTTGTCTGGATGGTAATAAAGGTTATCATCAGGTTCCAGTTGAGAAAAATTCTCAAAATTTTTTGCTTATTGCTACTCATATGGGAATATATAAGTATGTTAGGATGCCATTTGGCCCTAAAAATGCTCCTTCAGTTTTCCAGAAGGTCATGGATAACACTTTCCATCAAGAAATTATTGAAGGTTGGCTCATGGTTTATATTGATGATATTATTGTTTTTTCTAAAACTTTTGATGAACATATAATTCACTTGAATAGAGTTTTCCAAAAAATGGATGAAATCAATATGACCTTATCTTTAAAAAAGTGTAAATTTGGTTTTCAATCTTTGAAAGTCCTTGGCCATGTTGTGTCAGGCTTACAAATTTGTGTAGACCATAATAAAGTTGCTGCCATTCAAAATGTGAAAGCACCAACTTCTGTAAGAGAAATCCAAAGTTTTTTGGGTATGTGTGGCTATTATAGACAATATATTAAAAACTATCAGGTCATAGCCTTGCCTCTTACAAAACTAACCAGAAAAGATGTTGCTTTTCTCTGGAATAATGACTGTCAAAAAGCTTTTAATACATTGAAAAGTTGCTTAATGACAGCCCCTATATTGGCTCTTCCAGATTTTAACAAGCCATTTGTACTTTATACAGATGCTAGCTTTATTGGTCTGGGAGCTGCCCTTCACCAAAAGCAAATTATTAATGATAAATCCTCAGAGGTTGTAATTTGTTATATTTAAAGAACCTTAAGAAATAGTGAATTGAAATATGGTGCCACTCAATTGGAGTGCTTAGCAGTTGTTTGGGCTCTTGAGAAACTTCATTACTACTTGTATGACCAAAAATTTGAGTTGGTAACTGACTGTAGTGCTGTGAAATCTCTCTTAAACCTCAAAACACCTAACAGACATATGTTCAGGTGGCAACTTGCTGTTCAAGAATACAGAGGAAGGATGACTATTATCCATAGAGCTGGAAATGTTCATTCTAATGTTGATATGCTCTCCAGATTGCCTCTGCCAAATAATGACTCCAATCCTGCTTATGTACCTGAAGATGATACTGTTCATATACATGGTATATTTATAGTTGATATGGAAGAAGAGTTATTACAGTTAATACTGGATTCATATGATAAAGATTATGACTTAAATAAATTAGTTACTATTTTGAATGGTCCTAAGAATGCTTCAATTCAAGCATTAATAAAAACTCTTCCTGCAAAGTACCAAAATGCTTTAAGTAAAGGAAAGTTTTCTATTGAAGATGGTTATATATATTATAGGAGGAAGCTTACCAATGTAATTGTTATTCCTCCTTCAATGAAAGAAACTATCCTCAAACTTTGTCATTATGACATATTAGCTGGTCATTTTGATCTTGAAAAAACATTGATTAGAATCAAAAACACTGCATGGTGGGCTAATATGTCTGAAGACACAAAATTATATGTTGAATCTTGTGATTCCTGCCAAAAATCTAAAAGGTTAACAGGTAAGAGAGCAGGGTTATTACAACATATTGAAGCACCTAGTGCTCCCTGGCAAATCATTAATATGGATTTTGTCACTAGTCATCCTGTTGCAGGTAAAACAGCTTTAACTCTTGTTGGGTAATAGTGGATAGATTCACTAGAATGTGCAAATTTATTCCAACCCACAAAGATGTATCCACCAAAGAATTAGCTTTCTTATGGTGGTCTTACATGTTTAATATTATTGGTTTTCCAAAAGCCATTATCTCTGATAGGGATCCAAAATTTACTTCTGAGTTTTGGACCTCTTTGATGGATATTTGTGGCTGTGAGTTAAAATTGTCTACAGCTCACCATCCTCAGACTGATGGTCTAGCTGAAAGAATGATTCAAACTCTGGAAGATATGATTAGAAGGTATTGTGCCTTTGGTTTAGAATATAAAGACAATGACAGATTTACTCATGATTGGGTCACTCTTTTGCCTGGTCTTGAATTTGCATATAATAGCACTGTTTATTCTGTCACTGAGAAAAAGCCTTTTGAGCTTTGGTTAGGTTATGTCCCAAACACTCCTGCTCAGATTCTCAATAATAAATTACCTAAGTTGGAACTACACCCTGGTGTAAAATCTTTTATGCAAATGCAACAGCTATGCAGAAAACATGCTCAAAGTTGTATTGATAAAGCATTTGAATATGAAAAGAAAAGATGGGATAAATCCCATAAAGAATACACATTTAATAAGGGTGATGAGGTGTTGATCTCTACTGTCCATTTCAATTTACAGGGTAACCACAAATTAAAAGATCCTTTTGTAGGACCATTTGTTGTTAAAAGAATGGTTGGTGATAATGCAGTAGAAGTTGTATTGTATTCTCCATATGATAGGAAACATCCTGTCTTTCCCATTTCTTTGCTTAAACCTTATACTTCCAACAGTGACTTATTTCCAAAAATAAGAGGAAGACCTAAGAAGAACCCTCAGGAAGTCACAGAAACAGCAGAAATTGATAAAATTCTCAATGATAGAATTATCACTTCTGAGAGAGGTACTGAATATTTATTGAGATATAAGAACAAATCATCTGAACATGATGCATGGATACCTGGCAAGGAAATTTCAAATCTGCCTGCTCTGTTGAAAAAATACAAAAAGAAAAAATCTTAGCATTTTTTTTTTATTGTTTTTTTTAGAGTGAGAGAGTGTCAGCCAGGCTATTCCAGGAGTCCAGTAAATGATATATAAATTATAAAACCTTAAAGAGTGGGTAAGACTTGTATTTAATGAATATAACTTAATATTTTATTGCATAATGAAATTATATAAGAATTTTATTATATGCAAGTGTTACATTAAATTTATTGGTTATATATATTTTTATATACAATTAAATTGAGCATAATATAATATATTCTACAAATAATGGCGCATTTTTATGTATTTAAAAATTATAAATTTATATTTAATTAATTAAAAAACATATATTATAATTACAAGTGTAAAATTGATTTATAATATATTTAAATTAATTATTTAAATTTATATATTAAATAACACCTCTCATATAAAACTAAACAATAATTAATGACGCTTCTTTTGACCCTTAATTGTGTTAGAAAAAAAAACAAATAAATTAATTTATACTAAATTGAGATTAATTACATGTTTTGTTGCGTCAAAGTATTTTTTTTTTTCACTTAAAATATCCTTTAATCAGATTGTACCATCTGTTTGGAATTATATTTCTCATAGTTCCTATGTTCCAATTTGTTTAGTTATTCACTATTGTCACTTACTGATTTGGGAATTAATGGTGGGGAAATTGGATTCTTAATTGGGCTTTTAATTATTTGTTTCATGTTTTTCTCTATATTGTTATGTTTCATTTACTCTTTTGATATATTTGTTTTATTCCATTCCAATCATTGTATTTACAAATATAGTAGCGCTTCAGAGGACCCATTGCCTATTAAAGGGCCTTGGATAATCCCCTGTAGCCTCATCACTTATTACACACTCAACAAATTAAATAACCAATTTATTACGTTTATATTTTTTTATTAGTAATACAAATCTAATTTAAATTCTATACAACAAATCAAAGGTTGCTTTAAGTCTGATAGTAATTAAAATTGTTTGCCGCGCAGAACCCTTACATTTAATAATATTACTGTTAATAAAATCTAAGTTTTTGTCACCTCTCAAAGTTGCTCACCGTTGTTTCCCTCTCAAATAAATTAAATATATATTTTTTTGGTTTACTTCTTTATTTTCCCTTGTCCTCCTCCTTCTCTCCTCCTTTTTCTCCTATTTTTCCTACCTCTTCTAGACGACTGACCGACAATAACACTTATTTAATAACATAGTATTTAAATTCCCATTTTAAATTTCAAATATCATTAAATTAATTATATGTTTCATTTAAACTAATTATAGAATTAATTACATAGTTAAAACAATTAATTAAAATTTCTTTAAACTGGATTGAATTGATTACATGAATTTTTGGCATGAAAATAATTTTATTTGTTTTACTTAAACCCTTTACATGTCACTATAATGTCTGTTTTCAATTATTTTACTCACTGTTCTCATGTTTCAAACTTACTTGGCTACTAATTATTTTAATTAAGTGTTTTTGGGAAATTATGGTGGGAAAATTAGTTATTTACTCACGGGTTTAGTTGAATGTCTCATGTTTTTCTCTCAGTCTCCATGTTTTAGTTCTATTCTTTTTAATGTCTAGTTTCATGTTATTCCTTTTTGTAATTACTACATTGTGACTCTTCAGAGAGTCCTTTGCCTATAAAAGGCTTTGGATTATCCCCTGTAGCGGCATCACTTATTATACACTCACCATTTAAACATATTTTTTAAATATAATACATTTATTTTTATTTTTATTAGTACTATAATTCTAATCAAAATTCTATATAAATATCTAAGGTTTCAATAAGTCTATTAGTAATAACAGTTTTTGACGCGCAGAAATAGTAATACTTATTTTTAATAAATATATTATAATTTAATAAAACTCATTGTTGTGTCAAACCCAAGGAATTTTTGTCACCTTATTTTTCTAAAATAATTATTTTTATTTAAATTTTCATTTCCCTCAACCTTTTTTCCTATTTTCCCTCCTCCTTCTCTTTATTTTCTCCATTTTCTTTCCCTTCTTCTAGATGATCGGCTTACAGAAAACATCCATTATTTCCTATTTCTCTTATTACACCATACAATTCTAATGATACTTCTCTATTTCCAAGAAGATCAGGAAGGCATAAACAGCAACCTGAAGAAATAGTTGAAAAGTCAGAAATTGAAAAGATACTTAAAAAGAGACACCTTACTAAAGAAAAGGGAGTTAAGTATCTATTAAAATTTAAAAATAAATCAAGTGAATATGACCAATGGATTCCAGAAAATGAAATATCTGATCTTAAAAATCTCTTGAAAAAATTTAAATCAAAATAATACTGTTTATTCAGTATATGTATTATAGAAAATTAAAAAAAATTCTATTCACTCCTTACTTTTAATTAAAATGTCTTAAAAAATTTTTTATTGTTTTTTTTTGGGTGAGGGAGTGTCAGCCTAGATATCCCTAGGACTTATTATTTCTTATACTTAAAATAAGATAACCTTAAATACATTAAGCTTATATCTTATAAATAAGGTTAAAACAATAATATATATGATTATATTACATATATATATAATTATTACTCTATTATATAAATTATAGTAGTTTAAATAGCTTATCCATGGCCTAATAATACTTATTAAGGTGTTAATGGATTCATAATATACTTATCTTAAGTGATATTAAGTAATTATTGACATACATAAGCTTATATGTATACATAAATCTCATATTCAGTGAAATATGCAGTATATTATGTATATTTAGGTATATAAGTGGGTTTTAGCCTCTTAATAGCCTATAACCTTTGTTTTTCTGCTTATTTTAGGTCATATAGACGTTTCCAGTGGACTCACAATGCCTACAGAAGCATATACATCTATTTCAGGCGCATACACTCAGTTTGGACAACTTAATCTGCTTCCTTGGATGGATATTCACAGATTTATGGGTTGGGAGGTCATTGCTGAGTTAATATGGATGCTTGAAGATGTTATTGGGGGCTTGGACATTTCATTTGTTTCCTTTATATGCTTTGGGTTTCATTATATTCTCTTTGGATGAGTTATTTTACCTGTTTCTTTATGGTATCCGCTTTTATCTGGATTTTCTATTTATGGTATGGGTCTGTGTTATCATTAATTGTGATGGAGGGTCCTTACTGGAGGTCTGGGTGTTGAATCGGCATGAAGTGGATGCCATGGGGAGGTGATGGGCCCTCACAGTGCTGTAATTGCTGGGGATAGCAGTGACATCATCTGGATTGAAGGTCTGTGCACTCTAGTGGATTTTGGTATAAGTAAGGGAGGATTTTGACAGTTATTAGACATCACTTACTTACTACAATTCAAACAAACATTATAACACAATTATTATTATTCAAAAATATATTATAAAGCCATTATAAATTGATATTATCTTTATATAAGCTATAACTATATTATATTCATCTATTTTCCACCACTAGCACACATTTAATTCCAAGTATTGTGAGTTTTATTTGAGAATAACTATTTTATTAGTCTTCCCCTGAGGTTTAATCACTAAATCATTTATTAATAAGTAGTAGGACCATTAATAAATACTATTAAATCATACTTAAATACTAGATACACTGACAAGAATGCTGCAGGTTGTTGACAACAGGCCCACTTGAGGAGCACTTGGTTGCTTCTGTTCCACTCCTGTGTGCCTCCTCCTCCACAATTCTGCATCTCTCCCTAGCAAGCAGCACTTAGATTTGGTTGTACAAAAAGCTTGGGTGAGACTTCTCACTATTCCCTCCTCCAATCCTATGGCCAATCTTGCTAAATCAATACTATCCTCCCCCCTGCCTAAACTGCACCTCCACCCCCTCCACCTATTGTCTTCTCCTGGTTTTTTCCCTCCTCACTTTCCTCTCTGTAATATGGACACCTGTTCCTTGGCGGCTTTCCCTCCTTGGGCCCCTCCTCTGTTTGAGATGACCATTGATATGCCTAAGGAAAAGGCCCTTGAGAAAGCTTGGAACTCCTTTTCATCTCACCCACTCCCTTCACACTTCATTTATACTGATGGCTCAAGATCCAACGAGGGTGTTTTCTCTGCTGCCTTTGACCCAGGCCTCCCTCTCCCCCTGGTTGCTTGACTCAGTGATGCCTCCCTGTACTCAGTTTTTGAAGCTGAATTGGTTGGTATCCTTCTAGGGCTCAGGCTCTTCTTGACTAATCCCTTCCATAGCATCCTTCCTTCAACCACGATCCTCACAGATAATCAAGTGGTTATTAGAAGACTGTCTTCATTGTCATCGCCTTCCCCCATTTTTCAATATACAGTGCTATTGCACACACAGCCATCCAAATCCTTGAACTCAACCCCAATCTAAAAATGAAATTGCAGTGGTGCCTGGGCCATTTAGGAGTCCCGGGAAATGAGACGGTCGATTCTTTTGCTAATGGCACTCACCCACTGGTTCCTCAGGCTGAGTCTTGCTTTACATTTGCTCCTCCCCCTCCTTCTGTTTCTGCTTTAAAATCATTCTTAAAATCATATCACTCTTCTCTCCTTCATCAGATCCCTCCTCCTGATATCCTCAAAAAACTCAGAGGAAAATTCAAACCCTCTCAAGTTTTCAAATCTCTCTCCTCTCTTTTGCGGCCGAGGGCCACTGTTTTTGCTCAGTGCCGTTCAGGCCACTCTCCCCTTGAAAACTACCTTTTTTGTTTCAAGGCATTTGACTCACCAATTTGCACCCTCTGCTCCACAGGGGCAAAGGATACGCCAGAACACGTTTTACTTTTTTGCCCTGCTCACTCTACCATTCGTTGCTCTCTTATTAAAGAAGTTGCTAAACACAAGTTGTCTTTCACCACTGCTACTCTTTTGTCTAACTCACCTGTCATGGATGCCGTGGCAAAATTTTTAGTAGATACTCTTAGATTCCCCAACACTTTGCCTTCATCGTTACCTTTAAATTGCCATTTGTTTTTGCTTGTTAGTTATGTCCCCCCTCACGTTGTAATTACTGTCTTATTCTGTTTCCTATTCCTAATGCCCCTCGTCGGGTGAGATTGTAAGAAATTAAAAAAAAAAAGAAAAAAAATACTGCTCACTTCTCATTGCAGTATTCCCTAGTGGCCTCATACTATTGCTAGGTTTGTCGCGCTGCTCAATGGTCAAAAGCTTGGGACACTAATCCCAAGACTATATTATCTTACACTACAAGAGAATCAATGAAGTTTTGTGCTTTTCGCCACCCAATTATTTGAACTGTCAGTCATGAAATCTATCATTTATTGCCTTGAGACATGTCAAACAACTTTTATTTTGCCTACAACAGGTCAACAGCCTTTCCCATCAATAAAAGTTGTTTGAGATGTCTCAAGCCAATAAATGATAGATTTCTTGACTGACAATTCAAACGATCGGATGGCGAAAAGCACAAAACGTCATCAATTCTCTTGTGCTGTTATTAAAGACATAACCTTTATACCATACACTAGACATTGACCAAAAACTAAGCTTACGTCCCTAATGTTACCCCCCCCCTCTCAAAAATCCAGTATTGCTGAATTTTTTAAAAGCGAACATCTTTTACTCTCTCTACACGTGTGCTCCTTCAGAAAACAATCACTATAATTACAAGAAGAGTTTACACAGAATCGAGAGCACTAAAAGAGCCTAGCTTTTTTTCCCTTTTTTTCCTTTCTTCTTCTTTTTTTTGGCGATTCGTTATATTACTTTACATTCATTGAGGGTGCAGTAAGATATCATAGTTTAATACCCTTGAACAGTGACATTTCTATCACGACGTTTGTAATCTCATGGAAACATTAAATTAAAACACTTCAGATAAGGTTTAAGTAATCATGCGCAGATCTACTTCCTATTTCCCTTCAATTGCGGCCCTCGTTTTTGCAGGAATGGGCTATTTTCCAAAAGAAAGAGAAATGTGCGATATATTAAATAAATATAAAGTTCATAGAAAAATAAGAAATGTCTTTAAGAAAATATACATACTGCAGGGTGTTTTACAAAATCATAGTGTCCTGTCGTAATAAACTGCCACGCCAGATTTTCATCTATTCTGGGATCACTGCCGAACTAAGATAAAAGAATTAAACCATGACAGTAGAATGAATAAGCGAGTCAAGACAAATAAGAAGTGATTTCGCCGTTTACCATATCATATGGGAATCCTAACTTGAAATCTGACAGTTCGTCCAGCTCTTTAATTTGCTCCTTACTCAAGTTGATGTAAAGTGAATCAACATTTGATTTTAGGTGCTCAATTTTTCTTCCTCCAATGAGAGGAAACACTTTTTTCAGAGGCGAAAGGGTGGAGTAGGAGTTGGTTGGTTATATTGTGGAAGTGTAATTTTGGATTGAAAGCGATTGAGAATTCATGAAAAAAGCAGTAAAAAATAACTTTAGATGCGTACCATATGGAAATTTAGACATGACATATGCCAGAGCAACAGAGGTGATATTATCGATTTGATGTTCCGTGGCTATTTTCTCAAGCACGGCTGAAGCCTTTATTTCAAGCTCACTTTGACCTTGGGTGATATAGGATCTTGTTTGCTCGCCACGAGCTTCCCTTTCTTCCACTTGTTTGCGTGTTTGAAATTTCCCACTGCCCATAGCGCCCCAAGGACATATAGCCATCCCTTCAGCGAGACAAAGCGCTAAAACATTGTTTATCAGTTGGGAAAATGTAGTTTGGTCCAACATATAATGGCTACTCACGAATTATTTCTCGCTCCATATCACGATAAATTACACTCCATTTGCCTTGGTATACACAAAATTGGGCCAAACCATGATCTCGAGCATCTGGTCAAGCTCTTAAAATCAGCCACGCTTGAAAGTAGATTTAAAGCATATCAACCCACATTGGTTGGCCTTTGAAACAATCCAAGCTGGCGTATCAGAGACACCCAAATACAGAACCTAACCTCAAAATGGGTGAAATAAGATAGCCATCATAACGTCAGGTGAATTTATGAATTAAAGAAACTTTAAAAAAGTTTCACCTTTTGATTCTTGATCAAATGGTTTAGTGATTGCATTACTTCCTCGATTTGAGTAGTGTAATCCCACCAGTGAACATATAGAATGTCAATATAATTGGTGCGAAGTTTTTTGAGTGAATCCCTGACCGACAACATCATGGATTTTGCGGAATTCCCGCAAAACTGAAAACAAATAGACCGAGCGAAATTTATTACTTTATGTGAAATTTACAGCTCAAGCATTGGAGAATCTTGGAAATGATAAAAAAGCCTACGTTGACTTTAATGGCTGGATCATTCTTGGGATAGCAAGCGCTATACTTTGTTGCGATTATCATACTGTCTCGGTTCTCTTTAGTTGTTGGAACAGAAATGTATATGATGATACATTAGCTAGTAAAGACATGAAATAGATGTCAAATTTACTGACGGCGTGCTTCCATCCATTCCCCCAGCCAAGTTTCACTATCTTCTAATTGGTAAGCGCTAGCCTATCGAATATAGAACCATCAACATTTTTATTCTCACCCGGAATGAATCTTATAGATCAACGATTTTCTTCAAAATAAAATATAGAGCCAATAAAGACGATGAAGACATAAAAACAATAAAATAACTAACAGTATCTATGAAGTTTCCCCCTAATTTAACGAATTGATCTAGTAAAGCAAAAGCTTCTTCTTTACTAATCGCCCCCATGCCTTGTTTCGCCCATCCTTGGCCAATCGACATTGCTCCAAGCGCCAATGGCGAGACTCTGAGGCCTGAAGTTGGCGACAAAAGTCGGTATACACCCAAAGGTGAATTAGGAGGTGGGACAGTTGGTGTTGACATATTTTTTTTGGAATGATTAACCAACAAAGGGCAAACAACGATGAAGATTTTATAGCATGCACGGTGCTGCCTAATCAATGCTGTGCTTGATAGATGGCCTACTCATCCCTAGTTTAACAATCCATGCAATCACGGTGTGTGCGATGGCAAATGTCTCTCACTTTAAAAGCGTCCGATTTTAGTTAAAGCCGATGTACATACATATACTCTTAATAAAAAAATAAAAGTTGGTTTGACAGAAACCTTGATGCTTGTCAGATTTAAGTTTGCTGTCATTCAGCTATTTGTAACGAACTTGTAGTGTTCTCTTCTCTTCCCTCCCCCGTCAAAAGCATAGATCAGATGACCCAGATCCATGTTTTTGGCGGGGGAGGGGAGAATGGAAAATCACAAACATTTTGCAAATAGCTGTATGTCAAACCTTTCCGTCCGAACACTTGAACCAATTTTGCAAAAGAGCCTCAAGCTTTCTTACATGCAACATTCGCTCTAATTGCTGGGGATTTCTGCCCCGGCCAATAATGATGCACAAATTACAGCCAGCAGGTGTCAAATCAAGTTTCTCCGGTCTTGGATAAGAGTTACAGTGAAACCTGAAAAGCTTGCGGGTTTTTCGTCTCCGATCCCTCGCCAAAAACATGAGTTTAAGTCGCTTTTGGCAGGGAATAAGTGACAACAAAACCGCAAGCTTTTCCTGTTCAGAAGTATGTTTTTGGCGGGGGATCGGAGACCAGAAACCCACAATCTTTTCAGCTTTTGCTGTAACTGTTGTCGCAACCCTGATTCTCCAAGTATCTTTGTTTTTTAATTTGTATGTACAATCTCAACTAATAAGGGGCATGTACAGTGCCTAGCCAATAATTATCACCCGGTGCATGCATAATCCAGGTTATCGGCCTTTTTTTTCTTCTTCCTAACACCACCACCATCGCTACTCACGCCTCAAGATCATACTAATTTTATGATTTACCTCTCACATTTTGGTAATTTGTCCTTTCTTTCTCATTTCCTGACAAACTGACTCATTAATCTCTTATCGAATATTTACCTTTTTTTCCGCTTTTCACTCAAACTACGACAGGGTCCTCAGCTCGCAAACGGCATCTCATCTATGAAATGAAGATCACAATAGTTAAACCATCTACATACTATTCTAATTAATACACAATCTGTGCTCCTGGCACAATCCAATCACATTGTTCAAGCCTTGTTGCAAACACATGAAAACTCCTGAAAAATACGGTTTTGTAATTTTATCACCCAATGAGAGCTCCTGCTATGTTAAATGCCTTTAAGTAGGCTTGGGATGGATTTTCCGACCATACTTCGGAAACTTAATTGCATCTTCGCTTTCAATGGTGCAAGCTGCCAGGGAAGCAAACAGTGAAGCCACATCTTGGTGACGCTTTTTTTGGTCAATTTTGTACACTTTTCACTAATCTTTTTTGCTCAATTCTCATACCAACCCCATCCCTTTCATTATGGAAAAGGACAGACTTGTCAACTTGCTCGTTATCAATTTCAAAAATGATGTTTTTTCAAAAAATGTAATCTTTCTACGAATTGGTGTCCGACTGAGTTTATTTTGTTACAGTCCCATTCTACATGGTTGTATGAGTTAGAAATGCGCAAGTTCATGCCTGTAGAGTGAATATTTAGCGAGAAATGTTGAAATGAAAAGAGGTGATAATTATTGGCTAGGCACTGTACAGTGCCTAGCCAATAATTATCACCTCTTACTGTCCCATGAATATCATGACGCTTGATAACATCGCAGACAGTGGCACGAGGAACATCAAAATAGCGGGCGATTTCGAATGGATCTGCACCCCAGATTGACATGCCAACAATTTTGGCTTTGATTTCAGTGCTCAAGTGCGGTTTGCGAGCTGGAGTCTGGGCCATGCGATGAGTGTACAGGAAAAAATGAAAATCCGAGTTTGAAGGGCTAAAAAATGGAAGAAAAAAAAGAGGAAAAAAAAACTTGATATTAGCAAAGAATGAAGGGAAAATAAAAATAGTATTGACCTTGGGGTGGGAGTGGTGCTGGTGGTGATATGAGGATGAAATGAAAAATGGGGAAAAAAAAATATTCATCTGGAGGTGATAATTATTGGCTAGGCACTGTACACGGCAAAAAAAAAGTAGTTTGCCCGCAGACATACTGGTGCAGACATACCTGTTACATTTTTTCCCTATGCATAAAATTGTATTCAACTTTGAGTTTCATCACAATTTAACACTGTAAATCAGGTGATTTGGCTACTTAATAGATTGCAATAAGTCGATATTCTGACACAAGTGATTTAATTAATCAAGGGGCTTGATACTTTTTTATTTTTTTGATTTCAAACAATCTCATCCAACTGAGGGACATGAAGGAGAGGCCAATGAGTAACATACATCAGAGTAGGAGAAACAAACTAAGGTGGATAACCATGCAATAAAAGAATAGGAGACAATTGAGTGGACTAAGGGGAGAGGGGCAAGTTATTAGGGAATCTGTTGGTATTTACAAGAAAAGCAGCTACTGAAGGAAGGATGGGGGAGGGAGAGAGGAGAGACAAGGTATAGAAAGGAACTTTGTGTTTTTTGGCAGCTAGAATGAGGCGTAGTCTTAGAGAGGAACAGGAAGGGCAGAAAAGGAGGACATGATCTGGGGTATCCCTTGCATTCCTGTCACATAGTGTGCAAAGGGGGGAGCTAAGGATTCTGAAATGTAAAAGATAGTTTTGAGGGGGGAGTGGCTGGAATGGCATTGAGTGAGTGCGGTGGCATGAATGCGCTTCAGCTGGGAGAGATGATTGAGCATGAGTATAGGGGAGTATCTGTCAGGCTGAGATCAAGTACAATGACGTGAACTAGCTTCAATGGTCAGTTGTCTAGAAGATTTAAATGGTCCTATATGAATACTGTAGTACAAGTCCAATAAGTATTGAAATATAACTCAATATAAGGGTCTCAGTAATTTAAATCTCACTAATTATACATGGCTTACAATCTTATAGTTAGTAGAAAAATAGATTTAATAATTCAGATACTATTCAAAGACTTTATAAGTACCATTGATATGTATTGTAATTGTATTGGTTATATATTTGATTGTAATGATAAAGAATGTAGAAAACAAGACCAAAAAAAAACCTCCTTTTATACCCAATAATTCCTCCAATGAACCCCTTGATTTACCAGCTCTATACACTGCTAATTATGCATCATTCCAGCTAATAGACCTCTCCAAAAACATCAAGAGTGACCAGTAACATAATTAGAATGATATCACCTGCCAAAATCCTGCAGTAATAGTGATAATCCATCAAAAATTAAGAATAAGCAAAAAAGAGAGTATATGCATGCAATACATTAAAATAAAAGACTAAAAAGGGAAAAATAAGACTAATTTTTACTCATCATTAAGGGGGATTAACAGTAGAAATGATGGGGCTAATCATGACATTAAACTACATGAAATCCCCATTCAAAAATAACCAAAATTGACTGAGAAGCCACTCAAAAACCCAAAAAAGGGTGTGAGATGTGGGGTAACTATATGCAGTCCTTGGCAGGCACTTGCACAGGTAAATCATTGACTAATTTAGGCAAATTTAGGTGTTGTAGTGAATTAAAGTGCCAAGCTTGAGGTTATTAATGAAATTAGTGCATATAATAAGGGTCAATGCACCCATAATTAAATTAAAACACTAAATAAGTGCCTGTCGCCTATTTTAGTGTGTTTCCACACAGTGGGCATAGAATGTGGGGTAATTATAGTGTGAAAAAGTTAACTCTGCTAAAAATGAAGCTATTCACATGGGAAAAATGTAGGCAGTATGTGGCCAGTACACATAAGCCATTTCTGGCATAAAAAACACCAATTTTGAAAAGTGTTATTTTTATGCAATTGAGTAGCCAAATCAATAGTTCTAATTAAGACAAATTGATCTGTCAAAGTGCATTTTTAATATTATTAAATTTATAGCGTATATACACAACTTTTAAGTGATTCAAAGTGCATTTATTGATTTTTACATAAAACAATGAAAACAACAGCTTTAAGTCTACTTAAAAATTATTTAGCCTTATATTTAAGGTTATTAATATTACCCTAACATATTCCAACTTAATATTAAGTATATTAGACTTATAAAAGGTGGATATATGCATGTATATAAGGTGTTATAATGGCATATATTGTATTTTATCATAATTATTACTTATGTATACAACTTGTGTACTTTAATTTATTGTTCCCATGTATATTCCATGTGTTTAACCTAACTTATAAGTACTTTTTGCTCAGTCCTAGGGATATTCAGGTTGACACTCACCAACCCAAAAAAAAACAATAAAAAATGATAAGTTATACACTTTTTTATTTTATTGCTATTTTTCAGGTATTCAGAAAATTCTGTAGCATTAAAGATTGTTTCTTTAAAGAAATAAAAAATAATAAAATATTATGAGTACTGGCTATTAACCCCTCATCTGGTAGAACAGAAATTTATTTCTGTTTAAATTTTTTAAGAAGGGAGGATAGATCTGAAATTTCTTTTCAGGTATCCATTTATTGAACTCATTTGATTTCCCCTTAAATCTTAATCAATACCCAGTTCCTTTCTCTTTACTAAGGATTCTTTTCTTGAGTATTTTTTCAATCTCTACTTTTTCCACAATTTCTCAAGGTTGCCTTTTAGGCCTTTCTCTTCTTTTTGGAAATAAGTCAGGATCATTTGCATGGTAGGGTTTTAATAATGAGATAGAGAAAAATTGTCAGGCTAAGATCAAGTACAAGGACGTGAAATAGCTTGAAAAGTCTTTGTCTAGAAGATTTAAATGGTCCTATATGAATACTGAAGTATAAATCCAACAAATAGTAAAATATAATTCAGAATAAAGGTCTCAGTAATATAATTCTCACTATTTTTATATGTGGCTTAAAATCTTTTTAGTTGGTAGAAAAATAGATTATAATAATTCAGATACTACTCAAAAGTCTTATAAAAGTACTAATTGAAGTGTATTGTAATTGATTTGGTTATATGGTGTAAATTGTAATGATAAAGAATGAAGAAAACAAGACCCAAAACCTCCTCCTTTTATACACACTAAGTTCCTCAATAAATCCCTTGATGTACCATCCAATAAAATGTTACATGACGCCTCAAACAAGTAATAGACCTCTCCACCAATGCCCCTAGTGACTCATTACATAATTAGACAAGCAACAACCACTAAAATCCTATTAATAAGAAGGGAGATCCATCAAAATTAAAGAAAAGACAAAAAGAGAGTATATGCGTGGAAAACAATGATATAAAAGACTAAAGGAGACTTTTTAAGGTTAATTATAGCTTAATAATAAGGGGGATCTACAGTACAAATGGTGGGGCTAATCCTGACATTATACTACGTGAAATTCCCATCCAAAAATAACCAAAATTGACTGAGAAACCACCCAAAAACTTAAAAAAGAGCATGGGATGTGGGGTAACTACATGCAGTCCTTGGCAGGTGCTTGCACGGGTAAATCCTTGACTAAAATTAGGCAAATTTAAGCGTGGTGATGAAATAAGGTGCCAAGAGTGAGGTTATTAATGAAATTAGTGCATATAAACAAGGTCAATGCATTATTAATTAAGCTAGGACACTAAATAAGCCCCTGTCGCCTATTTTAGTGTGTTTCCCCACAGTGGGCGTAGAATGTGGGGTAATTATAGTGTGAAAAAGCTAACTTTGCTAAAATGAAGCTATTCACACGGGAAAAAAGCAGGCAGTATGTAGCCAGTACACAGAAGCCATTTCTGGCATAAAAAACACCAATTTTGAAAAGTGTTATTTTTATGCATTTAAATAGCCAAATCAATAGTCCTAAATGAGTCCAATTGATCTGTCAAAGCGCATTTTTGATATTCTCAATTTTATAGCGCATATAGTCAACTTTTAAGTGAAATAAAGCGCATTTCTTGTTTTTTGCGTAAAACAATGAATATAACAGCTTTAAGTGTACTTAAAAACTATGTAGCCTTATACTTAAGGTTCTTAAGATTACTCTAACATATTCCAACTTAATATTAAGTACATAATACCTGTTAAAGGTGGATATATGCGTGTATATAAGGTGTTATAATGGCATTTTTTTGTGTATTATCATAATTTTACTTATGTATACTGTTTGTGTACTCTCATTTATTGTTCCCATGTATATTTCATGTGTTTAACATAACTTATAAGCACTTTTTACTCAGTCCTGAGGATATACAGGCTGACACTCGCCCACCCAAAAAAACAATAAAAAAATGATAAGTTATACATTTTATTTATTTATTTGTAATTTTCAGGTATTCAGATTAATTCTGTAGCATTAAAGATTATACTTTAAAGAAATAAAACATAATAAAATATTATGAGTACTGGTTTTTTAACCCCTCAGCTGGTTGAACAGAAATTTATTTCTGTTTAAATTTTTTAAGAAGGGTGGATAAATTAGAAATTTCTTTTTCAGGTATCCATTTATCAAATTCATTTGATTTCACTTTAAATCTCAGTAAATACTCAGTTTCTTTTTCATTAGTAAGGATTCTTTTCTTGAGTATTTTTTCAATCTCTACTTTTTCCACAATTTATTCAGGTTTCTTTTTAGGCCTTCCCCTTCTTTTTGGAAATAAGTCAGGATCATTTGCATGGTAAGGTTTCAATAATGAGATAGGGAAAACTGGATGTTTCCTATCATATGGAGCATATAATATGACTTCCACTGCATTATTACCAACCATTTTATTTACTACAAAAGGTCCTACAAAGGGATACTTTAATTTAACATTACCTTGTAAGTTAAAATGTAGTGTTGATATGAGGACTTCATCTCCCTTTTTAAATTCAAATTCTTTATGAGATTTGTCCCACCTTTTCTTTTCATATTCAAATGCTTTTTGGATGCATTCTTCTGCATTCTTTCTACACATTTGTTGCATATGAATAAAGGATTTAGTACCAGGGTGTATATCTAACCTTGGTAATTTATTTAAATGATTTACTGGGGTATTTGGTACGTATCCCAGCCAGAGTTCAAATGGTTTCTTCTCTGTTACAGAATGAGTTGTGCTGTTATAAGCAAATTCAAGGCCAGGAATTAATGTTACCCAGTCATGTGTGAATTTCTCATTGTCTTTGTATTCTAATCCAAAGGCACAATATCTTCTGATCATGTCTTCTAGAGTTTGTATCATTCTCTCAGCCAGCCCATCAGTTTGTGGATGGTGTGCTGTAGACAATTTCAATTGACAACCTGATACTTCCATCAAAGATGTCCAAAACTCTGAAGTAAATTTAGGGTCGCTGTCAAAGATTATGGCTTTGGGGAACCCAGCAGTATTCATCATCTGAGTCCACCATAGTAATGCCAAGTCTTTTGCAGATACCTCTTTATGGGTAGGGATAAATTTACACATTTTTGTTAATCTATCCACTATTACCCAGAAAGAATTGAAACTTTATTTTCCTGCTAATGGCAAGCCAGTTACAAAATCAATGTTAATAATTTCCCATGGAGCTTTTGGCTGCTCTATTTGTTGTAACAGCCCAGCTCTCTTCCCAGTTAATCTTTTAGATTTCTGACAAGAGTCACATGTTTCAATGTATTTTTGTACATCTTCTTTCATGTTTATCCACCAGGCTGTATTTTTAACTCTGGTTAAAGTTTTGTTAAAGTCAAAATGACCAGCTAAGATGTCATCATGACAAGTACTCAACATTAACTCTTTCATAGATGGTGGTATCACTATTACATTACTTAACTTTTTCCTGTAATATATATATCCATCTTCAATTGATAGTTTACCTTTTTCCAATGCATTTCTATACTTTGGAGGCAAGGTTTTAATTAATGCACTCATGGAGGCATTTGTTGGATCATTAAAAATGGTAGATAGTTTAGTCAAATCTTTATCAGATGAATAATTTTCCAATATATTTTGCATAAACTCTTCTTCTAAATCCACTATATAAATCCCAAATATATGTATATACTCATTTTCAGGCACATAAGCTGGGTTGTCAGCATCATTTGGCAAAGGACTTCTGGATAATAAATCCACATTAGATTGCAATGTTCCTGCTCTGTGAGTGATTGTCATTCTTCCTCTGTACTCTTGTACAGCTAGTTTCCATCTAAACATGTGCCTATTAGGTGTTTTCATGTTTAGTAATGATTTTACTGCACTGAAATCTGTTATAAGTTCAAACTTCTGGTCTTCCAGATAGTAATGAAGTTTCTCCAAAGCCCACACCACGGCTAAACATTCTAGCTGTGTGGTACCATACCTTAATTCTGTCTTTTTTAAGGCTCTGGATATATAAAAGATAAATACTTTGGATAATTTACCATTTATTATCTGTTTTGGCTGAATGGTAGCACCTAACCCTGTGAAGCTTGCATCAGTATACAAGAAAAAAGGGAGGTAAAAATATGGAAGTCCCAATATTGAGCTGACATTAAAAATTCCTTCAATTTATCAAAGGTGTGTTGTATTTCATTATTCCAAATGAAAGCCTCATTTTTCCTGATTAATGTTGTTAAAGGGGCTGCAATGGATTAGTAGTTTTTTATATACTGCCTATAATATCCACACATATCTAAAAAACTTTGAACATCTTTCACATTCTTGGGTATACTAATTATTTCTATTGCTGCCACTTTATTCTGGTCAATACAAATTTTCAATCCAGATACAACATGTTAAAGTACTTTCAAGGATTGAAACCCAAAATTACATTTCTTTGATGCAATTTCCATATTAATTTCATCCATCTTTTGAAATACTCTTTTCAGGTGATTTAAATATTCATCATATGTTTTTGAAAACACTATGATGTCATCAATATAAAATAAAAGCCATCCTTCAACCATTTCCTGATGAAAAACATTATCCATATATTTTTGGAAGACTGAAGGTGCATTCTTTGGGCCAAAAGGCATCCTCACATATTTATATATCCCCATGTGTGTGGCTATGAGTAAGAAATTTAGAGAATTATTTTCACAGGGATCTGGTGGTAACCTTTGTTTCCATCCAGACAGAAAATATATTTTGCTCCTTGTAAGGTAGCATGCATAGAAGCTATCCATGGTAGATGGTATATATAATCTACAGTGAAGGTATTCAGAGCTCTTTAATCATCACATAATCTTGCCTTATCTTTTTCATAAGAGATTAAAACTGGTTAAATAACACAATAGTTAGGTTTTGTGTCCACTTTTTCAACAATACCCATTTTTGAAAACATTTTAATGTTGCCTTCAATGTCTTTCCTTTTTCCAGGAGAAGCTGGGTAAGGTTTCTTTTTCAAACTTCCAGGAATATTATCCAAATCAAAACTTAAAGAGATTTTCATCTTATGGTCTTTGACCAATCCTAGTTCATTTGAACCATGAGAAAATTTCATAGGATAAGATTTTATCAATTTCAAAATATTGTTTTCTTCAATTATTGAGAGTTGAGGACTGAAAGAGGCTTTTTGTATTTCATTTTCCAATTCTACCACTTCAGAGGTGGTTCTTCCACCTTTCAGTTGTTCTTCTTTAGGAGCAATGGAATAGACTGAATTTTCAGAGCAAATCTTAAATTTTCCTTTCCCATTTACACCTATAGTAAAGCAACTATTTGCAGGATCTAGTTTAATTCAAAATTTTGTCAATAAGTCATTTCCAATAATAAACCAATCACTACAATTATTATTATTCATTACTATAAATTCACACACTGCTCTTACATATCCATTATTATATCTAAAGAATACAGAAGTTTTGTATTTGCCAATTGAATTTTATACTGAACCAAAAAACCTCCAGTTCTTTGTCTGTACAGGTTCTAGTTTTTCTTTATAGTTACTATCAATTTTCATTAATGTGTTAATAGAAATTACACTACCTGCAGCCCCAGTGTCAAGAATGGCATTCATTTCATTTCCACATATATTAACAGGCACTGTCAGCCTGGATATCCACCGGACTGAGTAAAAAGTACTTATAAGTAATTTTAAACACATGGACTATACATGGGATCAAAAAATTAGAGTACACAAATTGTATACATAAATAAGTTTATGATAAAATACTAAATATGCCATTATAACACCTTATATACACGCATATATCCACCTTTTATAAGTCTTATGTACTTAATTTTAAGTTGGAATATGTTAGGGTAATCTTAAGAGCCTTAAATATAAGACTACATAATTTTTAAGTAGACTTAAAGCTGTTTTTTTCATTATTTTACATGAAAAACAAGAAATGTGCTTTAAATCACTTAAAAGTTGACTATATGCGCTATAAATTTAATAATATTAAATATGCACTTTAAGAGATCAATTTGCCTTAATAAGAGCTATTGATTTGGCTACTCAAATTCTTAAAAATAACACTTTTCAAAATTGGTGTTTTTTATGCCTGAAATGGCTTCTGTGTACTGGCCACATACTGCCTGCATTTTCACATGTGAATAGCTTCATTTTTAGAAAAGCTAGATTTTTCACACTGCAATTACTGCACATTCTATTCCCACTGTGGGAAAACACACTAAAATAGGAGACATGCGCTTATTTAGTGTCCTAGCTTAATTATAAATGCATTGACCTTTATTATCTGCACTAATTTCATTAATAACCTCAAGATTGGTGCTTTAGTTCACTACCACGCTTAAATTTGCCTAAATTAGTCAAGGATTTACCCATGAAAGCATCTTCCAAGAACTGCATGTAGTTACTGCACATCTCACACCCTTTTTTGAGTTTTTAAGTAGTTTCTCAGTCAATTTTGGTTATTTTTGAATGGGTATTTCATGTAGTTTAATGTCATGATCAGCCCTAACATTTCTACTGTTAATCCCCTTTAATACTAAGTAATATTTAGTCTTAATTTTCCCTTTTTAGTCTTTTATTATAATGTATTACACACATATACTCTCTTTTTGCTTATTCTTTATTTTTGATGGATTATCCCTATTACTACAGGATTTTGGTGGGTGATATCATTCTAATTATGTTACTAGTCACTCTATATGTTGTTAAACATGTATATTTGCTTTAATGAGGCGTCATTAAGCAGGTATTGAGCTGGTAAATCAAGGAGCTCATTGGGGAAGTTATTGTGTATAAAAGGAGGGGGTTTTTGGTCTTGTTTTCAACATTCACCACGGGAAATCTGAAGTTGAACTGCTAGCAGTTCCCTCTATTTGAAACTATCAGAAATTTGTCAGAAAAATGTTGGGAAACCATCCTGAAACAGTCAGAAATATGTTTTTAAATTTGATGAAAAAACATTGAAAAAATAAACTGTCACAGATTGAATCCAGAACAATCCTTCCTTGAGCAGATCTTATGAACCACATTGAACATCAGTTAATCTCAGGTTTGGCAAAAGGTTGAACAACATCACTTAGCATACCTTAATATTCAAATATTAAACTTGAATATATGTTGCGTGTATGATATAGATGCATATGCATTTGAATTTGCATGGTGGATACTTATTGCATGTTAAAAATTGATGTGAAATGCCTATCTAAAGTGTATGCATAATGACTATGAAGAATAAATATGCATAAAAAATATGCATAAAAATATGCATGTTGAATATGCATATTGAATATGCATAAAAATATGCATATTGAATATGCATAAAAATATGCATATTGAATATGCATTAAAAATATGCATATTGAATATGCAAAAAAAAGGTGCATATATGTATATGAATAAAATATATTAATATGCATATAAATCTGTATAATGAATATGCATATCCATATCCATAACTATGCATAATGATTGAAAAATGCAAAAAAATGATGCTTAACGAGTATATTTTATGCATAAATAGAAATATGCAATATGAATTCATATTGCATACAGATAACACTGGCAAACCAACTTGACCAAAACTCATACTAAATTTTCATTCTGGACTAAAGGTGTGAGGGAAGGAAGAAAAACAGTCCGACATTAGAAAAATGCTACATGCACTCATTTTGTAGCAGAGCAAATGAGAAGTGCTGAATTATGGTTGGTGCCCATAATTTAGTATGATATCATAATTTTATTTAATTGTTTTCAATATTGAAAAGACTTTAGGTCGGTTGGTATGGATCTAGCTGTGCCAGGGTCTAATCTAATTATTTTAACAATTTCTTAATAATTAATGGGTTTTAATACAAAAACAGGTTGTATTTTTTTGTGGGATATTGGATATGATAAGGTCTTTTGTAAAAAAAACTTATATTGTTCAAAAATATTCCTGAATCAGATGTGGGATAATCACTACAAAAAATTGTAGTGCTGTGGGCAATAAAATATATGCACAAGCAGTAAAGAAAGGACTGAGTGAACCCTTTTTGTGCAGTGGGAATCATTAGAGTGGAATTGTAGATGAAAAATACAATTCATTATTACCATTTTATTTAATCAAAAAATTTATAATATTAAAAAGAACTATTGATTAATTGGTATTTGACCTTTGTGCCTCACTCATATTTATCATTTGATTGATTTTTTGTCACCATTATGTTATTGATATTATAAGTATAGCAAAAAGTCGTGTCCCCAACACATACCGGGTGATGTTACACCTTTTATAATATTATTAAATATAGGTAAAAAAATATGAAAATGATTTGTTTTACAAAAATAAATTGATATCCAAAAGCAATATGAGGGATAAAAAGGTAAAATTAAAGGGATAAAATATGAATTAAAAAATTAAAGTAAAATTCCTGCCATCAAGAGCAAGTAGACATGATGGGGTGAACGCCCACCAGTGGCACTAAACTTGGACTATAATTTCTTTTTTGTAAAAATAAAAAAAAATCCACTTGAGCTTTACCAAAACTTCAGGATGACAATTTTGCCATATCAAACAACTTCTAGTGCAATTATTGAAGAAAAATTCATTTTCATTGCAATAGAGAGAATTGATCACATCAGACTGCATGTGACAAAAAGTGTCCAGCACAAGTTTGGCCGAACTTGTGCTGGACACTTTTATGATGGAGAGTGGCTAGGGTGGAATTTTTCTTCAGTTCATCTGGTATTTCTTATAAACATGTCCACTGGTATTTGATCTTTGTGCCTCACTCATATTTATCATTTGATTGATTTTTTGTCACCATTATGTTATTAATATTATAAGTATAGCAGAAACTCGTGTGCCCAACGCATACCGGGTGATGTTACACCTTTTATAATATTATTAAATAAAGGTAAAAAAATATGAAAATGATTTGTTTTATGAAAATAAATCGATATACAAAAGCAATATGAGGGATAAAAAGGTAAAATTAAAGGAAGAAAATATGAAATAAAAAATTAAAATAAAATTACTGCTATCAAGAGCAAGTAGACATGTTGGGGTGAACACTCACCAGTGGCACTAAACTTGGACTATAATTGCTTTTTTGAAAAACAAAAAAGTGCCAATCTGAGGTTTAACAAAGCTTCAGCAGAACCATTTAGCCATATCAAACAACTTCTAGTGCAATGATTGAGAGAGAATTGATCACACCAGACTGCATGTGACCAAAAGTGTCCAGCACAAGTTCAGCCGAGCTTGTGCTGGACACATTTATGAAGGAGAGTAGCTAGGGTAGAATTTTTCTTCAGTTAATCTGGTATTTCTTATAAACATGTCCATTGGTACTTGATCTTTGTGTCTCACTCATATATATCATTTGATTAATTTATTGTCACCATTATATTATTAATATTATAAGTATAGAAAAAACTCATGTGCCAAATGCATACCAGGTGATGTTACACCTTTTATAATATTATGAAATAAAAGTAAAAAAATATGAAAATGATTAGCTTTACAATAATTTAAATAGATATTTAAAAAAAAGGAAAAATAAAAAAGTAAAATTAATCTCAAAGAGATCAATTATGAAAAACAAAATACTAGTAAAATTCTTGCTCTCAAGAGCCAGTAGAAGTGTTGAAACAAATGGGAGCCATCAGGGCTAAATTTTAATAAGTGACCTATTTTTGAAAAGATTAAAAATTATACACCTGAGGTTGGGAAGAACAACAGGTGGATGATTCAGCTAAACAAAACTACTTGTAGTGAAGTTTAATAAAAAATGTTTTTTGTTGCCATAGAGAGAATTGATCCCATCTGACTGCACGTGACCAAAAGTGTTCAGCACAAGTTCGGCCGAACTTGTGCTAGACACTTTTATGATGTAGAGTAGCTTGGGTGGAAATTTTATTCAGTTCCTTCATCTTGTATTTCTCATAAACATGTCTACTGGTATTTGATCAGTCTGTATCTTTCATATTTATCATCCGATTAATATTTTATCACCATTATATTATTAATGTTATTAGTATAGCAAAAACTTGTGTGCCAAATGCATAACATGTGAAGTTATACCTTCAATAATTTTTTAAAATAGATGTAAATAAATATGGAAAGGATTAGTTTTACAAAAATTAAATAGAAATTTAAAAGTAAAAAGAGGAATAAAAGAGTAAAATAAAAGTCAAAGAGTTCAAATATGAAAAAAATACTAGTAAAATTCCTGCTATCAAGAGCCAGTAGAGGTGTTAAAGCAAATGGGAGCCATCAGGGCTTAATTGTAATAAGTGACCTTTTCTTTAAAGATAAAAAATTATACACCTGATATTGGGCAGAACAGCAGGTGGATGATTCAGCTAAACCAAACTACTTCTAGTGAAATTTGAAAAAAAAAGTTTTTTGTTGCCATACAGAGAATTGATCCCATCTGACTGCACATGACCAAAAGTTTCCAGCACAAGTTCAGCCAAACTTGTGCTGGACACTTCTATGATGGAGAGTGGCTGGGTTAGAATTTTTCTTCAGTTCATCTGGTATTTCTTACAAACATGTCTACTGGTATTTTATCTTTGTGCCTCACTCATACATATTGTTTGATTAATTTTTGTCTTAATTATATTATTTATTATATAAGTATAGCAAAAAATCATGTGCCAAATGCATACTGAGTGATGTTACACCTTTTATAATATTATTAAATAAATGTATAAAAATATTAAAATAATTTATTTTAAAAATTATTAATTGATATCCAAACACAATATGAGGAATAAAAAATTAAGTTAGAGGGATCAAATATGAAAAAAGAAATCCAAGGATTATTCCTAATATCAAAGGCCAGTAGAGATGTTGAAGCAAATGAGAGCCATCAGGGATAAATTGTACTAAATTGACTGTTTTTTAAAGATAAAAAATTGTGTACCTGTGGTTTGGATGAACTCTAGGTGGATAATTCAGCTATATCAAACTACATCTAGTGAATTTTCTTATCAAATAAGTTTTTTTTCATTTCCATAGAGAGAATTGATCCCATCTGACTGCACCTGACCAAAAGTGTCCAGCACAAGTTCTGCCGAACTTGTGCTGGACACTTTTATGATGGAGAGTAGCTAGGGTGCAGGTCTTCTTCAGTTCAACTGTTATTTTTTTAAAACATGTCAACTGGTATTTGATCTTTCTGTGTTATTCATCTTTTATTATCTGATTAATTTTTTGTCATTAGAATATTATTAATTTTATTAGTATAGAAAAAACTTGTGCGCCAAATGCATTCCATGTTATATTACACCTTTTATAATATTATTAAAAAATGTTAAAAAAATATGAAAATGATTTTTTTTCCAAAATTATTAATTAATATCCAAATGTAACATGAGTGATAAAAAAGTAAAGTAAAAGAGATCAAATATGAAAAAGAAAAATTCAAGGAAAATTCCTGCCTTCAAGAGCCAGTAGAGGTGTTGAAACAAGTGGGTGCCATCAGGGCTAAATTTGATAAAATTAATTTTTTTTTAAAGATAAAATATTTATCACCTGAGGTTTGGAAAAACTCAAGGTGGATAATTCATCCATACCAAACTACTTCTAATGTAATTATTTAGCATTTTTTTTAATTTAATTTCCACAGAGAGAATTGATCCCATCTGACTGCACCTGAACAAAAGTGCCCAGCACAAGTTCAGCCAAACTTGTGCTGGACACTTTTATGATGGAGAGTAGCTAGGGTGGAAGTGTTTCTCAGTACATCAGTTTTTTTGTTTTTCAAGTTTCTATTGGTTTTTTAACTTTTTTTTATCATTCATATTTATCTTATAATTAATTTTTTGACACCATATATATAATTAATGTTTCTAGTATAGAAAAAACCTGCATGCCAAATGCAAAATTGGTGATGTTACACCTTTAATAATATTATTATATAAAGTTAAAAAAATATGAATATGTTTAGTTTTTAAAAAAATAAATTGATATTTAAAATTAAAAAGAGTTATAGAAAAGTAAAATGAAAATAAATGAGATCAAATACGAAATAAAAAATACAAGTAAAATTTTACTATCAAGAGCCAGAAGTGGTGTTGGGACAGTTGGGGACCCCTAGGTCAAGACTTGGTCTAAACTTACTTTTATGTATAGCTAACAAATTTTGAGCTGAGGTTTGGACAGACTTCCAGGGGACAATTTTACAATATTAAACATTTTTTACTTCAATAATTGAGTGAAATATCATTTTCATTGCCATAGAGAGAATTTATCTCATATGACTTCATGCGGAGAACCCTGTCATAAGGAGGTTTGTTTGGGAATATGCAATAACTCTAGAGAGAGTGTTGTTTAGGATTGAAGAGGCTGGTTTGACCATTTCAGGGTCAAAATTCTGTTGTTGTGTTCCTGCTTTGGAAATTCTGGGTCATGTGGTATGTAAAGAGGGAAGGATTATGGTGAAGAAGAAAATTAATAAAATCCAGTCATGGCCAAGGCCTAAAAATACTACTGAAGTCAGGGGATTTTTGGGTGTATGTGTATATGTCAGGATTTTTATTAAGGATTTTTCTTTGTTGGCTTCACCTTTAAGAAGGTTGACCAGGAAAGATGCAGATTGGGAATGGACTGAAGAGTGTGAAGAGGCTTTTCAGAAGTTGAAAAAGGCTGTTGGGGAAGATATTGTCCTTCACAAGTTGGATTATGGTGTGTGTGCTGGAAAAATTTATCTGGCAGTGGACTCAAGCTATATTGCTGCTGGTGCTGTTTTGTCTCAGGAAAATAAAACTGGGAGGGTCAGGCCAGTAAGATATGAGTCTGTGGTGTTAAATGACGTGGAATCTAGGTATTCTCAACCTAAGTTGGAATTGTGTGGTGTAGCAAAAATTTTAAAGAAGCTACAGATAGTTTTATGGGGGCAGCATTTTGAGCTGCAGGTGGATGCAAAATCTTTGGTTCAGATGATCAATACACCTAGTCTTCCAAATGCTCCAATGACTAGGTGGGTGGAATTTATTCAACATTTTTCTTTTGACCTGGTACACAAACCAGGCAAAACTTTTACTATGCCTGATGGATTATCAAGGAGGCCACCTACAGATGAAGATTCTGAGGCTGAAGAGTTTGATTAAGATGTTCCGGTGGTTAGGGCCAGCACTAAGGGTGCTGAAGATTTTTCTGACCTCCCCCAAGAGGCTAAACTGGCTGGATCTGATCTTGATTCTGGTGATCGGAATGTTTTTTTTGATGAAGATGGAGTTGTTGTTTGGGACAGCTCAAATTTGAAAAAGGGTTTTTTTGTTTGTGAACTGGATTCTCACAAGGTTCAGTGGAAAGAGAAGGACGTGCCAAAATTTAAGGATTGGTGTTCTGGTTGGGCTGGTTGATTGGCTCATGTTCACACTGGTGATTTTGATGACAAAGTTGTACCCTTGGATGTTGTTTTGTTGGATTTCGAAGATGAGACCTGGGGTCAGTCTGGGATTTATTTTATTATGGTGGAATATCTGTTGACCTTGGAGAGGCCAGATAGTTGTGATGATGATACTTGGTTGGCAATTAAGAAGAAGAGTCCTGGATTTTATGTGTCAGGAAGAAGGTTGATGAGGAGAAGGCATCCTAATCCTCAAGTTGTGGTGAATCAGAAGAAGGGTCAAGAAGTTGTGTTGAAGTCTTTGCATGAAGACCTTGGTCATAGAGGCTTTGGGGAGACTTATAGAAGAGTAGCTGACAGATTTTGGTGGCCAGGTATGAAGTTGGCTGTGCAGGGTTGGGTTCAATCTTGTGAAGAATGTCAAAGAAGATGTCACTTGAAACCTAAAGAGGTCGGCTGTGCTACTGGTGAAACAACTGTTTTTGGAAGAGTCAGTCTGGATGCTGTCCATATTAAAGAGGGCAGGTATAAATACTTAATTGTTTCCAGGGATGATTTTTCTGGTTGGGTTGAGGCAGTGCCTCTGGTTATTTTGACTGCCAAGAATGTGGCAGAGTTTTTGAAGAAGGAGTGGATTTATAGGTACGGGTTGATGAAGTTGGTGACTGTTGATGGTGGGCCAGAGTTTGGTGCCAAATTTAAAGAAGCTGTGGCTAGTGTTGGTTCTAAAGTTAGAGTGGCTACACCTTATTATCCTGAAGCTGAAGGCATGGTTGAAAGAGGCCATCAAGTTATCAAGAATGCTTTGGTAAAGATGTGTGGGGATAGTGCTGAAAAGTGGAGGCATTAATTACCCTTGGTGTTATTTGCTGATAGGGTCACTGTGAAGAGGACAACTGGCTATTCTTCTTATGAGTTAATGTTTGGTCAGAAAGCTGTTTTACCAGTGGACTTGGAAGCTGTCCCTTATCTTGGAATTGATTGGGATGATGTGCACTCAACAGAAGAATTGCTCTGTGCCAGGATGCAACTGTTGGAATGTAGAGAGGAATGTCAAGAGAAGGCATACTCTAGAATGATGAAGATTAGGAATCAATCAGTCAGATACTGGGACAAGAAGTTGGCTCATAGACTCAGGAATCCCTTGAAACCTGGTTGTTTGGTTTTGGTGTATAATAGAAGTTTGGAGAGTCAGTGGGGAAAAATGTTTGCTGACAGATGGAATGGACCTTACAGAGTCAGATATCAGGTGTCTGGAGGTTCTTATGTTTTGGAAGAGTTGGATGGTGCAGTCTTGAAGAAGAGAGTGGCTGCAGACCAGGTGAAGAGGTTCTATCCCAGAGGCACTAGACATGAAGAAGATTGACTCCGCAATGAGGATAAACTATGGAACGTTCTTTAAATTTTTGAATTTTTGGTGTTGCAGAGAAACTTTTGTGTTGGAAACTTTTTGTTAGAAGGTGCCCATGGGTGGGGCTTCTAGATTTGATCTTGGAAAGTGTAGGGGTAACTGATGGGCTGGCTGCTCTGTAGAAAAGCCACCCCAGATTGTCTGTTTCCAACCCTTTCTCTTAATTTTGTTGAACCCTAGTATTGGTTTCTTTTCACAGGTTTTAGTCCTCTATGACTTTAAACTGGGAATTCCCTTTGTTTTCATGTGCTGGACTCTTCACTCTTATTGGTTTTGGTTTATTGTGTTGGATGTTGTGTTTTTGTTAGATGGTACCCAGGGGGGGCTTCTAGATTTTATTTTAGCAAGTGTGGGGGTAACTGATGAGCTGGCTGCTCTGTAGAACAGTTACCTCAGAATGTCTGTCTCAATTCTTTTGTTTTTCCTAGTTGAATTCTAGTTCTGTTGTTTATTATTCAGGTTTCAAGTCCACTATGACTTTAAACTGGTTTGGGACTGGCTTCTTTATCTTTTGTTTTTTGGGTTGGTGGTGGATCACTGGTGGTCTCCCATCATTTTTACATATTGCTGAGAGCCCACCCGGTGATCATTTCTATGGACTGGACTTTCTCCTACTGGACCTTCTCTTAATCTGAACCATCCATGGAGCTGGACTTTCTTTGATTTTTTAGTTATGATTTTGCTAGATAGTAGTTTCAGATTATTTTCTTTTTTCTCTTTTTTTCTTTTAATTTTTTATGGGGGTTGTTAAAATTATAAAATTAAAAATATAGGGTGTTACCACATCAGGGTCACCTGGATGTGGGCAAGCATTGGTGGGGAAAGGCTCATCAATTGGCCAGGCAATGCTATTTTATCATTTTATTTTATTTTATTTTTATTTTTATTTTCATTAATTTCATTTTTTATTTTTTATTCTCATTATTACCCTTAATTTATGTTTCTTATTTCAAATTATTTAAATTATTTAATGTGTATCCACATCAAGGTGCACTTGGATGTGGGCAAGGTATCAGGGGATCAGCTCATCAATTGGCTGGGGGATACCATTTGTGTTATTTTTTATCTTTTATTTTATTTCATTTATTTTTATTTTATTTTATTTATCAATTTTTAATTTTAGTATGTTAGTAGATTGCAAAAAAAAATAAAAAAAAAATTAGAATTTATAGTTATTAATTGTTTTTTATTATTTATTTATTATTATGTTTCTAATCTTTTTGAAGGAGCTCATTGTCTGGATGATGAAGTTTCTGGAGGCTGGTCTGGATTATGATGTCATTTTTGTTTTTTGTTGGGGTTGTTGGAAGCACTGTGTTCTTTGAAGTGCATCCTGCTGGAGAGATTATATGGATTATAATGGGAAGCAATGGGTTTGGATGGAAGTTCAGAAGAGGAAGAAGAAGAGGCAGGAATGGATTGTTGGAAGGTGTGCTTAATGATCCTAGACATCTTCCAGTGGTTGTCCAATAGTTGTTTCCTCAAGGTTTTCTCAAATTCTTTTAAAGGTCCATGGAGGGCAAAGGCTTTCAGCATGTTTGAACACATGGTGCTGAGGTGTTGTTTCATGTCTCCATAATCCAGGGTCAAAGAAGTTTCTAGAGGTTGGCCAACTCCAATAGTAGATTCAGTAGGAGGGGTTCCAACTAGACAAGAAGAATTGGATCAGTAATTATTTTTGTTGAATAAATTGGATGAATTAATGTGGTACTTACAGATTGGAAGCTCATCAAATTTGTAAGCGGCCGGAATTTGGACTTCTGAAGATTTTGGAATGGTGATAGTAGGTGGATCAATCAGGGAAAGATATGGATTCTCTTGGTCTTCCTCTGAAAGGTTTTGAGAAGGTGAACTAGGAGACTGATGTTCCTAGGGCCTAGTTGGAGCAGCAGGTCTGCTGTTGCTGTTGTTAATATTTCTGCTTGATTCATTTGGATGAGGTGCTGTTGATGGAGTACCAGGGTTGTTATAAGATAGAGCAGGAGAGGGTGATTTGGAAGCTGATTGATCTCTTCTGGATGGAGCTTTTGAAGGAATGGAACTGTCAGAAGAATGGTTGGCTGACAGAGAAGAGGTGTAGTTTTGTTGCCTTAACTGAGGACAAAGTTGTTGCTTTGGTGCAGTGTTGGGTGCTCTGGTGTCTTCCTGGGGTCCTCTGGCAGGTCTCCTAGAAGTTTGGGAAATTTTGGAGTTTTTGGACCTTGGAAGGGTTGGCTGCATTGCTCTGGGAGCAGTGGGAGGTAATTGCGTGGAGTTGTTTTTGTTGATTGGAGGAATTTGGCTGTTTTCTGGTTTGTTTTTGGAGGTTTTGAGCCTGATTTTCACTGTCTAGTGAGGCGGGTGGGCCGCCCGGACGCGGTCTAGAGGCCTAGGAGCTGATTTGGAAGCTTTTGTAGCTAATTTAGCAGAGATAAAATCTGTTTCTTGGGAAGTTAATGCAGGCCTTTTTGGGAGAGTTCTGGAAACTGAGTTCTGGGATCTTCTGGATGGTACTGAGGATAAAGATGAAGAGGATGGACCAAGCTCTGGGGATCTGGTAGGGGATCTGGAGATATATTTATGAGAAGGTGAAGGAGGAGGAATAGGGTAGCTGGCATCTCTGTCACATTTCTTCTTTTTGGAGTAGCAAGAATCACAAGCCCTGTTGTAGAATTTGGCCTCAGGAGTTGGAAGAGTGAATGCGCAAGGTCTGCACATGTGGATGCACTGTTTGCAGGCATAGTCTTTGGGAGCAGTGAAGCAAGGAAGAGTAGAGGGGTCAACATCAGGGGATCCAGCCATGATCTGTGGTGAGAAAAGATGATGGAAAGAGATAAGAAGGAGATTTTTGTCAGTGATGGGTAGATGTTGAAGTGAAGGTGGAAGTTCAGCAGTTTGGCTGTAGGTGTGTTCTGTATCAAATTGGCTGCGTCTATTTTATGCAAAACTCTGTCAGTCCTCCAAGACTTTAAAATGGCTGGTTTCAGGAATAGTCCATCAAGACTCTAAACTGAAAAATCTATGGTTTCAATATTAGTCCCCCAAGACTTTAAACTTAGGGCTGTTAGTCCCCCAACACTTTAAACTGAGGATTGTTTGATGGTGTAGTCCCCCAAGACTATAAACTGAGGAATGGGTTTTTGTTGTTGGAATGAGTTTGAAAGATTGGTGGAGGGTATCCACAGGGGGAGCCTCTGAATTTAGCAAAGGCAAGTTTGGGGGTAATTGATGGGCTGGCAGCTCTATTCACAATTACCCCAGAATGTTAGTTTTTTCTCTGTGTCTTAATGTGGTTTATCTCTGGTTCTGGGTTTATGATTTAGGTTTTTGAGTACCCCAAGACTTTAAACTGAGGGTTTTTGAGTCCCCCAAGACTTTAAAATGAGGGTTTTTGAGTCCCCCAAGACTATAAAATGAGGATGGTTCCCTTAAGACTTAAAACTGAGGGTTGTTTGTGGTTACATCCTATAGAGGGTGTGGTCAATTTTCCTTTTCTGAATCAAACTCAAGTACTAGTGGAATTACAGAGGGAATCAAGAGATGAAATTAAGTGTTCAGAATTAGCCTTGAACTGGTGAATGAGGTGTCTTCTGTTCTCAATGTCCTGTGGATCTCTAGCAGGAGTGGAGTGGAAGTAGTTTAGCAGAAGGTGTTTCTGTTGAGATGTGTGTTGTTGGAACTTGACCTTAATTGCAGGCAAGTGGTTTGGTGTTGGTGGTTTAATGGATCCTACATTGTTATCATCACTGTCAGAAGATGGGGGAACTGAGAAGTCATCAGTTTTATAAAGTGGAAAGAAAAAATGGAAGTTTTTACCATCAGATGGACCAGGGATGGTGGAAATTGTTGTTTTTGTGTTTTTGGCACTCTTCTGGGAAGGTTTTAGCTTTTTTATTAATCTGGGAATCAAGATAGATGGCCTAGATCTTTTGATGCTGGTAGAAGATGGACCAGGTTGAGGTGGAGGTGAAGCTGTTGCAGAAGATAATGGAACAGGTCTGTAGCAGGACTTCTTTCTGGAGTGGAAGACATCACAGGATGTTCTGTATGGGTGGAAAGGAGGTGCAATGGTGCAGATTAAATTATTGTCAATGCAGTATTGGCAAGGACCCATTTCAGAGGCAGATTTGGGAAGAAGGTTGAACATGGCGGTTTGATGAAGAAAGAATGTGGACATTCTTAATTGGAGGGAGGATGTGGTCTTCCAAAATTTGCAGGTGCCTTTGTTGTGTGTTTTGGCGCTGTTTGTGCATGTCTTAATTGACATCTGTTGAAGAATTGGGTGTTTTTCTGGTTTTATTCCGTGGATATTGGGTCTGCGGGTATGTGGGTACTATCATTGGATAGCCCCAGTTTTTCTATATATTTCATGTCTTGATAATATTTTTCATATTCTAAGTTTTAAGGGGTCAATTCCTCATTCTTCAGTTACAAAAGATAGCTGTTTAATTTTGTTTTTTGTGTTTTACAGGCTAACCTTAAGTCTTAGGTTTAAGTACTTAGTACCATTGGATAGGGCTAATTTAGCTCTATATTTCATGTCTCAATGTTGTTATAGTGAAATTCCGTGTTTTAAAGGTTTTAGCAGTTGTGGCTAATTTTTCTAAGTAGGTTAGGTGTTTTATTGCTTTTCTGGCTTCAGGGAGGCCGGGCCGCTTCAGGCAGCACCTCCAACGTTGGGCAGCATGCCCCCCTCTGTTTTAGAAGGTTGGGGAACGCTTCTGGAGGGTTTTTATTCAATTTGGCTGGTACAGGCGCCAAATTTGTTGGTCTGCATGGGCTCTTAGATAGTGGTCTGTGTGTACATAGTGAATAAGACAGTTTGGGGCAACTTTAATTATCATACAACCATCTGGAGGTGATATCCTTGTTCCTCACTCAGTTTTCACTGTTTTTGGCCACAATTGGCTGTGTTTGTTGCAAGGTTAGTTCTTCATTTAACTCAACTTTGGCAACAGGTTCTCTGGTATAGTCTTGCAAGCTATATCAAGTATTATTGCTGTCTCTGGTGTGGATTTGAAGCCTACATCAAGTATCATTGCTTTCTCTGGTGTGGACATGGGTCTACATTTCAGTTCTTTGGTTTGGTAGTCTGTCTGGGGACTACTTTCTTGGCTCATCAAGCAGTCAAGTGTGTTGAAAAAGGGGATTTAGCAAACAGGAACCAACTTACTTTAGCAAGTAAATCTCACTCTATTTTTCTAAAGGGACAGGGGATTTTCTCTCTGGTTTTTCTCCAACTCCCTTGGTCAAGGCCTATAGCTAGTACTATAGGATTGTCTACAATGGAAGCAGGGATACAGCATTAAGGGGTTATATGGGGCAAGAGCTGTGGAGCACTCCTCATCAGACAACTTATATAGTAATCCAGTTACTCTTAGTCTCACTTCTAACTCAGCGTAGTCAGTCCGGCCCTTCTCACTGTTGGAAACCCCAGCATATTCAGTCTATTTAGTCTCACTACTGTGTTAGCATAGTCAGCCCCATTTCAAGGCTAGCGTCAGCACTAGTAGTAGCCTGCCTTCTCAGGTCCTAACAGTCTTCAACCTGCTTTCTAGCAGTGTTTTTTGCTGCAGCACACGGTGTGGTCTTCCAACATTAGTGGAGCCCTTTGTTGGTCTATTTGGCGTTGTTTTGATATGTCTTAAATGGCATTGTTTAATAATTTGGTGTTTTTCTGGAATGATTTGGTGAATATTGGGATTGCCAGGATGGGGGTATTACCATTGGATAGCCCCGGGTTTTTTCTATATCATATATCTTGATGACATTTTTCATATTCTAAGTATTTAAGGGATTATTTCTCATTTTTCATTTTAAAAGATTGCTGTTTAATTTTGCTTTTCGCATTTTATGGGCTAACCTTAAGTCTTAGGGTTAAGTGCTTAGTACTATTAGAATGGTCTAATTTTTCTCTATGTTTCATGTCGCAATGTTGTTATAGCCTAATTATGTGTTTTAAAGGTTTTAGTGGTAGTAGTTTATTTTTCTAAGTATTTTGGGTATTTTTGGAGGTTTTTGGTGGTTTTCTGGCTTCAGGGTGGTCTGGCCGCCTCAGGTGGGCCTCCTGATGTCGGGCGGACCGCCCGCCTCAGTGCTAGAAGTCTGGGAAGCGTTTCTAGAGGGGTTTTATGCAATTTGGCACTCAGAAAATGCCAAATTTGTTGGTGTGCATGGGCTCTTACATATTGGTCTGTGTGTATATAGTGAATAAGACAGTTTGGGGCAACCTTAATTATCATACAACCATCCGGAGGTGATATCCTTGTTCCTCACTCAGTTTTCACTGTTTTCTGGCCACAATTGGCTGTGTTTGTTGCAAGGTTAGTTCTTCATTTAACTCAACTTTGGCAACTGTTTTCTCTGGTGTAGTCTTGCAAGCTATATCAAGTATTATTGCTGTCTCTGGTGTGGATTTGCAACCTACATCAAGTATCATTGCTTTCTCTGGTGTGGACATTGGTCTACATTTCAGTCCTTTGGGTTGGTAGTCTGTCTGGAGACTACTTTCTTGGCTCATCAGGCAGTCAAGTGTGTTGGAAAAGAGGCTTTAACAACAGGAACCAATTTACTGTAGCAGGTAAATCTCACTTATATTTTTCTAAAGGGACAGGGGATTTTCTCTCTGGGTTTTCTCCAACCCCCTTGGTCACGGCCTATAGCTAGTACTATAGGATTGTCTACAACAGGTCATGGTATTCTTTGTCATCCAAAAGATGGATGTGCTGAGGTTCAATGTAGGGATTGAAATCTTCATCATTGGCATCTTCAGGGTAGTTAGGTGGTCTTGAAGTGTTTTGTTGGTTTTTTGGGATCATAGATGGTTGTTGAGTTGTTGTACCAGTGGCTGGGGATGATACTTGTGGTTGAAGAGGTGCAGGAGTTGTATTTTGTGAGGTTGGCATTGTGAGACACATCAATTTATTATTATTTTTTTTTATTATGAAACAAAGAAAGTGAGAAAGAGAAAAGGAAGAAAATTCTATAATTAATGTAAAGGAACAGGAAGAAAAGGAGAGAGAGAAAAAGTAGGATACAAAAAAGGAAGAAGAAAAAAAGGTTTTTGGGTAGAAGTGCACCCACACATACTTTTGTTTGGGTTCTTGCAAGGAACCTAACCTAATAACCTGAAGAGAAAGAAAAAAAAGGCAGAAAAGAAAGGAAGAGGAGAGAGAAAAAAATAAAAACTGAAAACTGAAAAGAAAAAATTTGAAGTCAAGCAATGCAATTGATAACAAAAGGAAAAAAAAGAGAAAGAAGAAAAAAAAATGACAAGTCTCAAAGAAACTATGATGACAAGTCCCACTGAAAATAGTCTTGAGTAAAAAAATGGTTGTGGCACTAAAGGCCCATAACCTATTGGCAGGCAAGTGGATGTTTTTTTAATTTGTATATTTTCTATTTTTGATGATATTTTATAAACTCATGTGTTACTTTTATATACAATGTGATACTGCGGCGTAGTCGAGACCTGTCAGCAATGAGCGTTTCGGTGCCATACTTACCACACAGATTTGCCGAGACGAAGGTGGATGTGCTTACAGATGCTGTAATGCATAGTGTTGCATAGCAGCCCAGTAGGCATGCTGTTAGATAGGGTAAAATCACGTGACTAAGTATCCCTCCCATATTGCGAGTCTCACCAGTTAGGTTTCAGCACAACAATTCAACCTTTGCCTTTAATTCCACGTCCCTTAATCATCACTCATCATCCATCAATTTATTATCATTCATATAGCTTTGAACAAGCACCATGGCCACTTTTAATGTCCTTCCACCTGAAATACTTGCCGCGAATGCGGAAGGAATCAAACTCTTTGGCCGATGGGACGCTGCAGATGTCGAAGTCAAAGATATGTAGGCCTCCCTCCTTTTCCAGGACTTTGAATCAAGGTTTCTTAATATCTCTTATACAGTTCTTTGACCGATTATATTCAAATTCGAAACCCAGTATTTGTGCCACATACTGCTGGACGTTATGTAACCAAACAGTTCAGAAAAGCTCAAATGCCAATTGTTGAGCGGCTAGTCAACAGCTTGATGATGAAGGTATGAATTAATTATTTTAACTTTTCCATTCTGACTGAGGAGGATTTGGTTTTTATCACATACAATTTCAGGGCCGAAACAATGGAAAAAAACAAATGGCCGTCCGAATTGTTGCCCATGCCTTTGAAATCATCCATTTACTCACTGATCAAAATCCTATCCAAATCCTTGTTGATGCTATCGTCAACACAGGACCTCGCGAGGATTCAACTCGAATTGGATCTCAAGGAACTGTGCGGCGACAGGCCGTCGATGTGTCACCTCTGCGTCGTGTCAACCAAGCAATTGCTTTGCTTACTATTGGGGTCAGTTCTATCCTACACTTGTATTTTTTCCTTCTGTTCAACTGGGTTTCCCTAGGTCCGTGAATCTGCTTTCCGCAATGTCAAATCAATCTCTGAATGTCTGGCCGACGAGCTTATTAACGCCGCCAAAGGATCTTCCAATTCATATGCTATCAAGAAAAAGGATGGTAAGTAACATGTAGTTTAACTTGTAATCGCAAAGATGTGAGCTCATCCAAGGATATTTTACATAGAATTGGAGCGTGTTGCTAAGTCTAACCGATAAATGGAAGGGTGCAAATGGTGGTGTATTAGAATAGTGACAACAAGCCTTGAACTATTTATATCATAATTAGAAGTCAAATTCTTTATTTTCAAGAGGTTGGCCATCCTCGTGAATATAATCAGAATTCTTGTTCAGTGTGTAGTCCCGGGCAAAAGGTTTTCATGTGCGTTTGTTTGCCTGAAGGACAAGGGCACCTAAAATTCTTCGACGAGCCAGTAATTAAGTCAGCTTTTTTCTGTTTCTTTTTCTAAAGATGAACTACGCGCAAAAAGCATATGCATTACCTAAATCTCGTTCTGTGCAAAACACTTCATTGTTTTGAAGCAAAGAACGCTGTCTTACATTTTTTCTGAGATCTGCAACAATTACTACAGTAACATTGTTGCCATTTTTTCAACACTAAAGCTGAACCTTTTCCAAAACCATTGGTTGAGCATCGAAATACTCAGCATGCGAATCTCCTGTGTTCATTTTTAAAGGCCAGGGATAGAAGTACACAGATTAAATAAGATACTAACTCCAGGCATCCTTGAAACACTGGCACTGTGAGAATGACTAGAGAATCATGCTTGCAAGTGTCCATTAAAAGGAACCGTGAGCTGGACGAAAACTTGTTTTGACATCAAAGGAACCTTGCTATGACATCTGCCAGAATGAGGAAATGGAGGTGTCCATTGTGTAAGAGCTTTTACGTTGAGCTTCCAGGGTAGAGTTTCTTATTTACAACACAAATGGGGAAAGCCCTGCGTTCGAGATATAGTACTTTTATTTAGCTCTTGTTTAAGTCTTGTTCACATTCCTGGAATGAACTCAAGAGTGACTGCCTGTGATTGGACTTCCTCCTGATGTTTTTGAAAATGGTTAAGGCCCAAGGATCAATGTAATACAAAACCAAAAAATAAAAAAAAATAAAAAAGAAAGAAAGTACATCAATTGGTTTTGGAACACTTTAAAATTAAAAAAAAAATAGGGGGTATCAAAGTTAGAAATTTGTAATTATTTAAAAGGTATTTCACAACACAAATAGAAAGC
Organism: Hemileia vastatrix; assembly: GCA_030280995.1. Classification (NCBI taxonomy): domain Eukaryota; kingdom Fungi; phylum Basidiomycota; class Pucciniomycetes; order Pucciniales; family Zaghouaniaceae; genus Hemileia; species Hemileia vastatrix. Next base: position 28,885,880 of record JASXTE010000003.1, on the reverse strand, counting down.
CACAAACTTGACATTAATTCTCAGTAAAAAGGTTTTTTTTTGGGCACAATATGGCATATTTTAAAAAATAATCATGGTTGATTTGGTGGAAAAAAGAGGTATTTTGAAATGGAAGATTTCTAACTTTGATACGCCCTAATATTTATAACAAGAATAAAACAAAGATGATGTCAGCCAGGCTACTAGACCTACCCAGTAAATAGTTATAATTATTTACTAGAGTTTTTATTGTGTCTCAAACTTATTTAATCTCACAATAAGCTCATTTTAACTTTTTTGGTTTGAACCATAGGATTTTGGGCTCTTACAAAAATATTATAGTTACCTGTATCACCCTTACCCTTACATGTGCTTATTTTTGGTTTTATTTATGTTTCACTTTACTAATACAATTGTATGTACATTTTATGGCACTTCAAAGGGTGTCTGTCAGCCAGGCTGTCTCAGGAGCCCAGTAAATTGTTATAATACTTTATTGGAACCATAAGAGGGAATAAAATTATGTATTTTATGTATTTAAAATAAAATATTTTATTGGGTATTAAAATTATATAAATATTTTATAAATAAGTAAAATAATTATTATATTAATTTCATTATTGAGTAAATTATTTATATACTTACATAAAACATAATATATATTATATTCTATAAATCATGGCGCATTTTTATGTATTTAATATTTATTAATTAATAATTAATTATTTATAAATATATATTATAAGTGTAATGATAAAATTAACTTATAATGTAATTAAAATTTAATTAATAAAATTTATATATTAAATAAAATTTTCATCTGTTATTATCCATAAATATTGGGCGCTTTTTTGACCCTTAATTGTGTCAGAAAAATTATTAAATAAGTTAAAACACTCATTTAATAAAAGGGTATTCAAACTCTCACTTTAAATTAGCAATATCATTAAATTAATCATTTGTTTCATTCAAACTAGTTATTGAACTAATTAAATAGTTAAAATAATTAATTAATTCGGCTTTATACTAGGTTAAATTGATTACATGAATTTTTGCGTCAAAATAACTTTTTTTATTTGAGTTAAAACACTTACATCTCACTGTAATGCCTGTTTTGGATTATTTTACTCACAGTTCTTATGTTTCAGACTTACTTAGTTACTCATTATTTTAATTAACTGGTTTGGGAAATTATGGTGGGAAAAATAGATACTTACTCATGGGTTTAGTTAATTGTTTCATGTTTTTCTCTTAATATGTATGTTTTTAGTTATATTCTTTTATATGCTTGTTTCACCTTATTACTATTTTGTATATACTCATTTGTGGAGCTTCAGGTGTCCCCTTGCCTATAAAAAGGCCTTGGGTAATCCCCTTCAACGCATCACTTATTATACACTCAACTCAATACAATTTTTATTATCCTACATTTATTTTATTTTTTATTAGCCTTATAAAATCTAAATTTAAAAGTAAATAAATATTCTACGGTTGCATTAAGTCTTTTAATAATAGCAGTGTTTTCCCCACATTGGAAATAACTTTTAGTTAAATAAATATACTATACTTCAATAACCCTTACAATTGTGTCATGTCCCAGTAATACTCCTTGCCTTTTCTCTCAGAATAATTAAACCCTTTTTTATTATTTTATTTCTGCCCCTATCGTCTCCTCCTCCTCTCCATTAATTCCCTTTTCCTCTTCCTCTTCTAGACATCCGGCTGATAATTGGATGCCTTTCCAAACAACGATGACAACTATGATACTTGCGACAAGTGACATAACCACTTACATTATGATATTATTTTTTTACAATACACTTTTATATTAATTATTTGTGGCACTTGTCTCCCTTTTAATTGCTATATTAAATAAATTAAAGGTTGCTTTAAGATTTTTAGTAGTCTGTAGTTGATACTTAAGCAGAGCAGAAAAAATACTTACTGAATCAGAATCCCTGTTAAACCACTGTCAATTTTCTTATCAAAATTCCAAAAGTTGTCATTGCACTTCCTTTAAACAATTCCCCTTATTCTTTTTTTTTATTATTTCCTTTAAATCTTACCCCTTCTCCTTACTTCTCCACCTTCCTATCTTCTTCTTCTTCTCCTTCTTCTAGACAGCCAGCTGAAAGTGTCAGCCAGGCTACTTGACCTACCCAGTAAATAGTCATAATTATTTACTTGAGCAGAGCTACACCTTCACCTCTCACTTTATTAATCATATTTACTTTATAAATTACTTACAGGGACATCTGAAAAGGATGACACAAAATCACAAAAAAAAAAAAATATTTGACTGGCCCAAAAGCTGAGCTGTCAATTTTGTTGACAGGCTGTGTGCCCGGTTTGTGGAACTGGGGAGATTTTTTCACATTTTCCCCCTTTCTCTCCCTTGTCCATTTTCTGCCCTCCTCATCCACATCCTGGATCCTAGAATTTGTTCTGCCACTGGTGAGTTCCCTCTTTCATCTTCTTTTCAAGTTTTTTTTTTTTTTTTCTCATCTAGTCTATCTCACAGCTTTTGGTTCCCCCTTTCCCCCTATCTATCCTTAAAATGCCAACTTTGAAGACACCTAACATCTCCAAAATTTTCTTAACTGTCAAAAAAACCCCAGACATGCTGAAAAAAGGCACTATCCATGTTAATATGCCACACCATATATCTACCTAGAAATCCAAATGCTAATGAAAAAAATTTATGTGGTATATTCTGGAACCAAGATTCCTATCATGAACAATCAATTTTTCAAGAATATGAATTTGCAACAATTAGTATGTTTATTGATGTTGTTAAATTTTTATGGATTCCTTCCTCCTTCCTTATCTTGAAGGAGGAATAGTTATCTTGCTTCATACACTGCTTGGGAAAGTGGTGACACAGGCAGTCCTGGAACAACTTTTTTAAGCCAAAAACATGCCTTAAAAATAAAATTCATCCATTTCAGTGTCCTGCTATAGAAAAAAAGTTCCTGTAGAACTGCTAGGTATCACTGCACACCCCTTTCATTTTGGTCAACTCATTTTAAATAAAATACTTTTTTATGTATCTCATTTTTACACATCAACACTAATTTGTTCAAAGAAAAAATAAAACTATAAATTTTTTCACTGCCATTGAAATCTTCAGCTGAAAAATGATCATAAAAATTCACTATGGGGAGAAATTAAAAGAAAAATAATGTTATTTTTTTGATTGTTGAAAAACATTGAAATTCATATCCTTGGACAATTGATTGTTCATGATGGTAATCTTGGTAACAGAATATATGTCATAAATTTTTTTCATTAGCATTTAGATTTCTAGGTAGATATATGGTGTGGCATATTAACATGGATAGTGTCTTTTTTCAGTATGTTTGGGGTTTTTTTGAAAGTTGGGACAATTTTGGAGACGTTAGGTGTCTTCAAAGTTGGAACTTTAAGAATAGCTCAGGGGAAAGGGGGGACCAAGAGCTGTGAGATAACCTAGATGAGAAAAAGAACAAATAAACTTGAAAAGAAGATGAAAAAAGATGAAGGAGGAAACTCCCTAGTGGCAGAAAAAATTCTAGGATCCAGGATGTGGACAAGGGCAGAAAATGGATGAGGTAGAGAAAGGTGGAAAATTGGCAAAAATTACCCCAGTGCCACAAACCAGGCATACAGCCTGTCAACAAAATTGACAGCTCAGCTTTTGGGCTTGTCAAAAAAAATTTATTTTTTTGCAATTTTGTGTCATCCTTTTCAGATTCCCTGGAATAATGTTTTAACTAGTTAATAAGTAAAATTAAATTAAATATATAATTATAAAATTTCCCTTATTTTCTTATTCCTTGACAGCGTCCTCATGACAGCTGAAAAGTAGACTAGAGTATGATAGGGGGTATCAATGTTCAGGGATCTGCAATTAGGGATCAGGAATTTTTTTCCTGGGATCAGACATTATTAATTGTGGAAGACTCTTATCCACAAGCCCCAGGGCTAGTGGATAAGGAATCCACAAGCCCCAGGGCTAGTGGATAAGGAATCCACAATAATGAATTATCCCGCCTCTTATACCCCAATTTCCATTCCTAATTCCTGATCCCAAACTCATCACATCCATGATTGATTTGTAAGCAAGTCACATGACATATAATTGCGGATGCAATCCTTATGTATCTCATTACTCTATGATACTTAATTCTGGTGGCAAAAACATAACATTTTTTCTCATCTTTATGTTTCTCTTCACTCTATGATACTTAATTTTTGTGGCAAACACATATAATTTTTTTCTATCTACACACCCCATCTGCTCATTTGGTGGAAAATTCCCACTTCCCACTCATCACCTAAACCTTCTACCAACAACCTTTTCTACCGACAATAACGAAGCACCTATCTACTAGGAAGCAGCTTCACACATCTATGAATGCTATCACTTTAGTTTTAGCCTCTGACTCTGACTCTGACTCTGGGTTGGGAGACACTTTAGCTTATATGTCTTTTCAATGATCTTTATAAAGAAGAAGATCTCAGACCTGCACAAGCTCTCCCCTCCCTTGAATCACAAAACATTCTTTCCACAAGCATACACTCTGTCATTATGCCAACCAACCTACAACCTTTTGAACACAGCCCTTTTAATTTTTTTTCATACTCTCCAAATGTTCAACTTCTGTGCTTTATTCACTTTGTTTGGTGTTTTTGTTTTTTGCGCATTCATTTTTATTTTGAATTTACACTGAATGTCTCTTTTTTGGATGTCTCATTTGTTTTCATTTACCAGCTCAACATAAAATTGCATTTTTTCTGAAATTGCATAATTTTTCACTGTTTCTATTTGTCATTCATCCCTCATATCATTTTCCTCTTCTCCTCCAACATCCCTCAAACAATTTGGTTTCATTTATTTTCTCATATCATCTCTCCAAGTAAGTCATTTTATTCTTATTTTGATCTTTTGATTGCAACTTATAATTTTTTTTGATTTTTTACTGTTTTTTTTATTTTTTGTATCTAATTTTTTTTTGTAAGTGGTTATTTTTTATTTCAATGGTAAAATTAACTTTTTTTTTCTCTCCCTCTTTACTTTCTTTTTTAGCTCCATCACCCTACTTTTCATCCCTCCTTTACATGTTCATTATCTCCTCTCTCTCCTATTTCACTTTTTTTTGGCTCCATGTCATTAAAACACATACATTGCACATTTTTTATGCATTTCACTTACTCAATATTCAATTTCTCCCAAATTCCAACATCAATCTTTCTCACTCTATTTTTCCTACTTTTCAATCAAGGTAAGTTTCATATCCTTTTTTTCATGTCTATATGATACCTCATTACTTCTATGAAAATTTCAAACTTAAATATATGTATAACTCTTATCTGGATAACAGTGAACTTATTAAACTCCTCTTGTTCTCATCTCCATTACCACTTTTCATGTTTTTGTAAAATTTTGAAAATTAGACTTGAAATTAGGGTTATTATTATTCAATTCTAATGTCCTTTTAGCTGAAGATTCTTCTGAAGGCTACCTTTCATTTCACACAAACAGATTTGAATTTTGTTAAGTGGTTGCTGAGATATTGACTGTAAAAGTTTAGCCTTTTTTTCCCAACTTAAATTTTATTTATTTCATGTTTTTATGTACAAAATTAGGGTTATGTTTATTTAAATCACATGTCCTTTAACTGAAGATTCTCATGAAGCCTATATTTCATTTACCAAATGAATGGATTTTAATTAGGTTCATTTGTTGCTGAGATATTGACCTTTAAAGTTGAGCCTTTTTTTCCAAATATCACATAATTTATTTTGTGTTTTTATATTGCATAATTGGAGAATAAGGCTTCTGAAACTCTTATCTGATGATTATCTAGGATTTTATCTCCCAAATCTTAGGATCAAAAAATTATTTCTTGGCTGATTTCTTGAAAAAATTACATTCTGGTTTTCATAACAAGATTCATACTGATAAGAATGACACCAATTATCTTTGAGGATTTTCTCTTATATTAATCCTATTACTGGACAACCTATTCCTTCCCCAGCTAAAATAAAAGGTCATGGGTTATACTTTCTAGATCACAACTGTATAATCAATTCTGGATTGGGAACTGGAATCATCAAAACTATTTGAAACTCTTCTCAGGATCATCACCAAATAACCAAAGCTCCACCTGGATTGGAATCTTGTCAAGAGTTCACACATTTTAGATGTTTTTTTCAAATCAGTCAAAACTTAATCCACCAAATAAACAAAGTAAAAAAGAAGGTAAATTTAACAGATATAAAAAAACTTTATGTAGATAAAAAAAGTATGAGGATGAGTAGAGTAATCAAATATTTTTTATTTTTTCATAAATTTTTAATAAATAACTCTTATATTTCAAATTCCTAATATAAATTAATGGGCCAACAACCCTGTGTTGAGTAAACGGTAATTATGACAAAATTTATTTGTTTCATGAGGTTCCTTGGCCTACACTTGTGGAAAGTCCCAAACATTTGTTTCTAGATGTATCTGCAATTTGACTAGATGAATTTTAATTACTTTAAAACTAGGGAAATTGATATATATTAGTTTTTAATATATTAATTTATGTAATTATATTAAATTTTGGTGATTTTCACCCCTTACTTCAATAAAATTCAGGGGAGGGTATTACCAAATTTTCAAATCTGACATGTGAAATTGATGACTTAGAAACATTTTGATGATACCCACCACTTGCTTCAATAAGATACAGGGGAGGTTATTGCTAATTTTTTAAAACATATTTAGAGTTTTTTTGATTTAGCTGTATTTAGAAAAGTAAATTTAATGATTTGAATGTAAAGAAGAAAAAATGTATGAGGTTTTCAAATTTTTGCAAGAAAAATCATCTAGAATCAAGACATTTAAAAAGTCAGCACATATGAAATTATCACCACAAAGAAATAAAACAAAATTTATTTAACCAAACAAAAAAATAATCTCAAATGTTGAAATGAAATGTTTCACATCTCAGTGAGGAGTGTGTGCCTAGGATTGATTATTAGCTTTAATGCACTCTTTCAAGAAAACTTTCTAAGCAAAATAAAAAAAACTAGTTTTTTTATTAAGTATTCAATTTCCTCAATAGATTTATTAGCTTTAACAAATTTTATCAAGAAATCTTTCTTTTTTTAACCATCTTCAATTTGATACTTGAGTTTCATTTTATCCAATAGGAAATTGTACTCAATAGCCTTCTCCCCTTTCTTTACCTCAAATTTCTTCACCTCCAAGTCATGTGCCCTCTCGTCCCTTTTTAAAGAAAGCTCAAATTTCTTCTCCTCAAAGTCTTTTACCCTCCCATCCCTTTGTAAAGAAATCTCAAATTTCTTCTCCTCCAAGTCTTGTGCCCTTTCATCCCTTCATAAAGAGAGCTTGTATTGTTTCTTTTGAAAGTTTAGAGTATCTCTTTCAACTTCAACTTTACCTAGAGTGAAAAGGAATATTAAAAAAAGAAAAGAAAAGCTCACTTAATTATTAAGAGGTATGCTATCACTTATCAGATTCACATTTCTCCAGAAAGTCTTCAATGGAAGAAAAAGGGGTTTATGAAAAAATATCTCTGTTTTGCTTTCTATGACTGTTGAAATTAAAAGTAGTTGATGGTCTTCAATTTTTTTTGGAGGTAACATTTTCTTCTTCATCATTGATGCTAGCTTCAGACTCATTTTCTAGAGGATCCTGGGTTTTTTCATTATCCTTTTTAGAAATAAAACAACTAGAAAAGAAATAAAAACTTACTAGACTGGGATCACAACGGTTTATATCACCATAAGGATCTATTGGAAAGATATCTAGATTTGTTGAATTTAGAACAGGGGAGGCTTGAGTGGAGGAAGAGGATGGGAAAAGATTTCTTTTGAAATCATGTTTGGAGATAGAATCTTCACCATCCAAAATGTTGGCAGGATTAACATCAGCTTGCACTCCAAAAATAGCATCCATCTCTTTAAATTATGGACATAGAGATACAAGTTTATCATCTATGGATTCTATGCCCTTACTGATATTGATGTTGATAATACCAAAACAAGTAGAAAATGAAAGAGTCTTTGCCTACTTGTATTTGTCTCAGTAATTTTTTAAATGTTCAGACATCTTTTTAGGCAAAATATCAAATTTCCCTTTCTCTTATTTTTTAATTCATTGGCCATTAGAAGATAGCCATTGAATTTTGATGTTGGGGGCCATCCTAATTTAGTTGCATTCTCAGTACCAAAACAAGAATCATAATTAGTTTTTATTTTCATCCAGTTGATAAGTATGAGATGATCTTTATTTTTTAGTTGAACAGTCTTTTATTTCTCAGCTGAGCAGGGGAAAGAGGGAGTAATGGGATTTAAAGAAAAACTGGGGGAAGTGTTATGATTTGGATTGAGAGCCAAGGAGGAGGAGCACTATGGGCGCTGTAGGGGCACTATGCATTTGTAAGAGACAGAAGCAGAGATATTTCTTTAAGGGGTTATATGGGGCAAGCGCTGTGAAGCACTCCTCATCGGACAACTTATATATATTATTCCAGCTACTCTTAGTCTCACTGCTAACTCAGCATAGTCAGTCCCACCCTTCTCACTGTTGGCAACCCCAACATAGTCAGTCTAGTTAGTCTCACTGCTATGTTAGCATAGTCAGTCCCATTTCAAGGCTAGCTTCAGCGCTAGTAGTAGTCTGCCTTTTCAGGTCCAATCATTTTCTCCAATCTCATTTGGAATACTACTAAAGAAGAATGAACCCAATGCAGCACTCCTTGTCGCAATGAAAGTGAAAATGGAATGCTTTCAGAAACAGAATTCTAGGCTTATGGAGCGCCTAGAAGAGTCAAAGCCCTCATAATGCGGCCCCACTGAAGCAGCGTTGGATGCTGCTGAAGCCAAAGCCAAATCACAGGCATCTCATCCCACACAAGCACCCCTTGTTAAAGGTCCAAAGATTGCAGTCCCAGAAATCTTCGACGGGAAACAAGGCCCCCAGGCAGATTAGTATGTGTTTCAGGTAAACCTCTATGTCCTTCTCAATGGACATCAGTTCCCCGACGAGCAAGCAAAAATTGGGTTTGCAATATCATACCTCACAGATGAGGTGGCACGCTGGGCAAGACCGTACACCAAGGAGCTCCTCAAAATCACTCAGGTGGGGACAACCTTCCATCAGTTTATGGAGGCTTTTGAATTAGCATTTGGCAACCCAGATTTGGCCACAACCTCAGAGCATGCGCTAAATGAGCTGCAACAAATAAACTTAGTTGCTGAGTATGTGTCGGAGTTCTGGGGCCATGCCAGTAGCATCACAACATGGGGGGAAGGGGCGCTCATGTTTCACTTCAGAAATGGGCTCTCATCAAATATAAGAAATGCCCTAATTAGTCACCCTAGCCCAACCTCCCTCCAAGAACTCATGTAGCTGGCCATCCAAGTTGACAATGAGTTAACCCATCAACCAAAAGACAGTTGGATTGGCTCTTGTCCATGGCGCAATTACGCCTCAAGAATGGCCAGTGCTAGGGACCCAAATACCATGGATATTGATGCAGCAAATGTTCGAGGTTCTGGTGGAAGGAAGAGGTTATCAGATGATGAGTATCAAAGGCGCATGAGCAAAGGTCTGTGCCTCAGGTGTGGAAGCAGTGGTCACCTGGAAACGGAGTGCAGAGAGAAAATGAGGGTTAGTGAAGTGGAGGACAGTGCAGGAAAGGTGCAGGTAAAAGACAGCACTCAGGAGTGAAGGTTGTGCCCTCCTCAAGCAGATTAGAGGAAAAGGATAAAGGGACTTTAGTAGAGGAGTTATCACAATGTAAGCCAATTGAAGTGAATGATAATTGTATTATACTAAACTTGCCTTTAATGACCCTTGATGTCACAACAAATCTACAAGCCCTACTGGACTGTGGGGCCACAGACTGTTTAATTTCCAACAACTTGTTACAGAAAAATAAAATGAAAAAAGAAAAATTAGACCACCCTAGGTGCCTAATTATGTTTTATGGATTTCCATGTGTGGGAGGAGAAGTAAGAGAGAAGGTTTTTTGCAGATTTTGGTGTGATGGGAGGGAGTCTCAGTGCAAGGAATATGCAACAAACCTGAAGGACCAGTACAACATGGTACTGGGGATGACACGGCTAGACCACTATAACCCACAAGTTGATTGGAAGAAAAAGATGGTGAAGATGGAAAGGAGAGAGAACACTGGCACTAAAGTATTGGCCCCCTGGTCTCTTCAAGGGTCAGGGGCCCATCCTAGCGAGTCTTCTAATATTTTGTTATCATCAGTTGACTTGCCGCCAGAACTGATGCTTCCTCTTGATTCTAAGCAGCAGGCTGGGGATGGGTCACCATTGGGGAGCGCCAAAGAGGTCCCAGAAGGTGGTAAAATGCAGAAAGAAGAGGAGAAGGTGCAAAAAAGATGGGGGATGTTGTAGAGAGAGCATTGGTCCCCTGTCCCCTGAAGGGGTCAGGGGCCCCTCCCGGAGAGTCTCCTGGTGTTTCATTATCATCAGTAGACTTTTTGCAAGAACTGACACTCTCTCTTGATGCTAAGTTTCAGGACTTGGAGGGGGCACTGGAAAAAGAGGAGAAATTGGAATGTGATGCAACAGCTTAGAACATATCGTCCAAGATTGCAGCCAAAGCCCAGACCTCAAAGCAAACAAAGAACCTCAAAGAAATAGTCCCTGAAGCTTATTGGGAGTTCTTATTGCTGTTTGATGAAGGGGAAATCAAAACCCTGCCACCTCATTGACCATGCAAATTTGCCATTTATCTGATACTAGGAACAACCCCCCAATTTAGACGCATAATCCCACTGTCAATCTTGGAGTCAGAAGCACTGTAGGAGATGATTGATGAAAATTTAAAGAATGGGTTAATTATAGAATCAAAGTCTTCCTGGGCTGCCCCTGTGATATTTTCAGGGAAGAAAGATGGTTCACTAAGACCTTGCATGGATTTCAGAAGGCTAAATGCACTGATGGTAAAGAACAGGTATCCCCTTCCTTTGACCAGTGATCTGATTGATAGTCTCCAGGGTGCAGAGATCCTCACATCCCTGGATCTTAGGGAAGGTTACCAAAACATATGGGTAAAAGAAGGTGATGAGCACAAACTGGCATTCTGAACTGAATTTGGTCATTTTGATTGGTTGGTAATGCCATTGGTCCATGTAATGCACCTGCCACTTTCCAACACTTCACCAATAGCATCTTTAGAGACAGAATAGGAATAGATGTGGCGGTATACCTGGATGACATCTTGATTTATTCCAGATCAATAGAGGAACACAAGATATGTGTGAAGGACTGTTTTCAGCGCCTGAGGGAGGCCCAAGTGTGGTTAAAACCAGAAAAATGTGTGTTTTCAGTGAGTGAGATTCCCTACCTGGGTATGATCATTTCAAAGAATAGGGTACTAATGGACCAAGAGAAAGTAAAGGCAGTAAAAGAATGGCCAACACCAGAGTCAGAGAAAGAGCTCCAGTCATTCTTAGGATTTGAAAATTTTTACCACCGTTTTATTAAAAATTACACCCACACCTGCCGACCATTGCACGTCCTCACAAAGAAGGAAGCCAAATTTTTCTGGACAAGTAGCCAGCAAGATGTGTTTGACTACCTGAAAAGAAAATTTGTGACAGCCCCTATTCTTTCCATCCCTGACTTATCGAAGCCATTTGTTCTGGAATGAGACTTCTCATATTTCGCACTAGGTACAGTATTATCCCAATAAAATACTGAAAATGTCTTGCACCCAGTAGCATATTTGTCACAAGAACTTCTAGGCGCTGAACTAAACTATGAAATATACAATAAAGAGTTATTGGAACTAGTAGAAGCTGTTAGCACCTGGAGCCACTATTTGGAAGGGGGGCCTCACAGGTTACAAGTTATCATTTATACAGATCATAAACACTTGTAAACCTTCCTGACCACAAAAAAGTTAACCCTCCGGCAAGCACTCTGGGCAGAACTGCTAAGTAGCATTAATTTTATTGTTAAATTTTGACCAGGAAAGAAAGGCGATAAACCTGATCCGCTATCACAATGTCATGACTTACGTCCAGAACCGGACCAGCTACATACTGTTGGTGCAAAACTATTGAAGGGGGACTTTGAAGAGGGGGTAGTCCTAGATGAGGTGGAATTTGCAGAAGAGGCTTTGATGGAATGGGTAAGGAGGGGGAAGGGAGAAGATGAGGGAGTACAGGAGTTGGTGAAGGTGTTATTATCAAAGGAGGTATTAGTAAGGAAAGGATTAGAGGAGTATCACCTAGATGGGGAAGTGCTATATTGGAACAAAAGGATAGTAGTGCCAAACAAAGAGGAGCTAAAGAGGCAGGTGGTCAAATCAAGGTATGACTCCCCAATGGCAGGACACCCAGGACTGCTGAAGACCATGGAGCTAGTGAATTGTAACTTTTACTGGAATTCCATGAAAGCATATGTCCAGCACTATGTAGCAGCATGTGACTTGTGCCAGAGGAACAAGGTCAGTCCAACAACAACACCACTGACCCTGCTAAACATTTCCAAGTAGCCATGGATGGAGCTCTCCTATGATCTTATAGTGGAGTTACCAAAGTCTCAAGGGAAGAATTCTATTCTCAAAGTTGTTGACTGTTGCACTAAGATGGGTCACTTCATTCCAACCACTACCAAGGTCACATCTGAAGGTATTGCAGACCTATTGATGGTGCAAGTTTGGAAGCTGCATGGTTTGCCTGATAGGATTATATCAGATAGGGGAAGTACCTTTAACTCTAAGTTGTTGAAAGCAATGTATGAGAGACTGAATATTAAGCCCATATTGTCAACAGCATGGCACCCCCAGACTGATGGACAATCCAAGATAGTGAACAAGGCAGTAAAACAATTCTTACTTCACTTCATCAACTATCAGCAAGATGATTGGATGCAGCTCCTACCATTAGCTGAATTTTTATACAACAACCGGCTCCATGTGTCAATAGGCATGTCCTTCTTTTATGCCAACTATGGGTATCACCCAACATTCTCAATTGGCACCCCAGAAAAATTGCATGTTCCAGAAGCAGAAGAGAGAATTCAGAAGCTGCTAGAGATACGTGAAGAACTAGAAGCAGCCCTCAATTTATCCCAACAGGCAATGAAGTGCCACCATGATCAAGGAAAAGTGCAGCATTGGGCTCTGGGGGTAGGTGACAAGGTCTGGTTAAGCTCACACTTCCTTGTTACATTTCTCCCAAGTGCCAAACTTGATCACAATAAAGAAGGCCCATTTAAGATCAGATGCAAGGTATCTGACTTGGCTTATGAACTGAATCTACCAATCTCAATGAGGCAAGTACATCCAGTTCTCAACATTTCATTGCTCACAAAGCACAGGGAAGATACAATTCCAGGATATCCAGAAGAGCTGCCAGCTCCAATATAGGTAGGAAATGAAGAGGAGTTTGAGGTGTAAAAGGTTGTTTCTAAGAGGGAGTATAAAGGAAAGGTTCAGTACTTGGTGCATTGGAAAGGATATGGGGTTGGAGATAGGTCTTGGGAACCAGTGGAAAATTTGGTCAATGCTAAGAAAAAGTTGAAGGAGTTTGAGAAGGAGCACAGGGGGCAGGAGGGGTAAAAGAGGGGGTAATGTTAGGATTTGGATTGAGAGGCAAGGAGGAGGAGCGCTATGGGTGCTGTAGGGGCGCTGTGGGCACTATGCATTTGTAGGAGACGGAAGCAGATATATTACATTAAGGTGTTATATGGGGCAAGCTCTGTGGAGCACTCCTCATCAGACAACTTATATAGTAATTCAGTTACTCTTAGTCTCACTGCTAACTCAGCATAGTCAGTCCCGCCCTTCTCACTGTTGGAAACCCCAACATAGTCAGTCTAGTTAGTCTCACTTCTGTGTTAGTATAGTCAGTCCCAGTTCAAGGCTAGCATCAGCGCTATTAGTAGTCTGCCTTCTCATTTCCTAACAGGAAGGCTGTCTTAGAGAAGATCTATGATTACAGGGAATGTTGAGATATTTGAAGATGAAAAGTAGAAGAAAAAACAGATGATATGGGGAGGGATTTAATCAGAAATTAATAGACAGGATGGGAGTGCGCAGCAAGGTAGGTAGGCTGGCACATCCAAAAAGTTGTCCAAGATGTGGCTATGAAAAATTGAGGATAAAAATGTCAGATAGAGGTGAACATTGACATGTAAAAGGTCTATTAACCCAATTATTAGCAAATTAAATTTCAGAAGATAATTGGGGTATAATGATTTTTATCTGAAATAAATTTAATTGCGGATTGGTCAACATTGATACCCCCTAATAATACTGAATATTAAAATCAAATAATTTTATTTAAATTCACATATACAGAAAAAACTAAGTAGATCAATTAAATTTAATTGACCTGACATATACAGATAAATACTGTATATGAGAACATTCCTTCTAGAACATATTTTAAATTGGAAATTTCTATTGTGGGAATTTTCTCCTTGTGATACTCTTGTATGTAGAACTGTGGTTCCATATTTTCTCTCTCTTTTTCCTATATATGGCCCCTCAATCTGGATGTTATACTTCATTCCATTCTTGACATTTATTACAATTTTATATATACAACTCTAGTACTACTATTATCTATCTTGGAATATTTACAATTAAATATCTGAAGTTTAAAGTAATATTAATATTTACTAATCTTACATTTTAATTGAGTAAAATAAAATAAAATTTGCTACATACACAAATATTAAAATCTTGAGTTTTCCCTACCCCTCATTGCCATTGGACCACTGAAAAAACCTTCTAGACCAAGAGACTACTCTTACAGATGGTAGTTTATCTGACATTAATTTTTATTCTAAAATATATTCTTTGGAAAAGAAAAAAAATGTTTCAACCACTTTTCTTATCCAGATTGTTAGTAATCAACTAATCTTTCATGCCATTTTTGCCTTCATATATTTATAATCTTCATTTCATGGTATTAAATTTTAGCTAAAAATGTAAAAAATACTGGAGTCAGAATTTTCATCACTCTTTACATATTTTTTTATTTTTTTATTCTTCCAAAGCAAAAAAAACTTATCAATGAGTAAATAAATGAATAAATCTTCAATAAATAATTTTATTTCTCAAAATTCATTCATTTTCTCATAGAACTTCAAGCTATAGATATGTCTTCAGATTTTCCTTATTGTAAACATTTCACTTATTTCAATTCTTTTCCTCCCCCTAGACACTTCCATAGAATTTTTCAGGCTGATGTCAAGTACAAAGATGTGAAATAGCTTGATTGGTCAGTTGTATAGAAGATTTTAATGGTCCTATATGAATCCTGTAGTACAAATCCAATAAGTATTAAAATATAACTCAATATAAGGGTCTCAGTAATTTTAATCTCACTAATTATATATGGCTTACAATCTTATAGTTGGTAGAAAAATAGATTTGATAAATTCAGATACTATTCAAAGACTTTATAAGAACTATTGATATGTATTGTAATTTTATTGTTTATATGTTTAATTTTCATGATAAAGAATGTAGAAAACAAGACCAAAAACCCCCTCCTTTTATACACAATTACTTCCCCAATGAGCCCCTTGATTTACCAGCTCTATACACAGTTAATGATTCCTAATTCAAGCTAATAGACATGTCCGGAAACACAAAGAGTGATCAGTAACATAATTAGAATGATATCACCCACCAAAATCCTGTAGTAATAGGGATAATCCATCAAAAATAAAGAATAAGCAAAAAAGAGAGTATATGTGTATTATACATTGAAATAAAAGACTAAAAAGGGAAAATTAAGACTAATTATTACTTAATAATAAGGGGGATTAACAGTAGAAATGTTGGGGCTAATCATGACATTATACTACATGAAATCCCCATTCAAAAATAACCAAAATTGACTGAGAAACCACTTAAAAACCCAAAAAAGGGTGTGAGATGTGGGGTAACTACATGCAGTTCTTGGAAGGCGCTTTCATGGGTAAATCCTTGACTATTTTAGGCAAATTTAAGTGTGGTAGTGAAGTAAAGCGCCAAGATTGAGGTTATTAATGAAATTAGTGCATATAAAGAGGGCAAATGCATTTATAATTAAGCTAGGACACTAAATAAGTGTCTGTTGCCTATTTTAGTGTGTTCCCGCACAGTGGGTGTAGAATGTGGGGTAATTATAGTGTGAAAAAGCTTACTTTTCTAAAAATGAAGCTATACACACAGGAAAAATGCAGGCAGTATGTGGCCAGTACACAGAAGCCATTTCTGGCATAAAAACACCAAATTTGAAAAGTGTTATTTTTATGCATTTTAGTAGCCAAATCAATAGTCCTAATTAAGACAAATTGATCTGTTAAAGTGCATTTATAAAATTATGAAATTTATAGCATACATAATCAACTTTTAAGTGATTTAAAGCGCATTTCTTGTTTTTTACATAAAACAATGAAAACAACAGCTTTAAGTCTACTTAAAAATTACATAGCTTTATATCTAAGGTTCTTAAGATTATCCTGACATATTCCAACATAATATTAAGTATATAAGACTTATAAAAAGTGGATATATGCGTATATATAAGGTGTTATAATGGCATATTTTGTATATTATCATAAATTTACTTATGTATACTATTTGTGTACTCTAATTTATTGCTCCCATGTATAGTCCATGTGTTTAAAATAACTTATAAGTACTTCTTACTCACTCCTGGGTATATCTAGGCTGACACTTGCCCACCCAAAAAAACAATAAAAAATGATAAGTTATACACTTTTTTTATTTTATATTATTTTTCAGGTATTCAGAAAATTCTGTAGAATCAAAGATTAATTCTTTAAAGAAATAAAACATCATAAAATATAATGAGTACTTGTTTTTTAACCCCTCAGCTAGTTGAACAGATATTTTTTTCTGTTTAAATTTTTTAAGAAGGGAGGATAGATTTGAAATTTCTTTTTCAGGTATCCATTTATCATATTCATTTGATTTCCCTTTAAATCTTAATAAATACTCAGTTCATTTCTATTTAGTAAGAATTCTTTTCTTGAGTTTTTTTCAATCTCTTCCTTTTCCAAAATTTCTTCAGGTTGCTTTTTAGGCCTTCCTCTTCTTTTTGGAAATAAGTCAGGATCATTTGAATGGTAAGGTTTTAATAATTAGATAGGGAAAACTGGATGTTTCCTATCATATGGGGCATATAATTTGACTTCCACAGTATTATTACCTACCATTTTTATTACTACAAAATGTCCTACAAAGGGATCACTCAATTTAACATTACCTTGTAAGTTTAAATGTAGTGTTGAAATAAGGACTTCGTCTCCTTTTTTGATTTAAAATTCTTTATGAGATTTATCCCACCTTTTCTTTTCATATTCAAATGCTTTTTTGATGCATTCCTCTGCATGATTTCTATACATTTGTTGCATATGAATAAAGGATTTAGTACCAGGGTGTATATCTAACCTTGGTAATTCATTTAAATGATTTACTGGGGTATTTGGTACATATCCCAGCCAGAGTTCAAATGGTTTTTTCTCTGTTACAGAATGAGTTGTGCTATTATAAGCAAATTCAATGCCAGGAATCAATGTTAACCAGTCATGTGTGAATTTTTCATTTTCTTTGTATTCCAATCCAAAGTCACAATATCTTCTGATCATATCTTCTAGAGTCTGTATCATTCTCTCAGCAAGCCCATCAGTTTGTGGATGGTGTGCTGTAGACAATTTCAATTGACAACCTGATACTTCCATCAAAGATGTCCAGAACTCTGAAGTAAACTTAGGGTCTCTGTCAGAGATTATGGCTTTGGGGAACCCAGCAGTATTCATTATTTGAGTCTACCATATTAATCCCAAGTCTTTTGCAGATACCTCTTTGTGGGTAGGGATAAATTTACACATTTTTGTTAATCTATCTAGAATTACCCAGAAATAATTGAAACTTTCTTTTCCTGCTAATAGAAAGCCAGTGACAAAATCCATGTTTATAATTTCCCATGGAGCTTTTGGCTGCTCTATTTGCTGTAACAACCCAGCTCTCTTCCCAGTTAATCTTTTATATTTCTGATAAGAGTCACGTGTTTCAATGTATTTTTTTACATCTTCTTTCATGTTTATCCACCAAGATGTATTTTAAACTCTGGTTAATGTTTTGTTAAAATTAAAATGACCAGCTAAGATGCCATCATGACAAGTACTCAACATTAACTCTTTCATAGAAGGTGGTATAACTACTACATTACTTAGCTTCTTTCTGTAATATATATATCCTTCTTCAATAGACAGTTTACCTTTTTCCAACACATTTTTATACTTTGGAGGCAAGGTTTTAATTAATGCACTCATAGAGGCATTAGTTGGATCATTTAAAATAGTAGATAATTTAGACAAATCTTTATCAGATGAATGATTTTCCAACATAGTTTGCATAAACTTCTCCTCTAAATCCACTATGTAAATCCAAAATACATGTATAACCTCAATTTCAGGTACATAAGCTGGGTTGTCAGCATCATTTGGCAAAGGACTTCTAGATAATAAATCCACATTAGAATGCAATTTTCCTGCTCTATGAGTGATTTTCATTCTTCCTCTGTACCCTTGTACAGCTAGTTGCCATCTAAACATGTGCCTATTAGGTGTTTTCATGTTTAGTAATGATTTCACTTCACTGAAATCTGTTATTAATTCAAAATTCTGGTCTTCCAGATAGTAATGAAGTTTCTCCAGGGCCCACACAATGGCTAAACATTCCAGTTGGGTGTCACCATACCTTAATTCTGTCTTTCTTAAAGTTCCAGATATATAACAGATAACTACTTCAAATAATTTTCCATTTATTATCTGTTTTTGCTGTAAGGCAGCACCTAACCCTATGAAGCTTGCATCAGTGTACAAGATAAATTGTAGGTTAAAATCTGGCAGTCCCAATATTGGAGCTGACATTAAACACTCCTTTAATTTATCAAAGGCATTTTGTCTTTCATTATTCCAAATGAAAGATTCATTTTTCCTGATTAATGTTGTTAAAGGGGCCGCAATCGATTGGTAGTTTTTATATACTGGCTTAAATATCCACACATACCTAAAAAACTTTGAACATCTTTCAAATTCTTAGGTATACTTATGTTTTTTATTGCTGCCACTTTGTTCTGGTCAACACAAATTTGTAATCTAGATACAACATGTCCAAGTACTTTCAAGGATTGAAACCCAAACTTAAATTACTTTAATGGAATTGTCATATTAATTTTATCCATCTTTTGAAATACTCTTTTCAGGTGATTTAAATGTTCATCATATGTTTTTGAGAACACTATGATGTCATCAATATAAACTAAAAGCTATCCTTCAATCATTTCCTGATGAAAAATATTATCCATCAATTTTTGGAAGACTGAAGGCTCATTCTTTGTGAAAAAAGGCATTCTCACATATTTATATATCCCCATGTGTGTGGTTATTATTAAGAAATTCTGAGAATTATTTTCCACAGGAATTGGATGGTAACCTTTTTTCCATCCAGACAGGAAATATATTTTTCTCCTTGTAAGGTAGCATGGATAGATGCTATCCTTGGTAGAGGGTAAATACCATCCACAGTGAATATATTCAGAGCTCTGTAATCACCACATAATCTTGCTTTATCTTTTTCATAAGAGATTAAAACTGGTGAAAAAACACATTACTTAGGTGTTGTGTCCACTTTTTCAACAATACCCATTTGTAACAACATTTTAATGTTGTCTTCAATGGCTTTCCTTTTTGCAGGAGAAGCTGGGTAAGGTTTCTTTTTCAAGCTTCCAGGAATATTATCCAGATCAAAACTTAAAGAGATTTTTATCTCATGGTCTTTGACCAATCCTAGTTCATTTTAACCATGAGCAAATGCCATAGGATAGGATTTTATCAATCTCAAAATACTGTTTTCTTAAATTTTTGAGAGTTGAGGACTGAAAGAGGCTTTTTGGATTTAATTTTCAAATTCTACCACTTCAGAGGTGGTTCTTCCACCTTGCAGTTGTTCTTCTTTAGGAGCAGTGGAATAAACTGAATTTTCAGAGCTAATTTTGAATTTTCTTTTCCCATTTACATCTATAGTGAAGCAACTAATTGCATGATCTAGTTTGATGCCAAATTTGGTCAATAAGTCATTTCCAATAATAAAACAATCACTTCAATTATTATTATCCATTACTACAGATCCACACACTGCTCTTACATATCCATTAGGGGGTATCAATGTTCAGGGATCTGCAATTAGGGATCAGAAAATTTTTTTCCCGGGATCAGACATTATTAATTGCGGAAGATTCTTATCCACTAGCCCCAGGGCTAGTGGATAAGAAATCCACGATAATTCATTATCCCGCCTCTTATACCCCAATTTCCATTCCTAATTCCTGATCCCAAACTCATCTCATCCATGATGGATTTTTAAGAAAGTCACATGACTTATAATTGCTGATGCCATCCTTAAGTATTTCCTCACTCTATGCTACTTAATTTTGGTGGCGAACACTTAAGTTTTTTTTCTATCTACACACCCCAACTGCACATTTGGCGGTGAATTCCCACTTCCCTCATCACTTAACCCTTCCACCGGCAACAATGAAACACCTCTCTACTAGGAAGCTACTTCACTCAACAATGAATGCTATCACTTTTCTTTTAGTTCTTTACTATAAATCTGACTCTGATTTGGAAGATGCTTTAGCTTATATGTGTTTTCTTTCCAAAAAGCATTACATCATCACCAGGGGGCCAAATCTTTATCATGATCCCCGATATGATCTGGCCTCCATTCTCAACATTCCTCATTTAAACTTCACACAACTTTTTAGAACTTCTCCCGATTCTTTCTTCAAACTTTATCAACTCATCTCCGATCATCCTATCTTCCATAACAATTCTCATAACAAACAGCGTAATCCTGCCATCCAACTTGCTGTTGCTCTATGTCGCTTTGGCTCAAATGGAAATGGTGCTGCCGTAAGACGTTTGGATAATCTCTTTAACATAGGATATGGTACCGTGATATTATACACCAAGCGCTGTATGATTTCTATCCTTTCCCTCAAGTCTCAAACTCTTGCTTGGCCAACTCCAGAACAGCGACTTGAATCCTCTCAAGTAATGCAAGCTGAAGGTTTCCCTGGCTGTATAGGTTTTGTTGATGGCACAACCATCCCTTTGAGTCAAAAGCCTGCTCATGATGGCAACCATTATTTTGATTGCAAAAAAAGGTTTCTTCAAAATCTTCTCCAAGTTCTCATCTTTCACAATCTAACTTTTAATCTTCTTTCTAGATACTCTATTGCCGTTCAACTTGTATGCGATGTCAATAAAAAATTTATTGCTTTTCACAGTGGCTGCCCTGGATCATGTCATGACTCTTCCGTCTTCCAAAGAATGAGGATTTCTCAATCCCCTGAATCATACTTTGACAAATATCAGTACCTCCTTGCAGACTCAGCATATGCAAGTGGAAAGTACATTATACCTGCTTTCCATGGTGCAACTTCAGAAAATGACCCCAAAACTAAATTTAATTATCACCTTGCACAATCAAGAGTACGAATTGAAAATGCTATAGGTATTTTAAAGGGACGATTTTCTAGTCTTTGGGAGCTCAGAATCCAATTTCAAAAAAAATTGGAGATCAAAACTGCAAATCATTGGATCTTGACTTGCGTAATACTCCACAATATTCTAGCTGATTTAAAGGATGAGTGGAATGATCTTTATGAAGAAGAGGATCCTGAACCACCACTGGCACTCCCCTCCCTTGATTCACAAATCATTCAATCAACCAGCATACGCCCCATTATAATGCCAATTACTCTTCAACATTTCTCTTCACCCTTTTAATTTTTAATTTTTATGTTTTCATACTTTCCAAATGTCCTCTTTGTGTACTTTAATCACTTTGTTTTGTATTTTGGTTTGTTGCATATTCATTTTTTTTTTTGAATTTACGGTGAATATCTTTTTTTTGGATGGCTCATTGGTTTTCTTTCACTTCCTCAACATGAAATCGCATATTTTCTTATATCGCATATTTTGTCAGTGATTTTTTTTTTCATTCATCACTCATATCCTTTTCCTATTCTCCTCAAACATCCCTCAAATATTTTGGTTGCATTTATTTTCACAACTCAACTCACCAGGTAGGTCATTTTTTTTCTTTTTTCATGGTTTTTTATTTGCTAATCATGATTTTTTTTTTTGCTTTTTTTTTGGTTTTTTTTTGCTTTTTTTTTTGGTTTTTTTTGTTTTTTTTGTAAGTGCTTCTATTATTTTTGTTCTAGGGTAAACTAATTTTTGTTTTGCTTTTTTCTCTTTTTTATCTTTTTATTTTTTTGTTTTTTTTTCTCCCCTTCACCTCTCTTTATGATCCTCAAGGCCCCCCTTTTTCCCTCTCTTTACCTGTCTCTGACCCCCTTTTTACCCCCTTTTTAGCTGCCTCAAATCCCCCCTTTCCCCCCTCTTTAGGTCCCTCATCACCCCCTTTCCCCTCTTTTTAGGTGCTTCAATACTCCCCCCTTCCCCTCTCTTTATGTCCCTCAAACCCCCCCCTTCACCTCTCTTTTGGCGCCTCAAACCCCCCCCTTCACCTCTCTTTACCCACATCAAACCCCCCCTTTCCCTCTCTTTAGGCGCCTCAAACACCCCCCCTTCCCCCCCTTCTACTCACTTTACCCCCCTACCTAATCATTATATCCTCCTCTACCCCCCCCCCTGTTTATTAACAAACGATCGTTACAGATCGTTTGTTAATAAACAGGGGGGGGGGGGTGGGTGTTGGGGAAAGGGTTTGGGAGGGGGTAAGGAGATTGGAAGGGGGGGGTTTGAGGTACCTAAGGAGAGGGGAATGGGGGGGTTTGAGGTGCCTAAGGAGAGGCGAATGGGGGGGGGGGGTTGAGGCGCCTAAGGAGAGGGGAATGGGGGGGGTTTGAGGCGCCTAAGGTGAGGGGAATGGGGGGGGGTTTGAGGCGCCTAAGGTGAGGGGAATGGGGGGGGTTTGAGGGAGCTAAAGAGGGGGGAATGGGGGGGTTTGAGGCAGCTAATGAGGGGGGAAGGAGGGTGATGAGGGACCTAAAGAGGGGGGAAAGGGGGGTATTTCAGGGGGATTTTGAGGCAGGCAAGGAGAGCATTTGAGGGGGAAAAGGGGACTTTAATGGGAGATAAAGATGGGTTACTAACTTTCAAATAAAGATACTAACAAATTTTTGTTTGTAATTTTGATTATTTTTTTTATTTTTTTTGCAGTAATATAGAAAAAAAAAATTTTTTTTGCTGATAAGGACTGTCCCTCTTATTTACAAAACAAAAAAGGTTTATAATTTTATTTTTATTTTTTCTATAATTAATTTTTGTGATTTTGATTTTAATTAAATAATTTTTTTAATTTTTTATTTTGATTTTACTGATTTTTTTTTTTTCATGATCTTGTGAGAAGGTTTTTAATAACCAATCTTCAGGTTCACTTTTATTTTTTATTTTTTTTTTTGTGTTTTAATTCTTACTGAAATTTTCTTTTTTGAATGAATTTAATTATTAATTTTTTTTAATAGGATTTTGCTTTGATTGTGTTTTTTAAAATAAAACCTCAGGTTTTTTTTTATAATTTTTTTTTTTGGAAAAATTTTTACTGATTTTTTGGTTTTTTTTTCAATTTTATTTTTAAAATAAAAAAACAGCTTTTTTTATTATTAGGTAGGAATTTTTTTTAAAAAAAATTTGAGTTAAAATTTTATTGACAATTAATTTTTTTTTCAGATCAAAAAAATGTCTTCTTCTTCTGATTCACCCCTTACTTCTCTCTTATCTTCATCTTTATCTTCTTTATCATCTTCATCTTTATCATCTCTATCATCTTCTTTGAAATCAACTCTATCATCTTCTTTTAAATCAACTTCCATACAATCATCTTCTAAATCATCAAAAGAAATTAAAGATAATCAGTCTCATCAGAAGAAAAGATATTTAAAAAAAAAGTCTCTCTGCAAAAGTTATTTTTGTCATATCCCAAACATTTTTTTTTATAAAACTAAAGTAGATAAAAAAAATCAATATCCGAAAAAATTACCAGAAGATATCAAATATCTAACAGAATTTGGAGATGATCGAGTTGTTGCAGTTATCAGCAATGCTTTTAAGCCTCAATTCATTTTGGAAGTTCATTCATTCGATAGTGTAAAAGATGAAGCTTTTAATCAACTATCCGATCTTATCATAACTCTTTATCAAATGGCTTTGGTTCGATTACTATAAGGAATAAGAATTTGTTGGGTGGTATCATGATTGGTTTTGGTTGGAGACCTGGTTTTGTCAAAGGATATTCTCTTGGTATGTCTAATAATTTTTGTTCCATTCTTAATATCATTTCACTTATTTCAATTATATAGGTATATATTCATTGCTCAATAATATCACTAAAGCACAAAAAGATGAAGATTTTCGCTTATGGGACACTCTACCCTACTTTAATTCTTTTCTTGCTCTTCGACTCAAAAAGCTCTGTAATAAGGCATTTGAAAAAAATCATGACCTTGCAACCAAAGTTGGAATACCGAATTGGTGTGACTCTTAATGGGAAGATATCAGCCACGAATATCTTTTATTTTCTAATGTTATTATCACTCATTCTGGATTCCACAATAGGATTCATATTGATAGGAATGATGCCAATTTTCTTACTTTTGGAATATTCTCATATATCAATCCGATAACTGGCCACCCAATACCATCTCCAGCTAAAATCAAAGGACATGGTTTATATTTTCCAGACCACCGGTGCATCATTGATTTTGGTTTGGGAAATGGTATCATCGAAACTATTTGGAATTCTTCTAAGGATAATCATCAAACGACCAAAGCTCCTCCTGGTTTGAAATCCTGTCAAGATTTCACTCATTTCGGTTGCTCATTTCAAATCAGTAATAAGTTGATACAAAGAATCAATAAGGTAAAGAAAGAAGGTAAAGTTATTTGATTTAAAAAAACTTTATCTAGATCCAAAAAGTATGGGGATTAGAGTTGTCATCGAAAATTTTATATTTTTTCATAAATTTTTAATAAATATTTTTTATATATCAATTTTCTCAAATAATGTGATGAGCCATCGACCTTGTGTTGTATAACAGGTAATCATGATAACATTTATTTGTTTCATGGGGTTCCTCTTTCCTATACCTGTAGAAAGTCCCAAACTTATGTTTCTCGACTTGGTCTGCATTTTGGCTTGAGGGATTGTCATTACATTAAACTTGGGAAATTGATATATATTAGATATTTATTTAATAATTTATGTAATTATATTAAATTTAGATGACTTCCACCCCTTACTTCAATAAAATTCAGGGGGGGTATTGCCAAATTTTCAAATCTGACATGTGAAATTGATGACTTAGAAAAATTTTGGTGATACCCACCCCTTGCTTCAATAAAATGCGGGGGAGAGTATTGCCAATTTTTTTAAACAGATATAGAATTTTTTTGACTTGTAAATATTTTTGTGATACCCGTCCCTTACTTCAATAAAATCCATGGGGGGTTGTGCCAAAATTTTTTATAAGACTTGTGAAATTCTTGACATGTAAGAATTTTTAGGATACCGGTAAAATGCAGGGGGTAGTAAAGCCAAATTTTCATATAAAACTTTCAAGATTCATGACATGAAAGAATTTTTGTGATACCCACCACTTACTTCAAAAAAATCCAGGGGTGGGGGATTGTCAAATTTTCAAAGGAGACTTGAAAATTTTATTTAAAAAAAGAATATTTATCATTAAAATATGATATTTCAAGAAATACAGAAAATAATTGTAAAATTTATGTACAAATAAATATGAACACATGAAGTGTGAAAGAAATAAAAGAAACTAGTCAACAAAAAATTTCATTAAACTTTCTATTTCTTCAACAGATTTGTTTGCTTTAATGCATTCGATCAAGAAATCTTTCTTTTTAGAACTTTCTTGGAGATCATGCTTATACTTCATCTGTTCCATTAAGTTTTGATGCTCGAGTGTTTTTTCCTTATTTTTGGATTTTTCAATACTAAGAGTTAACTCAAACTTCTTCTCCTCCAAATCTTGGGCCCTACCATCCTTCTGTAAAGAGAGCTCAAACTTCTTCTCCTCAAAATCTTGGATCCGATCATCCTTCCGTAAGGAGAGCTCATACTTCCTCTCTTCCAAATCTTGTACTCTGTCATCCCTCCTTAAAGAGAGCTCGTATTTCTTCTTTTCAAAGCTCAGTGTCTCTTTAGCAATTTCCACTTGTTCTAGAGTGAGAATAAAAATTAGCATAAAGTAGAAGAAAAGCAGAGTAAAGTAATAAGAGGTATGATATCACTTACCAGCATCACGTTTCTCTAAAAACTGTTCCATCGAAGAAAAAGGTGTTTGTGATGAAGTATCACTTTTTCGTCTTCTTTGGGAGAGGAAATTTAGACTAGTTGAAGCCCTTCTCTTTTTGTTCAACGTAGCATTTTCCTCCTCATCATTGTCACTAGCTTCAGACTCAGTTGATTGAGGATCCTGGGTTTGTTCATCAGCCTTTTAAGAAATAAGAAAAATATAAGTAAATAAAAAAATAGAATTGATAAGATAAAAGAAACAGACCTGAGTTAGATTGGGTTGGGTTAAATCGCCAATAGGATCAATAGCAAAGCTATCTAGATTCGTAGAATTTAGAAGAGGGGAGGCTTGAGTGGAGGAAGAGGATGGGAAAAGATTTGCTTCGACATCATGTTCGGAGATAGGATCTTCTCCATCCAACATGTTTACAGGATTAACATCGGCTCGCTCTCCAAAAATTGCATCCATCTCTTTAAAGTAAAGACATAAAGAATCAAGTTTATTGTCTATGGATTTTATACCCTTAGTTATATCAATGTCAGTAACCCCAAAACCAGTGGAAGATGAAAGAGCCTTTGCCTTCTTGTATTTTGCTCGATAATGCTTGAAGCGTTCAGACATCTGTTTAGGCAAAAGATCAATCCTTCCCTTGGTCTTATTGCGTAATTCATTTGCCATTAGAAGATAGCCATTAACTTTTGATGTGGGGGGCCGTCCTAGTTTAGTGGCATACTCAGTACCAAAACAAGAATCATAGTTAGATTTGGTTTTCAGCCAGTTGATAAGAATGAGATGATCATCTTTTTTTAATTGAAAAGTCTTTGATTTCTTGGCTGAGCGGGGAAAAGAGGAAGTAGTGGGAATTGAAGAACAACTGGGTGATAGCTGCCTTTGAGAAGATCTAGGATGACGAGGCATGTTATTATAAATGAAGATGAAAAGGAGCAGAAACAAGCAGATGAGATAGCGAGATGAAAAGGAGAAGAATCAAATAGATGAAATGGGGAGAAATTCTGAGCGGATAGAATGAACAGGATGGGATGAGAATGGAAGTGCGCAGCAAGGTAGAAGGCTGGGATATCCAGAAAGTTGTCCAAGATGTGGTTATGGAAAATTGAGTAAATAAATGTCGGATAAGAGGTGAACATTGACACGTAAAGTGTCTAATAACCCAATTATTAGCAAAAATAATTGCAGAAGATAATTGGGGTATTCAGATTATTTTCCGCAATTAATTTAATTGTGGATCGGTCAACATTGATACCCCCTATTATGATATTTAAAGAA
Source organism: Hemileia vastatrix (assembly GCA_030280995.1). NCBI lineage: Eukaryota > Fungi > Basidiomycota > Pucciniomycetes > Pucciniales > Zaghouaniaceae > Hemileia > Hemileia vastatrix. The sequence goes on along the minus strand of JASXTE010000003.1, from coordinate 28,858,254 downwards.
TACAGCAGTTTTGTATTTGCCTATTGGATTTAATACTGAACCAAAACCCCTCCAGTTCTTTGTCTGTACAGGTTCTAGTTTTTCCTTATACCTACTATCTAGTTTCATTAAAGTGTTAATAGAAACTACACTAACTGCAGCCCCAGTGTCAAGAATGGCATTCATTTCTTTTCCACATATAATAAAAGGCGCTCTAAAAGGTGTGATTTTGTAAGTATCACAAGATAAATCTTTGATAATTTCAGCTTCTTCAATGCAAGTTAAAGATGTATCTGTATGAGTTATTGCATCATTCAGGAACATAATATCCTGTTCTAATACATATATCTCATTTTCATCATCACTGTAAGAAATGTTACTTTTACAATCCTCACTAGATTCCTCCTTTTCATCTTCATGATTACTTTTTTCAGAATCTTGTGAGTTTTTAATAACATTTATTCTTTTCTTACAAGTATTACCTTTGGCCCAAGGTTCATTAAATCTGTAGCAAGTGTTATTTTCTGGTATTTTAGCAACAAGGGGAGCTGAAGGTTTTTTCTTTCCACTGGTAACTTATTTGTAGTAGGTTTTAATACCTCAACACTTTGCTTTTAATTATTATACCTGGTCTCATATTTGTGGTTCAATAATATCTCATTGCATATATTAATAAATCCAGAAGTATCTCTGATGGTTTCAGTTCTAGCTACAATAATGTCTCTGACTGATATAGGCAATTTATATATTATTTTTTCTTTTTACTCATCATAATCCATTTTTGGATCCATGGTTTTCATGATTTTAATTAAATTCATTAAATATACCATGGGTCTATCTCCAGCCTTAGGAATATATCTGGATTTCTCATACAATCTTTTTTGAGTGATTCTAAATTTTGGGCCACCAAATTGCCTTTCAATTAGTGCCTTTCATTCATTCCAGGAGTAGTTAATTCCCTCACTCAATACAGATTCAAATTGTAATAAGGCCACATCTTTAAATAAAGATATCAATTTGGATGTAATTTCTTCATCAGGTAATTTGTATGAAAATTTTAAGTTATCAATCCTCTGAATGAATTGTTGCCAATTGAATTTTGAATCCCCGTCAAAAGAAGGGTACTGATCTAACTTAGGCCAGTTCTTTTGGTTAGTTTTTGCTTCTGTAACCTGAGGAATATTAAGTAATTCAATTACTTTAGAAAGATGATCATTTATTTCATCCTTTACTTATTTTATATTCTCAGAGCCCATGACACTATGTTCATTTTCAATCATTGGTTTATCATCTGAGTGTTTCATAAAAACTGGTACTCTTTCCACATAAGAGGTATTATCTTTTAATTTATCAGTATTTTCCAAAATTTTAGCTATTTCAATTTCTACTCTTTGTAACCTATCTTTTATTACAGGTACATGAGTTAATGTATCATTCACATTTGAAAAAGACAATTTTACACATCCCTCTATGGTAGCCATAATATTCTGAGAATGTTCCAATTTATTTTCTAAATTCTTAATCTCAGATTTTAATCTTTTATTTTCATTGTTTAATTCATTATTTGAATTCTCAATGCTTTTTAACCTATTGGCTGTTGTACTCAATGATTGTGTGAGGTTTAATAATACACTTTCTGTATTATTGTTTGACTCTCTAGAGAATTCTTCCAATTTTTCAATTCTTAATAATAATTTGCTAATGATTTTTGATTCCATTGGATTTTCTTTTAGAAAATATTTAATTTTTTCTGTGTCCAATTCAGAAGACTAATCATCCGGTTCAAGATTTAATTCTTTTGGTTCCATTTTTATATTAATAGCATCATCCTGGTGGTCAATAAAACTATGTCCATTGTCATCATTTAAAGACAAGTTTATTATGTTATTTTCAAATGAATAATTTTTTAAATCCTTATCAATTATATCCAATAACTCTCTATCAATCTCATTACCTATAAGTAATCCATTGTTAGGATTATATAATTGATCCTGAGAAGATGGAAGACTTACTAAGGTCTTATTCCATTTCCCCTGCCTCTCCTTGGCTTTCCCCTGTAAGGGTGACTGCTGGATCCCTGTTGAGGAGGACTGTTGTAGTTTTGGGCATACCAATCCCACTTCCATTTGCTTACAGTTATCTTTTGGTCCTCTTCTGGGACTGGAGGTGTTGCTGTGGTATTTGGTGCCACTGGTTGTTGATGAGACCTTATATCCACTAGAGCCTGGTTGACTTCTATAAAGCCCTGTGCCGCCCTTTTCTCCAGATTGTTGATCTGGTCTAACATATTGTTTACTCTTATTGTTAGTGTATTCAGTAGGGTTGAGAGGGAGTGGATTTGCTCTTGTAAGGTGTTTTTGGACTTCTTTATTGACATTTGTTTTAAGAGCTTTTCCTTTTCCTCCATGGACATTGGTGGGGTGTTGTTTATTGTTACTGGTGATTCTTGACCCTCCATTTGGATGTCCTGTAACAGGTCTTTCAGCTCTAGTTCTTAAGTTATAAGTTTTTGCCTTATTACTTACAATGTCATTGTTGTCACACATTTTTACGTGGAATTTTTAGAGAATTGAAAGTTTAGATTTGAAAAACTTCAAAAAGGAGTTTAATCAGTATTTTTTAATACCACTGAAGACAATTTAATTGCTTACTTTTTGGTATGAAGTGAATCTTTAAGTGCCAAAAGTCAAATATGCTTTTTATGTGGTCACTTAATTTAACTGGTCTACAATATGTAGCCGTGTTTTTATATTAAAAAAGAAAAACAACTGTCAGCAAGATTCTTTTTTAAATATAAATGAATTTTACAAACCAATAGAAAAGGGATTAAGAGTCCTGTTAAAAGAAAACAATTAATCAGTTTAACTGGTTTATTATCTGCAAAGATCACAAAATTAATTGGTCTATTGACAGACTCCCACTAAAAACAATTTTATGTTAAATTAGTGGTGAAATTTTTATCTGCATAGATCACAAAATTAATTAGTCTATTGAAAGACTCCCACTAATAACAATTATATGCTATATTAGTGGTAAAATTGTTGATTCAATATCACAATTTTATTACATAACAGGGCTTCTTTTTCTGAAATCACTATATAAGTGACCCCAAAAAGTTGTAATTATCCAAATATTTCTATAGGGATTTAATTTACTTGTAGCCTCTTTTTTGAATTTTTACTTACTGGAATATAACCAACAGAATTCTTGAGGAAAGGTCCCCAATTGTCAGGCTGAGGTCAAGTACAGAGACATGAAATATCTTGAATGGTCAGTCGTGTAGAATATTTTAATGGTCCTATATGAATACTGTTGTACAAATCCAATAAGTATTAAAATATAACTCAATATAAGGGTCTCAGTAATTTTAATCTCACTAATTATATATGGATTACAATCTTATAGTTGGTAGAAAAATAGATTTAATAAATTCAGATACTATTCAAAGACTTTATAAGTACTATTGATATGTATTGTAATTGTATTGGTTATATGTTTAATTTTCATGATAAAGAATGTAGAAAACAAGACCAAAAACCCCCTCCTTTTATACACAATTACTTCCCCAACAAGCCCCTTGATTTACCAGCTCTATACGCAGTTGTTGACGCCTCATTCCAGCTAATAGACATGTCCAGAAACACAAAGAGGGACAAGTAACATAATTAGAATGATATCACCTGCCGAAATCCTATAGTAATAGGGATAATATATCAAAAATAAAGAATAAGCAAAAAAGAGAGTATATGTGTATTATACATTGAAATAAAAGACTAAAAAGGGAAAATTAAGACTAATTATTACTTAATAATAAGGGGGATTGAAAGTAGAGATGTTGGGGCTAATCATGACATTATACTACGTGAAATCCCCATTCAAAAATAACCAAAATTGACTGAGGAACCACTTAAAAACCCAAAAAAGGGCATGAGATGTGGGGTAACTACATGCAGTCCATGGCAGGCACTTTCACAGGTAAATCCTTGACTAATTTAGGCAAATTTAAGTGTGGTAGTGAATTAAAGCGTGAAGATTGAGGTTATTAATGAAATTAGCGCATATAAAGATGGTCAATGCATTTATAATTAAGCTAGGACACTAAATAAGTGTCTGTTGCCTATTTTAGTGTGTTCCACCACAGTGGGTGTAGAATGTGGGGTAATTATAGTGTGAAAAAGCTAACTTTTCTAAAAATGAAGCTATTCACACAGGAAAAATGCAGGCAGTATGTGGCCAGTACACAGAAGCCATTTCTGGCATAAAAACACCAAATTTGAAAAGTGTTATTTTTATGCATTTGAGTAGCCAAATCAATAGTCCTAATTAAGACAAATTGATGTTTCAAAGCACATTTTTAATATTATTAAATTTATAGCGCATATAATCAACTTTTAAGTGATTTAAAGTGCATTTCTTGTTTTTTACATAAAACAATGAAAACAACAGCTTCAAGTCAACTTAAAAATTATCTAGCCTTATATTTAAGGTTCTTAAGATTACCCTAACATATTCCAACCTAATATTAAGTATATAAGACTTATAAAAAGTGGATATATGCATGTATATATAGTGTCATAATGGCATATTTTGTATATTATCATAAATTTTCTTATGTATACTATTTGTGTACTCTAATTTATTGCTCCCGTATATAGTACATGTGTTTAAAATAACTTATAAGTACTTTTAACTCAGTCCTGGGGATATCTAGGCTGACAGAATTAGTCTATTTTACTGATATTTTTGACTCAATCATCGATTTATTTTTACTAAAAAATGTTATTACTATTATATTGGCATCTTCCTTTTTCTTTTCAGACATTTATCATTTTCCCCTCTTATTCACTCATTTTGTTTCTTCCTAATACAAAGAAATTAATATAGCTTGATATAAATCCCTCCCTCCCCCCAAAAAAAAAGCTAGTGACTTGTTAAGAAGAAGGTTGAAATCTTTCATGCTAGCCAAACCAACCTAAAGAAAACAAAATTTAATTTTTAAATTATTATTATTATTTTTTTACTATTTATTAGTTTTTTTTTTTCTCCCCATGTTGGCTAGATTGATTTGAATTCAGTTTCCAATTGTATATATACTTCCAGTTTCGATACGAGAAAAAAAAGGAAAGAAAAAAATAATTCTGTATGCAAGCTGGTTTGAATGACACAAAAAGTATCAAGCCAATGAAAAAGTTACAAAAAAAAAAAAAAAAAAAAATCGTCTCCATAATTTGGCTTAGAATTTTTTTAAAAAAAATAAAAAAAAATGAGATAAAATATTTTAATTATTTGGTGAGTGACACCAGTAGCATGTAATCATTTCTCTTGGTCTTCTACTCAAACATTGACCACAGATTGAAATAATAGGAAGAAGTAGGGAGTTAGGGAGAATCAATTGATAGAAGTCAATTACTAATCTCACCTGTGAAAGCTTTCAACTTGTTAAGAAATAGGGAAAGGAGGCGAGTGCCTAATTATATTGGTAACTCCAACATCCTCTACAAAAATCTTATAACAACATTATGCGGAGTCATCTCAGATGACGGTGACACAGTACATAAGTAAAAACTAACTATTAAGGATAACTATGTATGAGCATAGGGTTTAGAGTAAGGAGAGAAGAGGAGTTACAAGTGTAAATGTATGAGATAGATGTAAATAAGTATGAACATTGAATCTTCACACTTCCTACTTACTTTTTTCTCCATCTTCCTCCTCCTGGACTTATAATCACAGTAACGATAATAAAAAGAGAAATGTATATACAATGTTAAAGAAAAAATTCCTTAATTTTTTACAATAATAATACAGGAAAAGAAGTGGAAGTGTTTAAAGTAATATAGACATAGCTCTTAATGATGTGAGAGAAGGAACCCCATAGAAGGAGAATATTGCAAAATATATATGTATATAACCAAGTTTTTTCTTCATGTTTCAACCTTCTTTCCTTTTTTTTCCACAAACTGAAACAATGTCAATGAAATCATCGGCTAAATGGAATACATATCGATACCGGAATGTCAGTTTTTTTTTTTTTTTTTTTTTTGATCTGCGCCCCTTTTTTATGCAGTTCTACCGCGGTAATGATAGGACATTTTATATCTCAGATTACTCTTTTATTTTTGAGAATGTTCATGATTGAGATGAGGTAGCAGAGTATTGTGACTTTCTCGTTGAGTCATATCGGTCCAAGTAAAAAGCTTGAAAAAAAAGCATCACATTTATAGCAAGCCCAAAAAAAAGAAACAAGCAACTTCAAAATAAGAAAACCAAAAATGTTCAAGGAAAGCTTTAGACTCTTCTATTAATTAAGTAAAATTGGAAGAAATAAAATCAACGTACACTATTCCAAACATATAAAAAATTCTTTTGTATCCACTACTTGAAACCAGATCACTTGTTGCTAGACCCCAAACAGAGAATCCACAGTAACCTAATGACATCATTGCAAAAAGTATTGATGTGACGATCAAGGCCTCGTCTTTTTTGAGGTACATTCAACATGAAAAGATGATTCATGATTAGTCAAGATACAAAATGCGAAATAGCCTGCTAAGAGTTGAGATTGTAGTATAGAAGCAAAATGCTACGGAAAAATTACTTACATACCTTGTGCATCTTACGAAGTTGTTTTGATGCAGCAAGACTAGTATCATTAGATGAGCGAGAAATTCCAGAGGAAAATGGTATCGAGCATTCCAAAGGACCAGGATTCCTCAAAATAGGCGAATCCCAATGAGCAGTCATTTTGAGAGGATTTGCCAGCTGCTGGCGAACTTCATTCTGAGCTATTTGAGATCTGATGACCCGATATTGGCTCAAAAAACACGGAACCCATCCGATAATACTTATCACATTTGCTGCACCTTGTACAAATAGTCCTAGACGAAGAAACATGCAAAATCTATCGTTGACAGGCCTCAATTGGGTAGCAAAAACAGTGATAGAAGAGAGGTGAGCCGGGGGAATGAGGTGGAGAGGATATTTGCCGTTCTTAGAACATTGAGTAGTGGGGAGAGATATCTGCGAGAATTCTGAAAATATTCCTTTGATATTATGTAGAACAAGGTGCCATTGCGCGTCGGCCATGGAGTAGAATGCGGTGCAGGCAACAATGACTAAAAGTGGGAAACCTATAAAAAATGCATGGAAGAAGGCAGGCTTTTGATAAAAAGGTAGTGATTTATCTTGAACAACGAGAAAGGAGTCCTGATTTTCGTATGGATTGCTGTCCAGGGTAGAAATCGCTGTACCCTGGTTTCACAATGGTAAAAAGATAAGAGTATGTGTGAAAAAAGAGCCCCCAACATGTTTGTTAACAACTTTTAAAAAATTTACCCAGACTAGACTATCAAATGAAAAGGAGGAAAAGAGTAAATAATTAGTTAAAAGTAGACCAAATTCTAGGCCTTTACTTCTCTCCAAAAATGTATAAATGGAAGAAATTATTCACCAGAAACCACCGTACCACAAAGGAGTCCAAGTCAACGTTTGACACAAAACAAAGTGGCCAAAATTCTACAGCACCATTGTTTTAAAATATATATTAATGGCCAGTTTTGTGAATTTTTAATAAGACAATGAGAATATCAAATGTAATTCGGTCGAGTTAGTTGAACCTACGTGATGGTCCCACAGCGCAATTTCTGCTGTGAAAAAAGAAATGGTAAAAATCGGGGGAACCTTCGAAAATCAATTAAAAAGCTTTGAATCACGGACAAATGTAAAGGCAGAAAGGGCTAACATGCAAGATAAACCTCAATACCCACTCCGGTGAATATAGAAACAAGAGAAAAGATAGAACCCACTGGTATAATAAAAAAGGATAAAAGACAGTAAAAATGAAAATATATGTTAGTACATAAGTAGAAAGTTTTAATAAAAAGTAGCTAACCATGTGGCGAAAAATAAGAGCCTTCAGGCTTTTTTAAGATTCGGACAAACCAGAGGTTACGTTTCTTAAGACGAATAAGTAAAGAAGTTGTGGCTAAAAGCATGATTCTGGTTGGAGTAGGATTTGATTTGGAGAATAAGTTGTTTATTTACAAGATAGGTTTGGAGAATAAATGAATGAAACAAAAAATAAGATCCTACATAGCAACGAAGACGGCGGCCACATAGAATAGAGTGTGCATTTTTGCCCCAGGCTGAGCAGGACCAATAATGTAGGGAGAAAGATGGTCAGAAGAGTTTGTAGATAAGTAGGCAGCTTGTAATTGACAAAGAAGCTGAGAAAACTGTGTCCCCGAGATCCCTGGCATTGTGGATTTGGATGAAAATGCAGAGGATGAAAAGAAAAAATATAGAATAGATAAAAGGATACTGAGATTGATACGAGGATCAAAAAAGAAAGTAAAATAAAAAATACGAAAGAGTGAAAGAACGAAAAAACGAAAGACAGTTTAGGAGAAAATAGAAAATGAAAAACTAACTACATCACAGGGAGGGAAAAAGATAAGGCCATGGAAGGGAAAAAAGGATTGTAAGACAAAATACACAACCAGGGAAGAAGATGATAAATAGAGAGATTAGTCAAAATAGAGTAATGGCTAAAAAAGGGGAAAGGGTTGGCGGCAAGGACAAAATGAGATAAATTATCAACTAATGAGCTTTGAGCCAACACTGTTTCCTGAATAAAGCAGGATAGTTGAAGAAATGAAAAATCCAGGGTCAAGGGAGTGTGAAGAAATGTTATGACGCCATGAACTGATTTAGATAATGGAAACTAAAAATCACCATTACAATAAAAAATTACTAGTCCCAGTTAGACCATCACGACTGCCATAATGACGGTAATTAGCACCAAAATCGTGAACATAACAATTGCAATAGCAGTAGTGCCAATTCCAGTTATCAAGACAGAAAAACGACTGGATGGAACTGACTTGGATTCATTACCCTCTGCTTCCTGATTTTGTTGATCGGCCTCCTCCTCTTTTCTCCTCATCATGGCTTTCCCATCGCCACACGCTGCTACCTTTGGCCTCCATAGCAAGACTACAAAGTATGTTTTGGTCATTTTGTTGATTTCTTGGCTGGTTGGCTGCTGCTGCTAGCTTATTCTCTCTTCAGTACCCAACATCCTCACCTTCAGCCTTCCCAAGATGGAGATCAAGCCATTTCTCACTTTTCCGAACATTTCGTCCTCTCGCTCCCTGATCGCGGCCGTTTTGCTGTTTACCGCACTCCGCCCAATACTCTCCCTCTCCCTGCCGGTCCCTCACACCGGCCCCATCCATCCAGTAAACCCTCTCAGACCCTTTTTGTAGCTCACCATGGCGCGGGATACTGTGGCTTGAGCTGGGCGTGTTTCAGCCATCAGGTAGCCCAACAAACATCTGGCGAAATCGGCACGCTGGCCTTCGATGCGCGCTCTCATGGTTTGGGACATTCTCTTATCTCTTCAATTCAGTGGTGTCTTCTCTTTTGCTGGGTTGATTTGGGTTTCTTTCTTTCCTTAGGTTCGACATTTGTTGACGACGAAGCTGATCTCTCGCTGCCAACTCTTGCTTCAGACTTCGTTCTTTTGCTTAAAACTCTTTATCCCGACAAAGCAACCGCACCTTCCATTGTCCTCATCGGACATAGCATGGGCGGTGCCGTAGTCACAGAGGCTTGTGCAAGCATCCAAGAACAGGTCGGCCCAGTGATCGGCGTAGCCGTTCTCGATGTAGTCGAAGGTGATGAGGGTTTTGTTTGCTTTTGGCTCCAGACCTTACATTTCAATGTTTTTTTTTTTTTTTTTTTTTTTGTTTGGTTTGGTTTTCGTCGTCAAACTTATCTTCTTCCTCTTTTCCTTTTTTGTTTGGATGGTCGTAGGATCTGCCCTCAGTGCCCTTGCCAGCATGCTTCCACTCCTTAGCGCTCGGCCTGCTGGGTTCAAAACCGAATCGGACGCTATTCGTTGGCAGTTGAGCGTCTCCCGTTTCAACCTGAATATCATTTAATTTACTTTTCTAGCATATGTCATATAAACATATGCCCTTTCTTCTATTTGTTAACTCTAGCCTTTCCTCAAACACCATCCGTAATTCAGAATCTGCTCGAATTTCAGTTCCAGGCCTTTTAAAAAATACCAATATGCCCCCTCATCAAAAATCTTCACTTAATGAAGATGATACTAATGAAAATAATGCCCAAATCGCGTCTCAAGATCGTAATTCAAATTCATGGTATGAATGGCGGACTGACCTCATGCTCAGTCGTCCACATTGGGAAGGTAAGCCGAAATATATTTTATGTTGCTGCTTTTCATTTCCCTGGAATGAGTTAAATCTGCATAATTATTTCTAGGTTGGTTCAAGGGACTCTCACAAAAGTTTTTACAGCTCAGAGCAGCCAAAATGTTGATACTGGCCGGGACAGACCGCTTGGACAAAGAACTTATGATAGGTCAAATGCAAGGTTGGAATCTCATCAATCAATTGTTTTTCAACATATGTTCAGATTTTTTGTGGTTCCTTTTAGGTAAATATCAGCTTGTAGTGCTTCAAAATGTTGGTCATTGCTTGCATGAAGATGATCCAGATTTGACAGCACAAACGTTAATTGAATTTTGTCGACGTAATGACAACACAAATATTCTTGCGAAAGTCAAAAAAGTTGGACAAGCATGATCTATATTAATGTAACTTCTGTGCAAGCTACAGCAACACTAACTGGAATATATATTATGTAGAAGATTTTGTGTATGTAATCTTAATATGTATAGGATGTCACCAATCAATAATTTATATCTTTAAAGAAGAGTACAATTAAATAACCTCTTTCATTATTAATTATTGAAATGTTCTAACCACGGTACTCTTGGTAAAGATAACCATGAGACACTGCTAGGGTTGTAAATATAATCTGAATGAATCGAATTGGGTTATCCAATGATAAATATCAAAAATTATGATTTAGATGAACCACATAAAACAGAGGGAAATGAAGATGAAAAGATGAGTTGAAGTTGAGCCCTCATGCAGTCCAAACAAACTGTAATTAGGGGTGAGAATAGTTGAAGTTTACTAGCTAGAGATTTTTCAAATTGGGAATTGGCGGAAAACTCAAATATTATTTAGGATATCCTCTCATTCCCATCAACAAAAGTTGCAACGACAATAAATATAATCTTTTCAACACGATTAAATTCTTTTCCGTTCTAGTCGATTTAAATTAATTGGGACTGAAGTCTTTTTTTTTCTCCCGTGAAAATAGTTATATTTTTAAACGAACTTCAAAGGTACCTCGAACACAGTTGAAACATTTCATCCTTCTTCCTGACTAATATAATAAATAATAGTCATTAGGCAAGCGAGAGGGCGGGAGGCAGAAGATAAAAGAAAAACGGACAATAATTATTTGATCAAGAAGATGAAATGAGAATATGAGAAAGAATAAAATACAGAAATATAAAAAATAAAGCAAAAGAAATCAAACAAAAATAACGGCCCATAAAATATCATTTTGTTTTTGTCAAAGTGTGGTATATATATAAAAAGGTAAATGAAATTTTGGATACATACTTTGGCAGCTTCAATTACTTGTTGTTTAGTTACTAATCCTTCAATCAATTGGCCGTCCAAAAGTAACTGTTCACGTGTTAGACCAGGGAGTAACCCACATAATTTGGATGGTGTTATCCATGTCAAAGATGTATTTTCCTCATCTCTATGATAATTATCAGCATTTTTATCACTGCCTTTGTTATTATTCTGAAACTCATAGGATTGATGTTCAATGGGAAGTTCAATCGCGAAATTAGAAATAGTAGTTTCAGTGACTTGGTCCAATTCGTTAAACAACAAAACATCAAATATATCATCCTGAGTCAAAGGTGTGTAAGTTGCATCTTTTGAAGAAGCATAAAAATAATATGTAAAAGTAAAAAGTAAAATCAAGATCATCATAATACAAAATCAAAAGTGAATATAAATTTTGACTCAACGATGACGATGACGAATGGAATCATATAGTTGACGATGAGTAGTTTTATTAATCAGAAAAGGATTAAGTTGATGATAGTCTTCTTGAGAGGTACGATAATTTGTCGATTGGTTGTCTAAAATAATCGTCAACGGTTCTTTTTTATTTTTTATTTTTTGTATTATTTTGATATTGTATTATAATATGGATCAGAAATGAATATCTAAATATAAATATCAATGTGTAGAAGCTTGAACAGATGGAGAAAATGAACCTTACCTGGACAAATGAAAGGGCGAAATGATTCTACAGAACAATTAACTTCAAAATTTTGATTGATCATTATTCTTACTCGAACATGTTCTCCCTCATTTTGATTCCCGGTTTCAGTTTCGATATTTTGAGTTCGATTTTGGAATTCACTTTCTTGAAAATTAAAATACCTTTCAACACATTCTCTCATCTTTAAGCAAACATTTTCATAACTGGGAAACGATGGTTTTTTATCATAATTATGTTCAGTGTGGTTTTCATTTTGTTCATTTTTCATTCTCTGGTGACACCAACTTGTAGGTAATCGAGTTGCAAGATCATAATATGATTTTTTCAACCGAAAGTAATGTGATGGTGGTAAGATTGATACGGATGGCGAGTAAAGTTGATGATCATCATATTTCTTCATAAGATTTGATGCGTTTTGATGAATTTCCAGTTTGAATGTCGTCAAAAGGGAGAAATCTTGTAACTTATAGTCATTAGTATTATCCATGTTCACGATTACGTAGATAGTAGTACTCGTTTTGTTGGCACTAATGGGCGGTGCAGTCAACCGCATCAATAAGTTCAGAGTTAAAAATTTTTATTTTATTTTTATAATTTGTACTGACATCTTTTTCTTCCTATTCAACATATATCTTATTAGTATAGTGGTTAAGCGATTAGAATTCTCACATTTTGATTTAGGAGCATACACGGCATGCAAAATACCCAACCATTCTGAAATCATCTATATGACAACACAGGTAATTTAATGACGTTTTATATTCCACGTCACCCGAACGTTTCACCTGTCAGTTGCGATTTCCTTCATTTCTCACCAAAAAAGATGAAAAATGACCAAAATATCAACCGACATATGAAGCGTTCGGGTGGCGTATAGCATAAAACGTCGTCAACTTTCTTGTGGTGTGATTGGTCTCCAAGCGCTCAAAATTCTCTTTTTGATTCCTGCCCTAATATCAACTCTTCTCATGGTCTTTTGTATGGCTCAATAAATTAAATAAGTTTCAGTTGCAACCATTGACTCCGCGCTTATATTAAATGCACCCTCTTTTATTATAATTTTCTCTTCTCACCTCTTCCAACTCCTCTGTATGTACTATTTATTTGTTTTTTTACCAAGTAATAAGTATTTCCAGAGGATCCTTATTATTGTCCCCAATTCATACATTCTTCCCCACCTCATAGAAAATACCCCAAATTCCTAAAACAAGCTATGTGAGCAAGTCCTTTATTTACACTGTACAGTGCCCTACCAAAAGTCTGTGAACCAATTCCACTTTTGAAATTTGCATATTGCCCGCACCAATTGTGCTCTCACACTCGTTAGAACAACCACACGACAATCATAAGCACTTTTTTGCCATATCATTACAGCTTATGTGTTTTAATTTTAATTTTAATTTTTTCCTTCTTTCCTTTCTTATATCTATTTTTTTTTTGTTTCTTTAGATGTCAAGAGGTTCTGAAAAAAACACTGAGCTTTCATCAGAGACAAAGTGGCAAATTGTTGGTTTATTTAAGGGGGATGTGCCAAACTGGAGAATCTGTGAAATTTTTAATTTGAGGCCTTCAACCATGTCTAACCTTTTCAAATGTTGGAAAGAATGAGGCACTGTTGAAACAGCTGCCTGATCTGGATGTCCTTTCAAGCTTCAAAGTTGCAACCTCCGTCAACTTGCATATGTTGTCTCAAGTGAACACAAACAAAAACTCTTGGAAATGACTGACTTATTAGCAACTCCTTCTTCCTCCAGCACTATCTGAAGAAATATCCACTGGCTTGGTTTCAATAAATGTGCTTCTGTAAAGAAGCCTTTTCTCAACAAAGCCCTTAAAGAGAAATGATTGAAATTTGCAAAAGGTCATGCTCACTGGACTGTTAGGGATTGGAGAAAAATCATCTGGTCAGATGAATCTTCCTTTAAGATAGGGAAGAGTTCATCTGCTATTCTGGTTTGACAGAGAAAATAAGAGAAATATATTGATCAATTTCTTCAACCCACATTCAAGAGTGGATGTACATTAACAATGGTTTTGGGTGCATTTTTAAACAAAACAAAATTTCACCTCATATTTCAGCCTGCTAAACAGAGAAAATCATCCAATCTCATCAACAATGTATGTAAGAAGACTCTTGTTCCTCTTCTAAAGAAAAAAGACTCCTGACATACTCTAAATTTAATGGAAGACAATGCACCTGTTCACAAAGCTCTGACTTCACAAAATTTCGAAGAAGAACATAAAATTAGTAAGTTAGTCTGGCTAGCACGATCTCCAGACCTCAATCCTATAGGAAATGTGTGGAACCCTCTTAAAAGTGATGTGTAAGACAATGTCACCGGACGACCTACGCACAAGGTCGAGGATGTTCCTGAAAGTGAGATGAGGGATTTAGAAACTTCTTCGAAGCACAGAGGAATGATTCGAGGAAATTATTCGAAGGTCACTCGAAGTAATAGCTATAGGTTCGAGGTTTGTTCGAGAAGAATTATAAACTAGTTCCAAGGTAATAATAATTCTTAAAATCTCACGAAGGGTTGGAAACTCAATAGTCAAAGATTTAGGATTTAGAAATGAATATTGAGAAGGTAAAAGAAAGATACAATAACAATGATTTAACTTTTAAGGTTTTTCCACTATTAATGTAAATACGATATTATAATTTAATTCTAAGGAATATCGAACCAAAATACCCAACTCCATTTATATCCTTTGTTCCTCCTCGCATTGACCTCCCTTCCATCGCAGCATTCCCATTCCATTGACCATTACTAACATACACTTAGACCCTCTCCACTAAATATCCGTCCATGCTCAATTTACCCCTTTTAATTAATTAACAAAACTTTAATGAAAAAACTACTACTATACTATTTCGTTGATCCTAGCGCTGTGCGTCGCTTATTGAAAAGGACTAAGGTACCCTATTGGGAGATTGACTAATTTAGATTTAGAGTTTAGGCTAGCACAGTTAAATAGTAAGTACACAAAGGAAAATCGCAGTTGCTATGGAGAATTGCTTTCTGCGCTTCGAGTATAGATTTAGGACTTGATATTATTGATTTATTGAGTTAATTTCGCCTCGAGTGTCACGTGGCGCGTGACAGATGCCCGGGTATAAAAACGTGAACCCCGTTGAGCTTGAACCATCTTCCCACACTAATTTCACTTGTCTAATACTTTTTTCCCGCATCTCTCAATTATTTATTTTATAATGAACTGCCCTACCCCCACACCCACGCCTCCACACCCTAAAGCGGATGGGGGAATAATCACACGACAGTTTTCACGGACTTGCACGGCTTGTGAAAGCATGGAATATTTCTGTGTCGAAAGTACGGCGACTCGAGGCCCTCGCCAGAAATGCGAGTTTTGCCGTTGGCGGCGAGTGGCGTGCGATGCGTTGACGAAGAACGCGGAAATCGAAAATCGATTCACAAAAACAAAATTTTGGGTAGTTCCAAAGACTAAAGAGGTGGTCGAAGACATTTGGGATGTCTCGATCGAAGATGAACAATCGGTGGGGGAAAATGATAAGGAGATGAACAACGAGATCTCAACCTGGGTAACCCAGGCCACGAGTTCGAAGCGAGGTGTCGAGGAAGAGGTCGATGAATTGGTGGAGGAGGATGAAGATGAAGTCCCTGTTCCAGGGAGGGCACCCAAGAAACGTCGGGTGGTCATCGAGGACGATGAGGAAGAGAGAGAGGTAGAAGTTGGAGTGGTGCCCAGGTTATTTCTGGAGCCTGATCCCATCTTCGAGGTAAGTTTTAATTGTTTTATTTCAAGGATGAAGTTACTGATGAGTCTTGTTTTAGACATCGAATAACCTGGAAGAGCCGATTGCGGAGCCTGCGCCGGTTATACCAACTGAGGCAAACCCTCCAGCCACGGAAGTGGTTGAAGAGCCCGAAGACACCCTGGACCAGGTGTGGTCGAAGAAACCTCGTCAAGGTCGACGAGTAAGGTTCGCGGAAGAACTATGTGGGGAGGTCGACGCTATTATTGACGCTGCTTCCTTTGACGTGGCGGAGGAGCTCTTGGAGATTGGAGAGGTGTTTCCGGTAGGAGAGGAGGAGGTATTTGATAAATGCAGGAAGGAGATAAGGGTAGTTTTGGAGAAAATGAAAAGATTGGTTCGAGAGAAGTTAAAAGAAAAGATTTGAAAAGAAAAGGAGATGTAAAGAAGTAGAGAAAAAAAATTGTATTTTAATTTAATTTTATTTTTATTTTATTTATTATTAGTATTACTATTTTTTTTTTTTATTGTAGGTGAATGTTGTTAATTTTATAAGATTTGAGAGAGAGAGAAAAAGAAAAAAAAAAAAAAAAAAGAAGTTTTAAATAAAAAATTTTAGAATTTGAAAGAAGAATTTTAAAGAAAGAAAAAAGGTTGTTTTAATTGAAGGAAGTTTTAGTGTTTTTAAAAGAAAAAATTTTATGTAAGAAAAGAGAGAGAAAAAGAAACGGTTTTGTGATTGAGATGAGTTGTTAAATTGAGGATTTTTTTAAAAAAAAATTTTTTTTTTTTTTTTTTTAAAGAAATTTTAGTTTGAAAAAGAGGAGAAAGAAAAGAAAAAAAAAACAAAGGGTAGAATTTAAGAGAGTTTGAAAAGAAGATTTATTTGTCTCGAAGAATTATTATAGGGAGATTCAGGGGTTGAAGTTAAGTTCGAGGAAATGGTCGTGCCATACAGGATTTGATGATTCGAAGAAAAGAAAGTCTTTAAAAGAGAGAATAAAAAAATTTTTTAAAGAGAAAATTTTGAAGAGAATTTTAAATTTAAGAAAAGAATGTATTTAAAGAATTGAAAAAAGAAAAGAAGAAAATATTTAGAGAGATTTATGAGTTTTTTTATTTTATTTTATTATTTATGTTTATTCTATTTTATTTTATTTTATTTTATTTAATTTAATTTAATTTTAATTTTTATTTTATTTTATTTTATTTTTTATTGTATTTAATTTTAATTTTGATTTTATTTTTGGTTGGTTTTGGAGGAAATTTATAGAAGGAGAAGAAAGAAAAAGAAGAGAGAAAA
Source organism: Hemileia vastatrix (assembly GCA_030280995.1). Lineage (NCBI taxonomy): Eukaryota > Fungi > Basidiomycota > Pucciniomycetes > Pucciniales > Zaghouaniaceae > Hemileia > Hemileia vastatrix. The sequence goes on along the minus strand of JASXTE010000003.1, from coordinate 28,841,044 downwards.
AAGAAAACAAGGCTAAGAAATTTAAGAGGTGTTTTAGATTTTAAAGAAAGAAAGAAAAGAAAAGAAAATTTTAAATAAAGAAATTTTAAAGTTTTGGTTTTAAAGGATATTTCGAATGAAAAGATTTTAGGAGTTCAGGAGCATTAGAAACATTGATGGCTGGTTCCCAGGATGTTTTGTCTGAGTCATTGAGGAAGCCTTCCCATTCCACGAGGTATTGAAGTTTCCCCTTGCGTATTCTTGAATCAAGGATACGACTTACTTCCCACTCTAGATGATCTTCTACTTCGACCGGTTCCGGAGGGGGTTGGTTCTTGCCCGGGTATATTTCTCGAGCCAGTTCCAGGAGAGATACATGGAAAACAGGGTGAATCGCCTGCCATTTAGGAGGTAACTTGAGTTGAAATGCAGTTTTAGAGACTTCAGAGTCGATTTCGAATGGTCCCAAGCGCTTTTCAGCCAGTTTCTTTGATGGTCTTGTTGTTCGGATGTTTCGTGCATCGAGCCATACTTTGTCGCCTGGTTTAAAGGAAGGAGCAGATTGTCGATGTTTGTCGGCCTGTTCCTTGTATCTTCGAATCGCTGATTCCAAATTTGTTTTAAGTTCTTCTTGGAGTCGTGATATAGTTCGAAGATAATGTTCTGCAGGATGATTAGTTCCTACATGAATTGAGTTGAATCGAGGATGTCGTCCATAAATGGTTTCGAAGGGAGATTGTCATGTCGAAGAATGAGTCGAGTTATTATAAGCAAATTCGGCCAATGGTAGCCATGTGGTCCAATCGTCTTGTTGGTAACTGACATACATTCGAAGATATTGTTCGAGGATTTGGTTAACTCTTTCTGTTTGACCATCGGTTTCAGGGTGATAGGCCGTGGAGAGATTCCTCGTGATATTGAGTTGTCGACACAGTTGGGTCCAGAATGTGGATACAAACAATGAGCCTCTATCTGAAATAATTTCATTTGGTAAGCCGTGTTTAGAAAATACATATTCTAGAAACAATTTTGACAAATCTTCTGCTGTAGCAGTAGTAGTGGTTTTAACAAAAATAGACATTTTTGAAAATCTATCTACTATTACTAATATAGCATCAAAATCATTAGAAATGGGAAGTTGAGAAATGAAATCCATCAATAAAGATTCCCAAGTTTAGAGGGAATAGGAAGTGGTTGAAGCAACCCATGCTTCCGGTGACGGGGAGCCTTATTCCTATTACATTCGTAACAAGCTTTTATATAGGCCTTGATTTCCTTGGTCATACCTGGCCAGAAGAAATCCCTCGCTATTAACTGGTAGGTTTTATCAACCCCAAAATGATTAGCTAACGGAGAATCATGTCGACTATTGAAAATCCATAATTTTATCTCATTGTTGTCGGGTATGACTACTCTACCTTCGAAGACTAATAGACCTGATTCAATACTAAATCTTTTGGCCCCTTGCTTCAAGAGTATTTTGTCTTTTAACCCTAAACAATAATCGTCCTTCGACTGAGCTTCGAGGATGTTGGATAGTGGATTTCGAAAAGATTGAATTGTCATTGAATTAAGTTGATGAGTTGTTAACATTGATTCGTTGAAGATTGATTGCACATTTGCTGGGTTCTTGTCAGCAAATGCGTCCCCCCGCTGTGGGTAAACGTCGTCCCGACGTGACAAGATATCTGGGACAATGCAGTTTTTTCCTGGGCGATAGGAAATAGAGAAAGAAAATTCAGACAAAAGTTCAGCCCACCTGGCTTGACGCCTGGTTAACACTTTAGAAGACATGAAGTATTTCAAAGCATTGTGATCAGTTAAAATTTGAAAAGGACTATCTAGGCTGAGAAGAAAAGAACACCATTTTTTAAGACAATGGATAATAGCTAAAAGCTCTTTGTCATGAATTTCATAATTTAATTCCGCGGCTATGAGTTTGCGTGACTCAAAAGCAACAGGATGAAACAAATTTGTTTCAGGATTTAATTGGGAGATGACCCCTGCAATAGCATAATCACTCGCATCTGTCTCAACTATTGTCGAGGCCGAAGGATCAAAATGCCGAAGAATTGGGGCTGTGGTGAACGCCGTTTTTAGTGCTTCGAATTCCTTTCGTGCTGTAGAAGTAAAAACAAAAGGAATATCTTTTCTAAGAAGAGAAGTAAGATTGGAAATAGTTTTAGAGTAATCTTTAATAAATCTTCTATAGAAGTTTGCAAAACCCAAAAATCCTTGGAGTGATTTAATGTTTTTGGGCTCAGGCCATTCCAGGATTTTCTGGACTTTTTTGTCATCCATGACTAAACCGTCAGTGGACAACGTAAACCCCAAAAAATCAATTGATTTGAGGTGGAATTCGCATTTATTATGCTTGGCGTAGAGACCATGATCTCGAAGACGATTTAGGACCTGTCGAACATGATGAATATGTTCATCCAGTGTTTTCGAGAATATTAAAATATCATCTAAATAGACGACTACAAATTGTTCAACAACATCTTGAAAGATATCATTAACAAAAGTTTGAAAAGTTGAAGGTGCGTTACATAATCCAAAAGGCATAACTAAATATTCAAAACTACCAAATCTAGTGCGCATTGCAGTCAGTGGTTCATGACCTTCCGCAATGCGAATAAGATTGTAAGTGCCTCTAAGATCAATTTTAGAAAAGAAATTAGCACCATTGAAAAGGGTAAGAAGTAATGACATAGGAGGAACAGGATATGCATTTTTCTTTGTGACTGTGTTGAGCTGTCTATAGTCAACACACAACCTAAGACTACCGTCCTTCTTTTTTACAAAGAGGACTGGGGAGCCGGTTGGAGATTTACTGGCTCTGATGAAACCTTTGGCTACATTCTCTGCAATGTAGTCTCGAAGAACTTGAGATTCGTCCTTCGATAGAGAATAGACAGGACCTGCCGGAGGTACTGGGCCTATTAACTCTATTTGATGGTCGTAGGGTCGATGAGGTGGTAACTTATCGGCCTTGCAGATTGAGAAAACATCGAGGAAATCATGGTAGATTTCCGGTAGAGTTGATTTAATGGCTTCAACGTTGATTTGGTCATCCTCTTCATCTTCGAGAGAATCTGTCGAGGTGATACCTGTATTGAGAGAGCATAATTCGATTACTTCGAGGCAATTTAAATCCTCTTCGAGTGAAGTCATCGAGCTAGAAGGGTTAGCCAATTGCTCATTTAAAGAAGGTACAGATGCTTGCAAGTCATCTGGCAGAGATTTTTCCTCTAGCAGGACGTTGTCAGGCGGGTTGTTTAACTCCCTATTGACCTGCATTAAAGAATCAGAAATATACTTAGAGCGTGGGGTGATCAATCCCCGGGTCCAATCAATTTCGGGATTCCAATACGTTAAAAAGTCATGGCCAAGAATGGTATCGTCCATCCTTGAGGCGTCCAAGACTGATAATTCCCACTCGAAGGGGGGAAAATTCGGAAAGTTGAAAACCCATAAAACTTTCTTACTTACCCAATATTTGGGTTCCTCTGATTCGACCAAATAGATGGGAGTTCGATTGATATCTGTAAATGTTAGTTGAAGCTTCTCGGCAAAAGATAAACTAACAAAAGAAATTGAAGCTCCAGAGTCTATAAGACAACTGAAGGGGATATCCTCCTTAAAAAGAATGAATCTCAAGCGGTTTAAGGCAACTCCAGTCCTTAAGACATGGAGGTTCTGTGCACTGGGAGAGATAAGATAGTTTGCTTTGCACACAAGTAAACTATCTACTAGTTTTTTGACTTTGAACTAGTACCTTCTCGTTCCTTCAACTTTACACAGTCTTCCAACTTGTGCTTACCCCCACAATACATACATAACCCATTATCTGCTCTTCTCTTCCTCTCAGCTTCTTTAAGTTCCCCTTTAGGATCCAGTACTTTGCTGATATCGCCTGGGGTTGAGCCTTTTGGTCGAGTTTTATCCTTTCCCTTATTGGGTTTGGATTGAGTCGAGGAGGATTGATTTGGTCGTGGGTGTGAAGAAGGTCCCGATTTAAAATTTAGGCCTTGAGATTTGTTGGCATATCGACGATGTTGAAGTCGTCCTTGATAAACGCCGTCAAGTTCGAGGGTTCGATCCATTAAATCCGTTAAAGTAGTCATCTTCTGACCGTGAAGATTTAATTGATCCAGAATCCTCGAAGGAAGTCCTTTCTTGAAATGATACTTAAGGGCAGCATCATTCCAACCTACTCGAGTTTGAAGTGCTCTGAAGTTCGAGATATATTCAGAGGCTTTACCATTATCACTCATGCGAAGAAAATCAAGTTCAATTTCTGCGTTGTCCGTTTCATTAGGATCCCCAAACAACGTAAAAAGTTGGTCTTCGAACTTTTCCCAATTATTGATAAGTAAGTGGGTTTCTGTCGAAGAAAGCATGAGTAGATAAGGTTCGAACCATCTTGCTGCTTTCCCGGCTAGGAATGAAGAAGCGTAAACAACCTTTGATCGGTCGCTGTTAAAGGTTCGAGGGTCATTATGGAACAGTAGCTTGCAGGTTTGCAAGAAGGGTCGCAATCTGTCGGGGTGATCTCCGTCGAATTTGTCAGGAGATTTCATAGAAGAAGTTTTGAACTTAGATCCTTCTGAAGACGTTGGATTTGAAAGGGTTTTCATAAAAAGTGTCATGAAATCTTCCAGAGAGTTAGATGGTCCCGGTTCTGAGGATTGGCCAGAAGGGTGATTGGCAGGGGCGGATGGTGCCTCATGCATTGTATCCTCTCCTTCTTCTTCATCACTAGAATCCTCAAAATCTTGTGGAATGTCTTCTACAGATTGAACTGAGTGTTGCCGTTCCCTAAGGTCGAGTGGTTCCAAAGAGTGAGTGCGAGAAACAGACCTTGTGACTGTTGGCCTGCCTCTAGCGCGAGCTCTAGTAGTAGCGCCCGTAGGAGGAGTGCGTTGAACAGGTGCCATTTAAAATTTTTAGAAGCACCTAAAAAAGACGTAGTAGTGCAAAGAATGAGAACTACGGAGAATTAAATTATACTGTCACCGGACGACCTACGCACAAGGTTGAGGATGTTCCTGAAAGTGAGATGAGGGATTTAGAAACTTCTTCGAAGCACAGAGGAATGATTCGAGGAAATTATTCGAAGGTCACTCGAAGTAATAGCTATAGGTTCGAGGTTTGTTCGAGAAGAATTATAAACTAGTTCCAAGGTAATAATAATTCTTAAAATCTCACGAAGGGTTGGAAACTCAATAGTCAAAGATTTAGGATTTAGAAATGAATATTGAGAAGGTAAAAGAAAGATACAATAACAATGATTTAACTTTTAAGGTTTTTCCACTATTAATGTAAATACGATATTATAATTTAATTCTAAGGAATATCGAACCAAAATACCCAACTCCTTTTATATCCTTTGTTCCTCCTCGCATTGACCTCCCTTCCATCGCAGCATTCCCATTCCATTGACCATTACTAACATACACTTAGACCCTCTCCACTAAATATCCGTCCATGCTCAATTTACCCCTTTTAATTAATTAACAAAACTTTAATGAAAAAACTACTACTATACTATTTCGTTGATCCTAGCGCTGTGCGTCGCTTATTGAAAAGGACTAAGGTACCCTATTGGGAGATTGACTAATTTAGATTTAGAGTTTAGGCTAGCGCAGTTAAATAGTAAGTACACAAAGGAAAATTGCAGTTGCTATGGAGAATTGCTTTCTGCGCTTCGAGTATAGATTTAGGACTTGATATTATTGATTTATTGAGTTAATTTCGCCTCGAGTGTCACGTGGCGCGTGACAGACAAATACCTGCCTAAAAATGTAATTTAAATGCAAGAAGCATTAAAACAAGCTTGGGAAAACTACCCAATCAGCCATTTGGAAAATTTAATAAACTCAATGCCTTCAAGGATGCAAATGATTATTGATAAAAATGGAGGAGCCACTCATTTGTAGCTGTAAGGGATCCAGAAGAGGGATATTTTTTCAATTGAAGAATTTTTTTTTTGAAATTTACATTTAAGCTGATATTCTATATTGTCTGGGCTATCTAATGGTGTCAGCCTGAATATCCACAGGACTGAGTAAAAAGTACTTATAAATTATGTTAAACACATGGAATATACATGGAAAGAATAAATAAAAGTACACAAGTTGTATACATAAGTAAAAATTATGATAAAATACAATATATGTCATTATAACACCTTATATACATGCATATATTCACCTTTTATAAGTCTAATGTACTTAATATTAAGTTGGAATATGTTAGGGTAATCTTAAGAGCCTCAAATATAAGGCTACATAATTTTTAAGTAGACTTAAAGCTGTTGTTTTCATTGTTTTATGTAAAAAACAAGAAATGCACTTAAAATCACTTAAAAGTTGACTATATGCACTATAAATTTGATAATATTAAAAATACAGTTTGATAGATCAATTTTTCTTAATTAGGACTATTGATTTGGCTACTCAAATGAATAAAAATAACACTTTTCAAATTTGGTGTTTTTTATGCTAGAAATGGCTTCTGTGTACTGGCCACCTACTGCCTGCATTTTTCCCATGTGAATAGCTTCATTTTTAGAAAAGTTAGCCTTTTCACACTATAACTACCACACATTCTACGCCCATTGTGGGGAAACACACTAAAATAGGCAACAGGTGCTTATTTAGTGTCCTAATTTAATTATAAGTGCATTGACCTTATTATATGCACTAATTTCATTAATAAACTCAAGCTTGGAACCCTTAATTCACTACCATGCTTAATGTTGCCTAAATTAGTCAAGTATTTACCTGTGAAAGAGCCTGCCAAGGACTGCATGTAGTTACTCCACATGTTGGCCAGTTGTCTAGAAGAAGTTGAGATATAGAAGAAGAAGAAGATGATGAATAAAGGATGATGGGACGATAGTGTAGCTATTTTGGTAGACAAAAGATATGACGAGGGGTGAACTGGTTATACTAGTAAGTCTTTTATTTTTCTCTCTTCTCAAATATCAACAAACTGACTATTAAAATTTTTGAAACAACCTTATAATTTTATTTAGTATTTAAGGGGACTGGAGCACCACTAGAAATAATAAAATAAAATATAATATTTAAAATATGATGAATAAGTAAGTGATGAGGCTACAGGGGATTATCAAAGGCCTTTTAATAGGAAAGGGGTCCTCTGAAGCGCCACAAATGAGTATTTACAAAATGGTAATTGTAATGCCCTGTGCACCCAAATCCCAATGCCCCAATGGTAAGCTGGCTCTCTTCACCCCATGTCTGAATGAAGAGAGGTGACTCGGGCACACAGTCTACAAACATTAAAGGCCGCAGTTAAGGTTCTCACTAATCTAAACCTAACACCCCCCCTCGCAACAAGGCCTCTACCACCAATAGCCTAATAGTAAAATATTATGAATTGAAGAAAGAAAAAGATAAATATGAAGGAAAAAATAAAACAAAATAAAATAAAAACTAAGTTCCAACTGAAAGATAAGACAAACAATGTTGAATATTCAAACCACACAATGACTTTGCCATAAAATCTGCCTTTTGATCTCTACTAGGAGCCCAAGTAAGAAGTACTTCTTTGTTGAAAATTAGCTGATTGACAAAATAGAAATATCTCTTTGAATGTCTGGTATCCTTATTTGATGAATGGTCTTTTCCTGTCCTCACTGCTGTCTGATTATCACAATAAAGATGAACTGCATCTGGATAGTTAAAAAAGTCCTCAAGCAAGTTCATTACCCATAAGCCAGTCCTGACACCTGATGAAAAAGCCATGTATTCTGCTGTTGAAGTAGATAGTGCCACTGTCCGTTGCCATTTTGCACTCCAGCTAATAGGTACCTTGCAGAAATATATGATATGGCCTTGAAAAGCTCTATCACCTTCATGCCCACTCCAGCTTGAATCAGCATAGACTTCAACTTTTGCAACCAAATCTGAATGAGAAGGAGATATCCTAAATGTGAAATGAGCTGTTGCTGAAACATAAGCCACAAGATGGTTTAAAGCTTTCCAATGTTCTTCTGATGGATGTCTGGAAAAGAGTGCTAATAGATTGACAGCATAAGCAATATCTCGCCTAGTTCCTTGTGCCAGGTAGCTTAAAGAACCAACAATTGACAGGAAACCCAGGGGGTTGATTCGAGAAGATGATGGATCTTCTGAAACCAGCTTACACTTACTTGGAAGGGGAGCCTGAGTATACAATTGAGAAAGACTATGAAGCTTGCTAATCTTCTGAGCAAGAGGAGTATGAGACAAAATAAACCCATCCCTGACTCGTTCCACATCTAAACCCACTATCCAATCCACCTTTTCCTTCCACTTAATTTCCAAAACTCAAGCCGAATCTTCTTCCAACTTCTTCAAAGTTTCTTGAGAATCACATGCCACAATTCCATCATCCACATGAAGCCAGATAGCTGATGAACCCAGATTCTTCTTTAAAATATAGACAGAATTATCAAAAAGACTTGGTTCATAGTCCAAATTCTTCAAATTTTCTGCAATGAACTTCCACCAACATCTTGCTGCTTTCTTTGTACCATAAAGAGTTTTGTGCAACCAGCATACTAAAGTGCCATCATTTCCTTCAAGTCCTTCAGGTGGGCGGACATAAACTTCCTCTTCAATAGGACTATTCAAATAAGCTGTAACCACATCAAAAGAATGAAAAAACTAGTTAAACTTTGCTGCCAGAGTAAAAATAAGTTGTAGAGATGTGAAGGTAGCAGTAGGAGAAAATCTTTCTTGAAAATCATGGCCATATTGCTGAAAAAATCCTTGAGCTACATAACGTGCCTTGAAACGCTTAGGGTCATCAGCTGAAAGTCCCGGTTTAATAGCAAAAGTCCATTGTGCTCCAAGAACTCTGATTCCAGGTGGAGGTTTAACAAGTGACAAAGCTTTCTTCCTGGAAAGATTTTCAAGTTCATTTTTGCAAGCCAAAGACCACTGATGACTTTCTTCACTTTTCATAGCTTGTTTATATGTTTTGGGTGCTTCAGGGAACAATTCTAAGCAAGTATTTCAAATTTCAGTTCTAACAGAATCTTGATCCAGTAGTCTTTTATCAAGTTCAAAATCACCAAGAGTTAAAAAATTCACAATAAACGGAAGACCATGATTTTCTGAAAATGAAATCACATCACTTTTATCTTGAGGCAGCTGTCCTTCTGCAATATCAGGTGATTTAGAGTTATTTTGATTTTCAGAAACTTTTTGAGTTGTTGCATGTGAAGGGAATTCAGAAAAAGTAGATTGAATAAGCCTGTTGTTTGTTTGATCGCAGAAAAGCCAACATTTATCACCCTCCACATACCCAACCACATAACATTTCACTGCCCTCACATCAAGTTTCAACCGTTGAGATTTTGCAACATGAAAAAAGGCCACTTCTCCAAAAGTCCGTAACAAATCAAGTTGAGGTTTTCTTTTGAACATTGCTTCATAGGGAGTTTTTGAAATAGAAACTGAATTGGGAAGTTGGTTATGAAGATAAGCTTCCCATAAAAATGCTGCACCCCAAAAGAACTTTGACAAACCACTGCCGTAAAGAATTGTCCTACCCATATCAGATATATTCCTGTTGTAGTGTTCAGAAACTCCATTTTTTTCAAAATGATAAGGCATAGAATGTTCCCACTGAGTTCCATGTTGTGAGAGATATTTTTGCATCTTCTGATTAAGATATTCTCCACCATTATCTGAACAAAGAATCTTCAGTTTTAAACTAGTCAACTGCTCAATTTTTAAATGAAATTGTGTAAAAGCATCAAGGACTTCATTTTTTGATTGAATGATTTCAATATCAGAGTAGCTTGTCTTCACATCCCAAAAGGAAACAATATAGTTTGCTTCATTAAATGTTGCCACTTCAAAGGGACCCAAAAAATCTGAGACAATATTTTCCAAAGGTTCAGGATCACAATGTGTCGGAAGTAGTGTGTGTCTTCGGAAATTCTTGCAAAGAGGACATTCTTCACAATCAATGATTCCAGGAGGAAGAGAGGAGGGAAGACCAAGGGAAACACCAGAAGCAAAAAGCCTTTTCATAACTTGTAAACTGACATGTCCAAGCATCCAATGCCACTTCATGATTTCACCTTCAGGCTGTCAAGTTGAATTAGGTTTCTGCTGAATTGTGGGGTAAAGTGACAAAAATGGAACTGGAAGCTTGGAAGACGGAGAGGAGGAAATAGGGGTAGCATTACTTTGAGAAAAAGGACCATACCACATTCTGAGAATCCACTTGTTTTCACCAGATCACTTTGTTTTAGCTAATTCAGTATCAACTTTTTCTAGAAAAGATAATTTGCTGCATTGGCATAGAATGAAACCCCAGACTTTAATAATGCAGATCCAGAATATAAGGTACCGCTAGCAGTTGGGCAGAAAAAAACACTTTTGATGGTGAAGTTGGAGTTATCAAGCCTTTCAGGATGAAGGAGCCAATTCCTGTTACGAAATGTTGAGATTCAGAATCATCCTTGACAATAAGAGGAATCTTTTGAGGTAATTATTGCAATTCAGAAAATACAGATTAATCCCAACTCATATGATCAGTTGCATAGGGGTCAAACAAAGTTCCTTTTTGTGGAGATGGGGGAGTAGTGGAATGAGAATCTTATTGATGATGAGAGCGGAAAGGAGCAGTTCCATAGGAGCAAAAAAATGCAGTGGTAGGGCCAGATGGACGGTAACAAGACCTCCAATTTGAGAAAGAAAGATAAGACATTTTGATTTTATTAAAGAAGACAAAAAAATAGAGAAGAAGAAAATATTAGACTGCTTTTTTTTATTTATGTTTATATATTTATTTATATTTCTTGATTCTAATATCTATAATATCTAAACAACTTGATGAATCTTGTGATTATTTTATATTGTCTCTCATATTTTTCTTAATTTACTTGCTTGTTCTTTGTCTGCAACCAGTAACACACTAAATTTCCATAACCTGTAATTCCATGTGCACCAAAATCCCAAAGCCCCAATTGTAAGCTTGCTCTCTTCACCCTGTATCAGAATTAATTTCAGGATTACTAACCTGTGTACCTGAATCCCAAAGCCCCAATGGTATGCTCGCTCTCTTCACCCCATGTCAGAAAGAAGAGAGGAGACTTGGGCACACAGTCTGAATACATTAAAGGCCACAGTTACGGCTCTCACTAATCTAAACCTAACAGTAATAAGGTAAAACAAGAATATAAAAGAATATAACTAAAAGGTAGATATTGAGAGAAGAACATGAAAAAACTAATGAAACCCATTATTAAGAAAACAATTATCCCACCATAGTTTCCCAAACCAGTTAATTAAAATAATGAGTAACCAAATAAGTCTGAAACATAATTTCAGCCAGGCTGCTAGACTTACCCAGTAAAATAATTAATTATTTACTGGGATGAAGCCACACCTTATTATTTTAATTTTATTAATTTTAATTTATTTACATTAAATTTACCTATAACAAATTAACTAACTACAAAATGGTAAAGTTAGTGAATAATTAAAATTATTATTAAAATGTCCCTTATATTTCTATTTTCTAACACCGTGCTCAATGACAGATTAAAAGAAATAGAAATTAATATTAAAATAAATTAAAATAAAAATTTAATATTCAAATAAAATTAACTACCTACAAAAAAATTCAAATTACTTATTTAAAATTGACATTTACAGTAAATTTTAAATACATTAATTTATTTCTGTCATATACAGTAAATACACTTTTCTGACACCTTCTTTTTGGAACAACCTTATTAATTGGAAATATTTTTCTGGAATATTCTTTTCTTCTCTCAGACTACTGTACTTAGGATTTTTACACCATGCTTTGTCTCTCCTTTGCCTATATAAGGTCTTCCTTTTTGGTTGTTTTTGAGGATCCATTCCTTACTTATTACATCAACTAACAACTTATTCTATTTAATTCATTATTACTATCCGTTATTGTTTTTATTAATTACATTTATGTAGTACTATCTCATTAATTTATAATAATAATTAAAATTATTACCTCTTATATTTGAGTAAAACAAATAAAAAGATATACAAACGTACTCTAACTTTGAAATCCTAAATTTCCACTTTTACCAACGTTAAAACCCTTCTAGACATAATAGACCCCTTGACAATTGATTCCCTTTCTGAATAGTTGACGTCGCATTGATATCTTGAAGCTGGCAACCAAGGGACCATCAAAAAAGAGGTACCAATAGGACAAGTATACAACAAAGATGACAAACATCATCAGCCACGTGACTTACTTTTTTGCTGCAACCAGGAATCAAACTGCACTCCAAAAATTAGGTTCATATATTGACAATAGTCATATATATTTGTGGTAATTATTTGATTACTATTTGTGGGTCATTTTACACATTTCATTGCACACGTACATCTTTTGTTACTCAGAACTCGGTAATGTGGCATTAACTTGCTCATTTTTCAGGGGGAGGTGTCTGGAAAAATAATTTTTTTTCCTAGTTGACAAAGATAGAACTATATTGTTCTTAGTTCTAGAAGTGATATAAAAGTTAAATTTATTATATTATTTTATTTATTTATTTCACTTGACTTCTGTCTTGATGATTAGAAATTTATATTATTGTTTCAGTTGAAAAATTTTCCTGGCAGTGAAATAATAATATTATAAATTAATTAAATAAATTATATCAAATTATTTCAGTTGAAATTAAGTCCTTGTAATTAAAATTATTTCAGTTGACAATAGGTCCTGGTAATTAAAATTATTTCAGTTGACAATAAGTCCTGGTAATTAAATTATTTAAGTTGACAATAAGTCCTGGTATTTAAATTATTTTTCAGTTGACTTCTAGTCCTGATAATTATCAAAATATTACTAATTATTATATTATATTATTATTTCAGTTGATTTGTTTTAAATTCTGGTTATAAAATTACCTTAAAATTAATAAAATTGTGATTATTATTTCAGTTGATTTTTTGTCCTGATAAACATTATATTTTAATTATTCCAGTTGATTACAAGGTCCTGATATTTACTTATATAATATATATTTTTTTTCCCTTATTTTTCTTTGAATAAAGTAAAAATAATAACTGATTAAATATTTCTTTCTCTCAGTTCAGGTTAATTACAACTATGACTGATCAAGGTGCTTCTTCTGGCCGTGATGAGGAACTAGATTTAATTGATTATGATGAAGCTTCTTCTGTAAGCTCTCCTTTGACTACAAAACTGGCTCAAATTAATCAATTACTCGACCAATCAGGATGTAGAAATGCAGGAGATGGAAATATTAGTGAAGACAACTGCTCAAGAACAAAAGCCTTCTATAAACCCCCAGAAGAGCTTCCCAAAGGCTTCAAGATAAAAAAGATGCCCTTAAATCAGAAAATCAAAAATATCTCCACTCACATCAAGGAGTTGAGGTTAGAAAACCTCATGCTGAGGTCAAAAATAGACTCTCTAGAAGACAAGGTAAGAAAAATAGGGTCCTTTCTTCAAGAGAAGAAGAAACCTCCTCCTCCAAAAGCCCTTCCACAACTGGCCCCCCAGAAACAAGAAAAGGTGGAAGTCTCAAAGTGGCAGTGGGATTGGCTGAAAATCCAGTGTGATTATCTGTCCCAACAGCAACAGCAACAAGTATCTCAGGCAGGTCCTTCAAGAACAAATCAGTTCAACCCAACACCTCCTCATCCCTACCAAGGAGGAAGAAGGAGAAAAAACAACCAAATACAAGTCTTTCCCAAGCCATGGTAAGCCCCTCTATTTAATATCAAGTACCATTTCTTGTAACTGATTCAGTTCCTTCAGGTTATTCTGGAAGAGGAGATGAGACTGTGAGACCAGTAGAGGCTGAGAACAGTAGACAAATTGCTCAATATTCTAAGGTATCTAACCCTTTGGTTTTAATTGCTACTTCAATGATAAATCCGGATATGGCTATTATTGATGAGACACTTGATCCTAAGTTTTATGAGAATCTGGAAATTTATTCTCTTTCACTATTGAGAAATACTCCAGATGTAGCAAAGATTAATGATGAATATTTGAGAGATATTATAGCTAAACAAAATCATATAATGAACAACATGCAATTGACTCAGAAATATAATATTTTGTTAACTGAACAGGGTTATCAAGCACTGAGGAGTGAGTTAGAGAGAGTTTCTGATGCTTTGTTTCATTACAAAGTAACTCATAAAAAGAAAGTTGCTTTATGGAAAAATATCAAGAATGATTTGTCTAAATTAAAAGATACTGTGTCCATCTGTTTCCAGGAGCTAAAGGGACACAAGATGAACTTAGAAATATTGTGTAACCATTATTCATCTTTACAAAATAAGAATCAATTATCTTTTGCAACCATCAATGAGAATTTATCTAGTATTCCAAGAGTAAAAACTAGATTAACAACCATTGACGAGAAATTGAATTCATTTTTATATAGTCAAAAGTTTTCTGAAATTTCTTTGAAAGAACCTGTTGAGAAGGATATCCCAGTTTTACCTGTTCCAAGTTCATCCAAAGAAAAATTAGTTCAAGAAATACCTGTTGATATCACTGAGTTTCCATCAATTATTGATGATGTACCTGGATCATCCACAAAAGGATTAAACAATGAAATTACTGCCCAATTGGAGAAGTTACAACTCCTTCTCACTCAGAAACAAGATTGTAATAAGAAGACTACTTCAAATCAAAAGAATTGGCCAAAACTTGACCAGTATCCAACATTTGATGGTGATTCTTCTTCTGATTGGCAGAAATTCATTTGCAGAATTGATAATCTAAAAAATTCTTACAAACTGCCAGATGAGTAAATTTTGTCTAAGTTAATTTCTTTGTTTACCAATGTAGCCCTAATGTGGTATGAATCTGTTCTCTTGGATAGGAATGACTACTCATGGGAAGATTGGAAGAAACTGATTAAAGCACAATTTGGCGGCTCCAAGTTTAGGATGGCTCAACAAAGGCAGTATGAGGAAACTAGATATAGCTCTTCTACTGATAAACCTATTGAGTTCTTAATGAAACTTGTAAAAATATTGAGGGCAATGGACCCAAATATGGAGTTTGAGTTATGGAAGGACAGGATCCTTTATAAATTACCAATGGCTTTGAGAGACTTATTAGTGGCTAGGACTGAGTTCTCCAGAGAACCTTCTTCTTTTATTAATACTTGTAATGAGATCCTTCTAAACAACAAGTATGATACCAGAAGATTAATTCCTAGAACCCCTTTGGAGGGACCCTCCACTTACCAACAGAAACCTCTGGAAAAGGTTGGTAAACCTTTTGCCCCTGTTGCACCTAAAAAATATGCAACAAACACTTGCTTCAAGTGCAAAAAGCCTTGGAAGAAAGGCCATGTTTGTGACAAGAATATAAATCTTGTTGAACAAACTGAGGAGCATGCTGATGACAAAATAGCACTGGATGATACTTCAAGTGATTGTGCCAGCAATATTTCATATGAATCTCATTAAGAAATCTTGATGCTGGAAGAAGATATTCATTATTTAAATACTATTGACATTGATAATAATGATTTATCTACAGTTGAGGATGCTGAGATCATAAAGAACATTGAGGATAGCTCAATTGTTATTTCCCCTCTCAAGGCACCAGTCTTGATCAATGGAACCAGAATTGAAGTTGTTCTGGATTCTGTAGCTGTATGAAGTGTAGTATCTGAAAAAGCACTTGCTTCAGTGGATCTATACTATAAATCAAAACTTATTCCTATCATTTCCGAAAATTGGAGAGGTTATGGCTCTGTTTTGTCCCCCATTGGTAAATACAAAGCCACAGTGTTTTTTAAATATAACCATAGTTTTGTAAGAGCTATTTGTGATTTTGTTTTCATGAAAAATGATAACTTAAGCAGTTGGTTTATTATAGGAAATGATATTTTAACCAAGTATGACATAAAATTAGATCCTTTGAACTAATGTTTCAAAATAGGGATGAATGGGAAGAGAAAATTTAAGATTTCCTCCCCCAAAAAATTATTAAAACCAGAACTGAACACATGTAATTCTGTGGTTCAATATAAAGGAAGATCTACAAAAGAAATGCATGCCCTTATGTCTGAAATTGACAATGCTTCTTTTGGAGAACAACTTTCTGGTGAGGATAAAGATTCCATCATTAAATTGATAAAATATTCTCCTATGGCCTTCGCTCATGGGTCACATTAACTAGGATTAGTTAAAGAAGAAATGAAACTTTCATTATCTTGTCCATTAACTGACATACCACCTAGTTTAAAGAAGAAGCCTTATCCTACTTCTACCACAAAGAGAAAAGATATTGAAGACAATATCTCTACCCTTTTAAAAATGAATATTATTGAAAAAGTAGTTGAAACACCTAATTATTGTGTTATCTCACCTGTCCTAATTTCTTATGAGAAAGATAAAGCCAGGTTATGTGGTGATTATAGAGCATTAAATACTTAAACTGTTGATGATATCTATCCTTTACCTAGAATTAGCTCTATACATGCTACCTTAAAAGGTGCTAAATATATCAGCTGTCTGGATGGTAGCTAGGGATATCACCAGGTACCTGTTGAAAAGAATTCCTAGGATTTTCTGATGATTGCTACTCATATGGATATTTATAAGTATGCTAGGATGCCATTTTGCACTAAAAATTCCCCTTCAGTTTTTTAAAAAGTTATGGGTAACACATTCCATCAAGAGATAATTGAAGGATGGCTGATGGTTTATATTGATGATATCATCATATTCTCAAAAACATTTGAGTACCATCTTAACCACCTGTGTAAAGTGTTCCACAAAATGGATGAAATAAATATTACACTTGCTTTGAAGAAATGTAATTTTGGTTTTAATTCTTTAAAAGTACTTGGTCATGTTGTTTCAGGGTTACAAATATGTGTTGACCAAAACAAAGTGGAAGCCATACAACAGGTGAAGGCTCCTACAACAGTTAGAGAGCTCCAGAGTTTTTTGGGAATGTGTAGATAATATAGACAGTATATAAGAAATTACCAAGTCATAGCTTTACCCGTTACCCAATTGACTAGAAAGGATGTTGCTTTTGTCTGAAATAGTGAAAGACAGAGAGCTTTTGACACTATGAAACACTGTTTGATGTCAGCACCAATTCTTGCTTTACCTGACTTTAATCAACCATTTGTTTTGTACACCGATTCCAGTTTTATTGGTCTTGGTGCTTCCCTCCATCAAATACAAGTGATGAATGATAAAGTATCAGAAGTAGTAATTTGTTATATTTCAAGAACCTTGAGAAATAGTGAATTGAAATATGGTGCCACTCAGCTTGAATGTTTAGCCATAGTTTGGGCTCTAGAAAAGCTACATTATTACCTAGATGACCATAAATTTGAACTTGTCACTGACTGAAGTACAGTTAAATCCCTTTTAGACTTGAAAAACCCTAACAGACATAAGTTCAGATGGCAGATAGCTGTTCAAGAATACAGAGAGAGAGTGACAATTATTCATAGGTCTGGTATTGTTCACTCAAATGTGGATATTTTATCAAGGTTACCTTTACCAAATGATGACTGAAATCCTGCTTATGATCCTGAGGATGAAATCATTTGAATTCATGGGATATATGTAGTTGATATGGAGGAAGAGATATTACATCTTATTCTGGATTCATATGATAAGGATACTGACTTAAAAAATTTATAACACCATATTAAATGATCCAAAGAATGCTTCAATGCAAGCATTAATTAAAACCCTTCTGCCAAAGAACCAAAAGGCTTTGGAAAAAGGTAAATTTTCAATTGATGAAGGGTATCTATAATATAGAAGAAAGTTGAGTAATGTCATTGTTATTCCTCCTTCTATGAAAAAAATCATCTTGAAAATTTGTCATGATGACATATTAGCTGGACATTTTGATCTTCAAAAAACAATGATCAGAATTAAAAACACTGCTTGGTGGGATAATATTTCTGAAGACACCAAATTATATGTTGAATCTTGTGATTCTTGCCAAAAATCAAAAAGATTGACTGGTAAGAGAGCTGGATTAATGCAACATATTGAACCTCCTGATGCACCATGGCAGATAATAAACATGGATTTTTTAACAGGATTACCCATTTCAGGAAAAGACAGTTATAACTCTTGTTGGGTTATTGTGGACAGATTCACAAAAATGTGTGAATTTATCCCTACTCACAAGGATTTTTCCACTATAGAATTAGCTTTCTTATGGTGGTCTGATATGTTTAATACTGCTGGTTTTCCTAAAGCCATAATCTCTGACAGAGACTGTCAGCCAGGCTACTAGACTTACCCAGTGAAATAAGTAATTATTTACTGGATGAAGCCGCACCTTATCATCTTTAATTATTATTTAATTATCATTTAGTTACATTAAAATTAGTTATAAATTAACTAGTTACAGAATGTTAAAATTAAATTAATTAATTAAATAAATAAGTAAAATTAAAATTATAATTTTGTCCCTTATATTTTTCTCTAACACCATGCTCAATTGACAGGTTGGGAAAAATAAAACCTTATATTTAAAAAAAATAAAATACAAAGATAAAATAAGATTTAAATATTCAAATAATATTAAGTATATACAAAAAAATCAAATTTCTTATTTGGGATTGACATTTACAGTAAATATTAAAAATATTGATGTATTTCTGACATACTCTGTAAATACATCTTTTTGACGCCTTCTTTTGGAATAACTTTATTATTTGAAATACTCTTTCTAGAATGTTCTTTTTCTCTCTCTTTTCCTACTGTTTTTAGAATTTGATTTCCGTGCTTTGTCTCTCCTTTGCCTATAAAAGGCCTCTCTTTTTGTTGTATTTTGATCATTCTATCTTACCAAACCATTTTATTACAACAATAACCAAATAAACACTTATTCTTATATTCTATATCATTAGTACTTACAATAGCGTAATTCTAATTTATAAATTATATTAATATTTTAATCCTACCTCTGTTATTGAGTAAAACATTCATCTTTGAATTAAGAAATACGTACAAATTTGTTGAAAATCCATTTAAGCCTTTTAAATCCTCGTAGAACTACGTACCAAATCTTCTAGACTAAAAGTGTACCTTGACAATTGGGATCCTTTCCGAAATATCGACGGCGCAACGTTACTTGAGGCATAATCGAGAGGACCATTGGCGTAGAAGCACCTGTAAAGGACGAGTGGAGGCAAGAAAACGACGAACGTCATATGTCACGTGATAAAAGTTTTTGCTGCAAACAGGAATCAAACCGCGCTCCAAAACTTAAGTTCATATACTGACTAAAGATCGTATATATCGTGGTAATTATTGTGATTACTATTTGTGGGTTACTCTTCACTCTTCATTTGCTACGTATTTCCTTTTACTCAGCACTCTGTAAGTGGCATTAATTTGCTCATTTTGCAGGGGGAGGTGTCTGGTAATTGGAATTTAATTTTATTATTATATTTTTTTTTATTTTTCCTGGTTGACCATAATAGAGAAATAACTGTTCTTAGTCCCAGAGGTAATAAAATAATTATATATTAATATTAATTATTATCATTTTTCAGTTGACAATTGTCCTGATTAATTTGAATTTTAATTGTTCCAGTTGACAAACTGTCCTGACAATAATATATTTTATTAAATAAAATAATTATTATAATTTTTCAGTTGACATTTGTCCTGATTAATTAATTGTTCCAGTTGACAAATTGTCCTGACAATTATATTTTTTTTTTAATAAATAATTAACATTTCATTACTTCAGTTGACTTTGAGTCCTGGTAATCCAATAAATCTTTTTAAGTAATAAAATTCATATTTAAATTACTTCAGTTGACATTAAGTCCTGGTAGTAATTAATCAGTTAAAATAATTTTTATTAATAAAGATTCATATTTGATTATTTCAGTTGACAATAAATCCTGGTAATAAATTAGTTGATTTAAATCCTGAAAATAAAAATTAATAGATATTCTAATTTATTTCTACAGTTGATTGCATTATCCTGGTTTTAAATTTTTTTTTATTAATTTTATTTAAGTTGATTTTTATCCTAAAAAGATTTTATTTATTTATTTTTATTTTATTTCTGTTAAATAAAAATTAAAAATAAAAGACTAATTAATTTTGTCTCTTTTCCTTCATTTCAGTAGAATCTTGAAATGACTGATCAAAGTGGTTTTACTGCACGTGAAGAAGAACTAGACTTAATTGATTATGATGAGCCTACTTCTGTAAGTTCTCCTTTAACAAGAAGAATTTCTCAAACTAATAAATCCTTGCCCCAAACAGGATGTGGAAATGGAAGAAGTAGAAATCCTAGTGGACAATACTCAGGATGAGAAACCCAGGACAAACCCACCAGAAGAGCTTCCAAGAGGCTTCAAGATAAAAAAGATGCCGTTGTCCCAGCAGATAAAGAATCTGTAAACCCACATAAAGGAGTTAAAGACAGACAGCTTAAAACTAAAGGTAAGGGTAGATGCCTTGGAAGAATGGGAGAAAAGAAAAAATACTTCTCTCCAAGAGAAAAGGAAACCTCTTCCTCCCAGGGATCAACAACAATTGGCTCCCCCATCCCAAGAGATGGTAGAAGTGTCCAAGTGGCAGTGGGACTGGCTCAACACACAGTGGGACTACTTAGCTCAAAATCAGCATCAATTACCTCAGGTAGGTTCATCAAGGCCCACCCAGGCAAACCCCACTCCTCCCCACCCTTATCAAGGAGGCAAAAGAAGAAGGAAGCCCAATATGGTGATACCCAGCAAACCCTGGTACGTCCCTCTATTGATTCTCAAGTGCCTTTTCTTGTGGCTGACTCTGTTCCTTCAGGTAAATCTGGAAGGCAAGATGAAACCTTGAGACCTATAGAGGCTGGAAATAGTAGACAGTTATCTCATGTATCCAATCCATTACTTTTAATTGCTACCTCAATGATTAATCCTGATATGGCTGTGATTGATGAAACTCTTGACCCTGAGTTCTATGAGAGTCTGGAAAGTTACTCAGTTTCCTTATTGAGAAACACTCCGGATGTAGCAAGAATTAATGATGAGCACTTGAGAGATATTATTGCCAAGCAAAATCATATAATGAACAATATGCAATTGACTCAGAGATATAATAGTTTGTTAACTGATAAGGGTTATCAAGCATTAAAAAGTGAAGCACAGAGAGTCTCTGATGAATTGTCTCATTACAAAGCAACCCATGAAAAGAAAATTGCTTTATGGCAAAATATAAAAAATGATTTGTCTAAACTAAAAGATACTGTATCTGCCTGTTGCCAGGAGGTAGAGATAGATAAGATAAATCTGAAAAGATTGAGTGACCATTTGTCATCTTTTCAACATAAAAATCAATTATCTTTTGCAACTGTCAATGAAAGTTTATCTAGTCTTCCAAGAATGAAAACAAGACTAACAACCATTGAAGAAACATTGAACTCATTGTTAAATGACCAAAAATATTCTGACAATTCTGTGAAGGAACATATAGTGCAGGATTCTCCACCAGTACCTGTGGCTAGTTCATCTAAAATAAAAATTGATCCAGAAATACCTGTTGATAACACTGAGTTTCCATCAAAAACTGATGATGCACCAGGATCTGCAACAGAAGGATTAAACAATGAGATTTCAGCACAATTAGAGAAATTACAGCTGCTTCTTACTCAGAAACAAGCTAGTACTAAGGAGACTCCTTCAAATCAAAAGAATTGGCCAAAACTTGACCAGTACCCAACATTTGATGGTGATTCTTCCTCTGATTGGCAACAATTTATTTGCAGAATTGATAATTTAAAAAATTCTTACAAACTCCCAGATGAGGAAATTGTGTCCAAATTAATTTCTTTGTTCACTAATGTTGCCCTGATGTGGTATGAATCTGTTCTCCTGGATGGGAATGACTATTCATGGGAGGATTGGAAGGAATTAATTAAAGCACAATTTGGTGGCTCCAAGTTCAGAATGGCTCAACAAAGGCAGTATGAGGAAACTAGATATAGCTCTTCTACTGATAAACCTATTGAGTTTTTAATGAAACTTGTAAAAATCTTAAGGGCAATGGACCCAAATATGGAGTTTGATTTATGGAAGGACAGGATCCTCTATAAATTACCAATGTCTCTGAGAGACTTGATTGTGGCTAGGACTGAGTTCTCCAAAGAACCCTCTTCTTTCATTAATACTTGCAATGAGATACTTCTAAACAATAAGTATGATGCAAGAAGATTCATTCCTAGGACCCCTTTGGAGAAACCCTCCACTTACCAACAAAAACCTCTGGAAAAGGTTGGTAAACCTTCTGCCCCTATTGCACCAAAGAAGTATGCAACAAACACTTGCTTCAAGTGCAACAAGCCTTGGCAGAAAGGCCATGTTTGTGACAAGAAGATAAATCTTGTGGAACAAACAGAGGAGCATGCTGTTGACACAGTGGCACTGGATGATACATCAAGTGATTGTGCCAGCAATATTTCATATGAATCTCAACAAGAAATCTTGATGCTGGAAGAAGATATTCATTATTTAAATACTATTGACATTGATAATAATGATTTATCTACAGTAGAGGATGCTGAGATCATAAAGAACATTGAGGATAACTCAATTGTTATTGCCCCTCTTAAGGCACCAGTCTTGATTAATGGAACCAGCATTGAAGTTGTTCTTGATTCTGGAGCTGGAGGAAGTGTAGTATCTGAAAGAGCACTTGCCTCAGTAGATCAAGACTATAAATCTAAACTGTTGCCTATCATTTCTGAAAATTGGAGAGGGCATGGCTCTGTTTTGTCCCCCATTGGTAAATACAAAGCCACAGTGTTTTTTAAATATAACCATGGTTTTGTAAGAGCTATTTGTGATTTTGTTGTCATGAAAAATGATAACTTGAGCAATTGGTTTATTGTAGGGAATGATACTTTAACCAAGTATGGCATAAAATTGGATCCTTCAAACCAATGTTTCACAACGGGGTTGAATGGGAAGAGAAAATTTAAAATTTCCTCCCCTAAAAAATTATTAAAACCAGAATTGAACACATGTAATTCTGTGGTTCAATATAAAGGAAGATCTACAAAGGAAATGCATGCCCTTAGGTCTGAAATTGACAATGCCTCTTTTGGAGAACAACTTTCTGGTGAGGATAAAGATTCCATCATTAACTTGATAAAATCTTTTCCTATGGCCTTTGCTCATGGGTCACATGAACTGGGATTAGTTAAAGAGGAAATGAAACTTTCATTGTCTTGCCCATTAACTGATATACCACCTAGTTTAAAGAAGAAGCCTTATCCTGCTTCTCCCACAAAGAGAAAAGATATTGAAGATAATATCTCTACCCTTTTAAAAATGAATATTATTGAAAAGGTAGTTGAAACACCTAAATATTGTGTTATCTCACCTGTCCTAATTTCTTATGAGAAAGATAAAGCCAGGTTATGTGGTGATTATAGAGCACTAAATACTTATACTGTTGATGATATCTATCCTTTACCTAGAATCAGCTCTATACATGCTACTTTACAGGGTGCTAAATATATCAGCTGTTTGGATGGTAATAAGGGATATCACCAGGTACCTGTTGAGGAAAACTCTCAGAACTTTCTGATGATTTCCACTCATATGGGTATTTATAAGTATATTAGGATGCCATTTGGCCCTAAAAATGCCCCTTCTGTTTTCCAAAAAGTAATGGATAACACATTCCATCAAGAGATAATTGAAGGTTGGCTGATGGTTTATATTGATGATATCATTATATTCTCAAAAACATTTGAGGACCATCTTAAACACCTGTGTAAAGTATTCCAGAAAATGGACGAAATAAATATGACACTTGCTTTGAAGAAATGTAAATTTGGTTTCCATTCTTTAAAAGTTCTTGGTCATGTTGTTTCAGGCTTACAGATATGTGTTGACCAGAACAAAGTGGCAGCCATACAACAGGTGAAAGCTCCTACAACAGTAAGAGAGCTCCAAAGTTTTTTGGGAATGTGTGGATACTATAGACAGTATATTAAAAATTACCAAGTCATAGCTTTACCCCTTACCCAATTAACTAGAAAGGATGTTGCTTTTGTCTGGAATAGTGAAAGACAAAGAGCCTTTGAAACTATGAAACACTGTTTGATGTCAGCACCAATTCTTGCTTTACCTGACTTTGATCAACCATTTGTTTTGTACACTGATGCCAGTTTCATTGGTCTTGGTGCTGCCCTCCATCAAAAACAAGTGATAAATGATAAAGTTTCAGAAGTATTAATTTGTTATATTTCAAGAACCTTGAGAAATAGTGAATTGAAATATGGTGCTACTCAATTAGAGTGTTTAGCTGTAGTATGGGCTCTAGAAAAGCTTCATTATTACCTAGATGACCAGAAATTTGAACTTGTCACTGACTGCAGTGCAGTTAAATCCCTTTTAAACTTGAAAACACCTAATAGACATATGTTTAGATGGCAGCTGGCTGTTCAAGAGTACAGAGGGAGAATGAAAATTATTCACAGAGCTGGTATTGGTCACTCAAATGTGGATATGTTATCAAGGTTACCCTTACCAAATGATGACTCAAATCCTGCATATGATCCTGAGGATGAAATTATCCATATCCATGGGATATATGTGGTTGATATGGAGGAAGAGCTATTACAGCTTATTCTGGAATCATATGATAAGGACACTGACATGAAAAAGTTATGCACCATATTAAATGATCCAAAGAATGCTTCAATACAAGCATTAATTAAAACCCTTCCACCAAAGTACCAAAAAGGTTTGGAAAAAGGAAAATTTTCAATTGATGAAGGATATCTATATTATAGAAGAAAGTTGAGTAATGTTATTGTTATTCCTCCTTCTATGAAAGAAATCATCTTGAAAATTTGTCATGATGACATATTAGCTGGACATTTTGATCTTGACAAAACAATGATCAGATTTAAGAACACTGCTTGGTGGGCTAATATGTCTGAAGACACAAAATTATATGTTGAATCCTGTGATTCATGCCAAAAATCAAAAAGATTAACTGGTAAAAGAGCAGGATTAATGCAACATATTGAACCTCCTGATGCCCCATGGCAAATAATAAACATGGATTTTGTAACAGGATTACCTATTTCTGGTAAAGACAGTTATAACTCTTGTTGGGTTATTGTGGACAGATTCACAAAAATGTGTAAATTTATCCCTACCCACAAGGATGTTTCCACTAAAGAATTAGCTTTCTTATGGTGGTCTCATATGTTTAATACTGCTGGTTTTCCTAAAGCCATAATCTCTGACAGAGACCCTAAATTTACTTCTGAATTTTGGATGTCTCTGTTGGATGTTTGTGGTTGTGATCTGAAACTTTCTACTGCCCATCACCCTCAGACTGATGGTTTAGCTGAAAGAATGATTCAGACTTTAGAGGACATGATAAGAAGATATTGTGCCTTTGGCCTTGAGTATAAAGATAATGACAGATTCACTCATGATTGGGTTACCTTACTTCCTGGGTTAGAATTTGCTTATAATAGCACTGTTCATTCTGTTACTCAAAGAAAGCCTTTTGAGCTCTGGCTTGGATATGTTCCTAATACTCCTGCCCAAATTCTCAATAACAAAATACCTAAACTGGATATACATCCTGGTGTAAAATCTTTTCTTCAAATGCAACAACTATGCAGAAATCATGCTCAAAAATGTATTGAAAAATCATTTGAATATGAGAAGAAAAGATGGGACAAATCCCATAAAGAATACACTTTTAAAAAGGGTGATGAAGTGTTGATTTCTACAGTCCACTTCAACTTACAAGGTAATAACAAATTAAAAGATCCATTTGTTGGTCCTTTTGTTGTCAGAAGAATGATTGGAGATAATGCAGTTGAAGTTATTCTGTATTCCCGATATGACAGAAAACATCCTGTTTTTCCAATATCTCTTTTGAAACCTTACACATCCAATAGTGATTTATTTCCAAGAAGGAGGGGTAGACCAAAGAAAACCCCAAATGAAATCACTGAGACAGCAGAAATTGAAAAAATATTAAATGACAGAATAGTCACTGCTGAGAAAGGTACAGAATACTTATTGAGATTCAAGAATAAATTATCTGAATATGATTCTTGGATACCTGGGAAGGAGATATCTAATCTTCCTACTCTACTAAAAAAGTATAAGAAGAAAAAATCATAGCATTTTTTTATTATTATTTTTTTTAGAGTAAGGGAGTGTCAGCCAGGCTACTAGACTTACCCAGTGAAATAAGTAATTATTTACTGGATGAAGCCGCACCTTATCATCTTTAATTATTATTTAATTATCATTTAGTTACATTAAAATTAGTTATAAATTAACTAGTTACAGAATGTTAAAATTAAATTAATTAATTAAATAAATAAGTAAAATTAAAATTATAATTTTGTCCCTTATATTTTTCTCTAACACCGTGCTCAATTGACAGGTTGGGAAAAATAAAACCTTATATTTAAAATAAAATAAAATACAAAGATAAAATAAGATTTAAATATTCAAATAATATTAAGTATATACAAAAAAATCAAATTTCTTATTTGGGATTGACATTTACAGTAAATATTAAAATTATTGATGTATTTCTGACATAATCTGTAAATACATCTTTTTGACGCCTTCTTTTGGAATAACTTTATTATTTGAAATACTCTTTCTAGAATGTTCTTTTTCTCTCTCTTTTCCTACTGTTTTTAGAATTTGATTTCCGTGCTTTGTCTCTCCTTTGCCTATAAAAGGCCTCTCTTTTTGTTGTCTTTTGATCATTCTATCTTACCAAACCATTTTATTACAACAATAACCAAATAAACACTTATTCTTATATTCTATATCATTAGTACTTACAATAGCGTAATTCTAATTTATAAATTATATTAATATTTTAATCCTACCTCTGTTATTGAGTAAAACATTCATCTTTGAATTAAGAAATACGTACAAATTTGTTGAAAATCCATTTAAGCCTTTTAAATCCTCGTAGAACTACGTACCAAATCTTCTAGACTAAAAGTGTACCTTGACAGAGACCCTAAATTTACTTCTGAATTTTGGATGTCTCTGATGGATGTTTGTGGTTGTGATCTGAAACTTTCTACTGCCCATCACCCTCAGACTGATAAATTAGCTGAAAGAATGATTCAGATATTAGAGGAAATGATAAGAAGGTATTGTTCCTTTGGCCTTGAGTATAAAGAAAATGACAAATTCACCCATGATTGGGTTACCTTACTGTCTGGGTAGGAATTTGCTTATAATAGCACTGTTCATTCTGTTACTCAAAGAAAGCCTTTTGAGCTCTGGCTTGGATATGTTCCAAATACTCCTGCCCAAATTCTCAATAATAAAATACCTAAATTGGATTTAAATTCTGGTGTAAAATCTTTTCTCCAAATGCAACAACTTTAAAGAAGTCATGCTCAAAAATGTATTGAAAAATCCTTTGAATATGAGAATAAGAGATGGGACAAATCCCATAAAGAATACACTTTTTAAAAGGGTGATGAAGTGTTTATTTTTACAGTCCACTTCAATTTACAAGGTAATAACAAATTGAAAGACCCATTTTTTGGTCCATTTGTTTTCACAAGAATGGTTGGTAATAACGCAGTTGAAGTTATTTTGTATTCTCCATATGACAAAAAACATGCTGTTTTTCCAATATCTTATTTGAAACCTTACACATCCAATAGTGATTTATTTCCCAAAAGGAGGGGAAGACCAAAAAAGACCACTAATGAAGTCACTGAGACAGCAGAAATTGATAAGATTCTAAATGACAGAATCATTACGGCTTAAAAAGGTACAGAATACTTATTGAGATTCAAGAATTAATCTTCTTAATATGAGTCTTGGATACCTAGGAAGGAGATATCTAATCTTCCTACTCTGCTAAAGAAATATAAAAAGAAAAAATAATAGCATTTTTTTATTGTTTTTTTAGAGTGAGGGAGTGTCAGCCAGGCTGCTAGACTTAACCAGTAAAATAATTAATTATTTAATAGGATGAATCCACACCTTATTATTTTAATTTTAATAATTATAATTTATTTATATTAAATTTACCTATAACAAATTTACTAATTACAAAATGGTAAAGTTAGTGAATAATTAAAATTAATATTAAAATGTCCCTTATATTTCTATTTTCTAACACTGTGCTCAATGACAGGTTAAAAGAAATAGAAATTAATATTGAAATAAATTAAAATAAAAATTTAATATTCAAATAAAATTAACTACCTACAAAAAATTTCAAATTACTTATTTAAAATTGAAATTTACAGTAAATTTTTAATACATTAATTTATTTCTGTCATATACAGTAAAACACTTTTCTGACACCTTCTTTTTGGAACAACCTTATTAATTGGAAATATTTTTCTGGAATATTCTTTTCTTCTCTCAGACTACTGTATTTAGGATTTTAACACCATGCTTTATCTCTCCTTTGCTTATATAAGGCCTTCCTTTCTGGTTGTTTTTGAGGATCCATTCCTTACTTATTACATTAACTAACAACTTATTCTATTTAATTCTTTATTAATATCCATTATTTTTTTTAGTAGTTATGTCAGCCAGGCTGCTAGACTTACCCAGTAAAATAGTTAATTATTTACTGGATGAAGCCATGACTTATTATTTTAATTTTATTAATCATAATTTATTTACATCAAATTTACCTATAACAAATTAACTAATTACAAAATGGTAAAGTTAGTGAATAGTTAAAATTAATTTAAAAATGTCCTTTATATTTCTATTTTCTAACACCATGCTCAATGACAGGTTAAAAGAAATAGAAATAAATATTAAAATAAATTACAATAAAAATTTAAATAAAATTAACTATCTACAAAAATTCAAATTACTTATTTAAAATTGACATTTACAGTAAATTTTAAATACATTTAACAGTAAATACACTTTTCTGACACCTTCTTTTTGGAACAACCTTAAAAATTGGAATATTCCTTTCTTCTCTCATACTACTGTATTTAGGATTTTAAACCCGTGCTTTGTCTCTCCTTTGCCTATATAAGGACCTCCTTTCTGGTTGTTTTTGATTCATTCCATTACTTACTTATATTACCAAAACATTTACTATACTCAAATATTTATAACTATTTAATATTTTTTAGTATTTAAATTCACGTACTTCTAACTCATTAATTATAATAATAATTTTATATACTTACCTCTTTAATTTGAGTAAAATAAACAAAAGGATCAAGAAATACATAAATTGCCTTTAAAATTCCAATAACGCACTTAAAGTTCTCGTAGAACCTCCTGATAAGTCTTCTAGACCAAGAGACCCATTGACAAATTACATTTACGTAATACTATCTCATTAATTTATAATAATAAATAAAATCCTAACCACTTATATTTGAGTAAAACAAATAAAAAGATATACAAACATACTCTAACTTTGAAATCCTAAATTTCCACTGTTACCGCCATTGGACCGTTGTTAACACCCTTCTAGACATAAAGACCCCTTGACACATAATAACTGTGAATAAAATTGTCAGCCAGGCTACTAGACTTATCCAGTAAAATAATTAATTATCTTACTGAGATGAAGCCACGCCTTTTGAATCCTTATTAATAATTAATTATTTACTACCTACTTATGTATTACTTACAACTAACTAGCTAAGTACAATAAGTAATGTAAATAATTAATAAAAATAAGTAATTGTCACACACATTTTTACTCTCTAACACTGTGCTCAATGATACAGATGAGAGGGAATAAAAATAGTATTAAAATATAAAAATATAAAAATAAGAAAATTTTTAAATTCCTTTATTAAGAAATTTAGATTTTGTTGAATCAACATTTTAAATCAAATGTTTTGTACTAAATGTGAAGGTACAAGGGATCATAAAGTTTTATTTAAAATAAAATGATACCTTTATTTATGCACCATTTAGTATATCTTTTATTATTTCACATACACTCTTTATTTAGTTTCTTTTTTCTTACACCCTTGTATTAGGTGGTGTTAACTCTGTGTCTTTGTTTCTCACATCTTTGCCTATAAAAGGCCCTCTCTTTTTGTACTTTTCAAACCATTCCTTACTTACCAAACATAATTTATTACATATTATTAAAATCCTTTTATTACTATATTTTATAAAATTATTATTTACAACAATGTAATTCTAATCTATAAATTATAATAATATATTGAAACACTTCTTATTAATTGAGTAGAAACAATCAAAGGTTATAAGAAATACATACCAAATTGTTGAGAGCCCATTAAACCCATCAAAACCCTTGTAGGACCTCGAGTTTCATTCTCTAGACCAAGGGAACCACTGACAAAAATAATCCAAAACAGGTATTACAATGTTTTGTTAAGGGTTTTAATTGAAAAAAATAGAATATTTTAACACAAAAATTTTTGTAATTAATTTAATTCAATTGTAAAGGAAAATTAATTGTTTGTTTTAACTATTTTAGTAACGTAATAATTAATTTAGTTGAAACAAGTAATTAATTTAATCATATTGTTAATTTAAAGTGAGGAATTTAATATTATTATCTTAAATATGTAGCTTAATTTATTTAATAATTTCCTGACACAATTAAGGGTCAAAAAAGTGCCAATATTATTGTTTAATAAGATATGTAAGGCTTTATTTAATATATAAATTTAATTACATTAAAAGTTAATTTTACACTTATAATTATAATATATGTTTATAATTAATTAATTATTAATTTATAAATATTAAATACATAAAAATGCGCCATAATTTATAGAATATATAATATATCATGCTTAATTTAAATGTATAAATAAATTATATAACAATAAAATTAATAAAACCCTTATTTTATTTATATTTAATAAAATACTTATATAATTTTATTATGCAATAAAATATTAATTTATATACATAAAGTGCATATTTTTACGCCCTCTTTTGGTTCAAGTAAATTAACATAACATTTACTGGGCTCCTGGTATATCCTGGCTGACACTTACTCACTCTAAAAAAACCAATAAGAAAAATGCTAAGATTTTTTCTTTTTATAATTTTTTAACAGAGTAGGAAGATTTGAATTTTTTTTTCCAGGTATCCATGCATCATGTTCAGAAGATTTTCTCTTATATCTCAATAAATAATCAATACCTCTTTCAGAAGTGATAATTCTATCATTGAGAATTTTCTCAAGCTCTGAAGTTTCTGTGACTTCATGAGGTTTTCTCTTAGCTCTTCCCCTTCTTTTGGGGAATAAGTAACAGTTGGAAGTATAAGGCTTAAGCAAAGAAATGGGAAAAACAGGATGTTTCCTATCATATGGAGAATACAATACAACTTCTATTGCTTAACTTCAACCATTCTTTTACAACAAATGGTCCCACAAAAGGATCATTTAATTTGTTTCTTCCTTGTAGATTGAAATGGACAGTAGATTTCAAAACTTCATCACCCTTGTTATATGTGTATTCTTTATGAAATTTATCCCATATTTTCTTTTCATATTAAAATGCCTTATCAATACAGCTTTGAGCATGTTTTCTGCATAGCTGTTGCATTTTCATAAAAGATTTTACACCAGGATGTAGCTCCAACTTAGGTAATTTATTATTTAGAATTTGAGAAGTGTTTGGGACATAAACTAACCAAAGCTGAAAAGGCTTTTTCACAGTGACAGAATGAACAGTGCTATTATATGCAAATTCAAGACCAGGCAATAGAGTGACCCAGTCATAAGTAAATCTGTCATTGTCTTTATATTCTAATCCAAAGGCACAATACCTTCTAATCATATCTTCCAGAGTTTGAATCATTATTTCAGCTAGACCATCAGTCTGAGGAAGGTTAGCTGTAGACAATTTTAACTCATAGCCACAAATATCCATCAAAGATGTCCAAAATTCAGAAGTAAATTTTGGATCTCTATCAGAGATAATGGCTTTTGGAAATCCAACAATATTAAACATGTAAGACCGCTATAAGAAAGCTAATTCTTTTGTTGATACATCTTTGTGGGTGGGAATAAATTTGCACATTTTGGTGAATCTATCCACTATTACCCAACAAGATTTATAACTGTCTTTACGTGCTACAGTAAGACCAGTGACAAAATCCATATTAATGATTTGCCAAAGAAGCATCAGGTGCTTCAATATGTTGCAACAATCCTGCTCTTTTACCTGTCAATCTTTTAGATTTTTGACAAGAATCACAAGATTCAACATATAAATTAGTTTCTTCAGACTTATTTTCCCACCAAGAAGTGTTTTTAATTCTGATAATGGTTTTCTCAAGATCAAAATGTCCTTCTAATATGTCATCATGACAAAGTTTTAAGATGGTTTCTGCCAGTTTATGCTAGTATTTAAGTATGATTGAATAGTAAATATTAATGGCCCAACTACTTATTAATAAATGATTTAGTGATTAAACTTCAGGGGAGGATTAATAAAATAGTTATTCTCAATTTAAACTCACAATACTTGGATTTTATTTGTGCTAGTGGTGGAAAATAGAATAATAAAATATAGTTACAGCTTATATAAAGATAATATCAGTTTATAAATGCCTTATAATATATTTCTATATGATAATAGTTGTGTTGTAGTGTTTTTTTAATGTGTAGTAAGTAAGTGATTTCTAATATCCCTACAAAATCCTCCCTTACTTATACCAAAATCCACTGGAGTGCACAGACCTACAATCCAGATGATTTCACTGCTATCCCTGGAAATTACAGTACTGTGAGGGCCCATCAACTCCCCATGGTGTCCACTTCAAGAGTTTTAAACACCCAGACCTCCAGTAAGGACCCTGCATCACAATTAATGATACCTCAGACCCATACCATAAATAGAATAAACAGATCAAAGCAGATACCATAAAGAAACAGGTAAAATAACTCATCCAAAGAGGATAAAATGATACCCAAAGCATATAAAGGAACCAAATCAACTTTCCAAGCGCCCAATAACATCCCCAAGCATCCATATTAACCCAGTAATTATATCCCAACCCATAAATACGTGAAACGCCATCCAAGGAAGCAGATTAAGTTGTCCAAACTGGATATATGCACCTGAAATAGGTGTATCTGCTTGTGTAGGCATTGTGAGTCCACCGAATATGTTAATATGACCTAAAATAAGCAGAAAAATAAAGGATATAGGCTATTAAGAGCTCAAAACCCACTTATAGACATAAATATAAATAATATAACTACATATTTCACTGAATATGAGGTTTATGTATACATATAAGCTTATGTATGTCCATTATTACTTAATATCACTTAAGATAAGTATATTATGACTCTATTAACACCTTAATAAGTATTATTAGGCTATGGATAAGCTATTTAAAATACTATAAGTCATATAATAGTGTCATAATTATATATATATGTATTATAACCATATATATAAGTATTTTAACCTTATTTTTAAGTAATAAGCTTAATGTACTTAAGGTTATCTTATTTTAAATATAAAAAATACTCAGTCCTGGAGATACCTCGGCTGAAACTCCCTCACCCAAAAAAACAATGAAAAAAATGTTGAGACATTTTAATTAATAAGTAACAAGTGAATAGTAAAAATAATCTTAAAATTTCTATGATACATATACTGAATTAAACATTATTATTTGGATTTGAATTTTTTCAAGAGATTTTTAAGATCAGAGACTTCATTTTCTAGAATCCACTGGTCATATTCACTTGCTTTATTTTTAAAGCTTAATAGATACTCAACTCCCTTTTCTTTAGTAATGTGCCACTTCTTAAGTATCTTTTCAATTTCTACCTTTTCAACTATTTCTTCAGAATTCTGTTTATGCCTTCCTGATCTTCTTTGAAATAGAGAAGTATCATTAGAATGGTATGGTTTTATAAGAGAAATAGAAATACTGGATGTTTTCTATCATATGGTGCATATAGAATAACTTCAACAGAATTGTTACCAACCATCTTTTTTACTACAAATGGTCAAATGAATGGATATTCCGATTTAACATTACCATTTAAATTGAAATGTAGCGTAGAGATAAGGACTTCATCACCCTCTTTGAGCATTTGTTCTTTATGGGCTTTATCCCATTATTTCTTCTCATACTCAAATGCCTTATTTATACATTCTTGAGCATGCTTTCTGCATAATTCTTGTATCTGAAGAAAAGATTTTGTACCTGGATGGATATCCAATCTAGGTAATATATTAAGAGTTTTAGCAGGGGTATTAGGTACATAACCCAACCATAACTCAAATGGCTTTTTGCCAGTGACAGAATGTACTGTACTATTGTATGCAAATTCAGAACCTGGGATAAGGGTTACCAAATCATGCATAAATTTGTCATTGTATTTATAGTCAATACCAAAAGCACAATATCTTTTTATCATATCTTCTAAAGTTTTTATCATTCTTTCTGCTATCCCATCAGTTTGTGGATGGTGTGCTGTAGAAAGTTTTAAATGACACTCTGAAACATCCATAAGTGATGTACAGAACTGTCAGCCTAGATATCCCTAGGACTGAGTATTTCTTATACTTAAAATAAGATAAACTTAAGTAAATTAAGCTTATATCTTAAAAATATGGTTAAAACAATAATATATATGATTATATTACATATATATATAATTATTACTCTATCATATAAATTATAGTAATTTAAATAGCTTATCCATAGCCTAATAATACTTATTAAGGTGTTAATGGAGTCATAATATACTTATCTTATGTGATATTAAGTAATTATTGACATACATAAGCTTATATGTATACATAAATCTCATATTCAGTGAAATATGCAGTATATTATGTATATTTAGGTATATAAGTGGGTTTTAGCCCCTTAATAGCCTATAACCTTTGTTTTTATGCTTATTTAGGTCATATGGACGTATTCAGTGGACTAACAACGCCTACAGAAGCATATACATCTATTTCAGGTGCATACACTCAGTTTGGACAACTTAATCTGCTTCCTTGCATGAATATTCACAGATTTATGGGTTGGGAGGTCATTGCTGGGTTAAAATGGATGCTTGGGGATGTAATTGGGGGCTTGGAAATTTCATTTTTTTCCTTTATATGCTTTGGTTTTCATTATATTCTCTTTGGATGAGTTATTTTACCTGTTTCTTTATGGTATCCACTTTTATCTGGATTTTCTATTTATGGTATAGGTCTGTGTTATCATTAATTGTGATGGAGGGTCCTTACTGAAGGTATGGGTGTTGAATCTGCTTAAACTGGACGCCATGGGGAGGTTATGGGCCCTAACAGTGCTGTAATTGCTGGGGATATCAGTGACATCATCTGGATTGAAGGTCTGTGCCCTCCAGTGGATTTTGGTATAAGTAAGGGAGGATTTTGACGGTTATTAGACATCATTCACTTACTACAATTCAAACAAACATTATAACACAATTATTATTATTTATAAATATATTATAAAGCCATTATAAATTGATATTATCTTTTTAAAAGCTATAACTATATTATATTCATCTATTTTCCACCACTAGCACACGTTTAAATCCAAGTATTGTGAGTTTTCTTTGAGAATAACTATTTTATTAGTCTTCCCTTAAGGTTTAATCACTAAATCATTTCTAAATAAGTAGTAGGACCATAAATAAATATTATTATATCATACTTAAATACTAGATACACTGACAATTGGGGGTCTTTCCTTGATTATTATTGATTTTTTAGTATAAGCCTTAGGATGTGATTTTTACTTTAGTATAACTCAAAACAAACCAAATATTTGGGTCTGCTACATATTAGTGAGTCATAATAACTCAGTGATTGCGGAAAAGAACCATTATAATAATTGTACTAATTTTTTATAATAAAAATTAGGTATTTACAGTAGTAAATGTACCCAATATAAACCCAATTTCACTTGGTATTTGGTCTCCAATATAACACCCAATTAAATTTGTATTTGGTTAAAGCTTGGTAAGCTATTTATTCAACCTTATAAAGGTCTAGTTAAACTTATTATTTTATTTTTAACAGATTCTTTCTAATTTTTATTACATTTTATTTAAATAAATAATGATTTAAATTCAGGGTAAGCTCCAGTGCTTTTTATTAGTAATAATATTTCTAATAATTTTAATCTACTAATTACAATAGGTTTTACTTTCTGTAGACGTAATATATTGTTAATTTTATCAATATGAGTGCTTCCCATGACAATGTAAGTGAACAGCCTGCTTATAATACCAGGTCTAAAGCTAACAAAAACATTGCTCCAGGACATAACCATGGAGGGTCAGTCATACCCCCAGGCAGAGCAAATGAGCATAGAGGAAAAGGACGTCCTCTTGAAAAAGATTACTATAAAAAAGAAATCTCCTCCTCTTCAGGATCAACTATCCCATCTGGAAAAACAGGTATTGAAGTTGGAGGAATCAAAGTCCCTCATCCTCAAGGAGGTAGAGCAATTACAAAACAATTGCAAGGTAGGATTTCAGCAGATGAACCAATCATTGGCAGATTTAAAGGGAGGCCAGCCAAGTAAGCGACCCCCTACCCCAGGAGGGTCACATCACTCCCAGGAGAAAATCCTGGTAGACAAATAGAAGTGGGATTGGTTCCATCAACAATGGGCCAGTCACAACTGCAACAAGGATCCTCCTACTCATCAGACTTCCTCACTTCACCCCTACAAGGGAAAACAAAGGCGCCAAAAATCAGAGCTCACACTAATCCCATGATAAGTAGATTACCCTCTCAGATTGAAAACAATACTGATAATTACAATGTAGGTAATATTATTGATGTCAAATCTGTGCAGAAAATAGAGGAGGACTTAAGAAATTTAGGTTTTAGTGTAGATACACCTGACTTGTCTTTTGTCAATAACAACAGTAGTATTTATAATACAGTTAATCCTCAGTTGCCACCACTTACTAGTGAGATGAGAAGTTCACAAGAGAGTGAAAGAATTGAGAAGGAAGACATGGAGTATATTAATAATAATCCAACTGTCCATAGAATTGTTTCAGCATTGTGGAATAGAATGACTGATTGTGAGGAACAGACAGTTAAGCTTACAAGTGATACAATTTCATCCTTAACATTAAATATTTCTCAACTGGCAACACGTAATAAAAAATTAGAGAATGAACATTTGTCTCTAACTCTTAAATATTATTCATTGAGTAGTAAATATAATAAACTTTCAAACAAATTCTGTGAGTTGGAAAAATTGTATGAAACACATTTATTGAAAACTGAATCAAGAACTAAGTTATCTTTTGCCCAGACAAATCAAAGTGTCTCTGAGCTGTTACAAAGATTGACTAAAGTTGAGATTAAAACTGCCAATATACTAATGAATCAGGATAATCATAAGTATACTCAGTATAATAACAATTCTTTCATTGGAAAAAGTGAATATCATTCCTTCCATATACCACCACAATTAAAACCATCTGGTGGTAGTGTTAAATCTGAAAATGTAAGTCACAAATCCGTACAGGAGGAAATACAAGACCATTTATCAAGAGTAAATAAGTTGTTGAATTTACCTGAGATTAGTGACATAAAATACAATCAGAAGAACTGGCCTAAGATAGATCAGTACCCAACTTATGATGGGGAAGCCAGCTCTGATTGGCAACATTTTATCCAAAGAATTGATAATTTAAAATTCTCATATAAGTTACCAGATGAAGAAATAACAACAAAATTAATTTCTTTATTTAAGGATATTGCCTTATTATGGTTTGAAGCTGTTTTGAATGAGGTTAAAGATTACTCTTGGGCTGAATGGAAAAAACTAATTGAAAAACAATTTGGAGTTTCTAAATTCAGACTCACTCAGCAGAGACTTTATGAGAAAACTAGGTATAATTTGTTGAATGGTGACAAACCTATGGTATTTTGAATGAATTTAAATAAAATATTAAAAGCCATTGAGCCTCACATGAATTTTAACTTATGGAAAGATAAGATAATATATAAATTACCTATATCTGTCAGAGACATTGTTATAGCTATAACAATTAATGTTACTGAATATTCTGACTTTATTAATATTTGCAACAAAAAATTATTAAACCATAAGTATGAAGCTAGGTATTCCACTTATAAACAAAATTTTTAACCTGTGAAAAATCAGAATTCAAAAACACTTTAAGAGAAGCAGAAAAAACCTACTACACCTGTAGTACCAAAAAAGTATGAGACAAATACTTGTTATAAGTGTAACAAACCTTCTGTTAAAGGTCACAAATGTGAGAAGAATATAA
Source organism: Hemileia vastatrix (assembly GCA_030280995.1). Lineage (NCBI taxonomy): Eukaryota > Fungi > Basidiomycota > Pucciniomycetes > Pucciniales > Zaghouaniaceae > Hemileia > Hemileia vastatrix. The sequence continues at coordinate 28,802,768 of JASXTE010000003.1, read as the reverse complement.
ATATTGTTGAAAATCAACATGAATCTGAAAATGAAACAGAGAAAAGTAAAGATTCAAGTGATTATGACAGTAATATCTCATATAGTGATGAAAATGAAGTCTGTATATTGGAAGATGATTTGTCCATCTTTGACAATCCAATATTAAATATGGACTCAAATGAATCATTAATGAATTTTGAGGATGCTGAAATCATTAAAGGTATACAAGCTGATAACTTTAGAATGACACCTATCATGTTTCCAGCTATCATTTTTGGTGAAAATGTTAATATAGTATTGGACACAGGAGCTGCTGGTTCTGTTGTTTCTACTAATACATTGCAGAAAATTGATAGTGAATATAAGTCTAAGCTTGAACCCCTTCAAAGTAAAAATTGGAGAGGTTTTTGGTTCAGTACTACATCCCATTCAAAGATACAAAGCTGCTGTTTTCTTTAAACATCAACATGGTTATGTAAGGATAACTTGTGACTTTGTAGTAATGGATAATACTAACTTTAGTAACTGTTTTATCATTGGAAATGATATTCTGACTAATTTTAGTGTGAAATTAGACCCTTCTAATAACAATTTTACAATTGGCATGAATGGTAAAAGGAAATTTAAAATAAATTCTTTTAACACAGTCTTACACATTGAGTCAGTACCAAATATTCTGTGCAAAGGAAGAGAATCCAATGAGATGGAACTTCTGGAAATAGAAATTTCAAAAGCATCATTTGGCACTCAGATAAGTAAAGCTGAGAAAAATAATATTTTGTACTTAATTAAAGCATTTCCAATTGCTTTTGCACATGGTACATTTGAACTTGGCCTTTTAAAAGATCATGAAATGAAGATTAGTTTAACCTGTGATATGAATAATATTCCTGTTAGTCTGAAAAAGAAACCATACCCTGCTTCACCAATGAAGGGGAAAGACATAGAGGATAGTATAAATATGTTATTAAAAATGAAAATTCTTGAAAAGGTTGAAACTACACCAAAATAATGTGTAATATCACCAGTGCTAATTTCTTATGAAAAAGATAAAGAAAGACTGTGGGTTGATTATAGAGCATTAAATAAATTTACAGTAGATGATATTTATCCTTCACCAAGGATTGCCTCTATACATGCTACCCTCAAAGGTGCTAAGTATAAAAGTTGCTTAGTTAGAAATAAAGGGTACCATCAAATTCCTGTTGAAAAGAATTCACAGAACTTTTTGTTGATAACAACACATATGGGAATTTATAAATATGTCAGGATGCCATTTGGACCAAAAAATGCTCCATAAGTATTTCAGAAGTTAATGGATATAACATTACATAATGAAATGATTGAGGGATAGTTAATGGTATACATTGATGACATCATAGTGTTCTATAGAACTTATGATGAACACTTAATCCATTTAAAGAAGGCATTTCAAAAAATGGATGAAATAAAAATGACCCTTGCATTGAAAAAATGTAAATTTGGGTTTGAATCTTTAAAAGTGCTTGGTCATATTGTATCTGGCTTACAAATATGTGTAGACCAAAATAAAGTGGCTGCAATAAAGAATATTGGCATTCCTCAAAATGTAAAGGATGTACAATCTTTTCTTGGTATGTGTGGTAATTATAGAAAGTATATAAAAAACTACCAAATAATTGCTGTACCATTGACCACACTGATAAAGAAATCAGAAGCTTTCATTTGGAATAATGAAAGACAACAGGCTTTTGATAAGTTGAAAGAATTTTTAATGACAGCTCCTATCTTGGGATTACCAGATTTCCAATTGCCTTTTGTATTATATACAGATGCAAGTTCTATTGGTCTGGGTGCTGCTTTGCATCAAAAAGAACTTATTGAAGGTAAAATGTCAGAAGTAGTAATTTTCTATATTTCACGTACTCTAAGAAGTAGTGAATTGAAATATGGTGCTACTCAACTTGAATTTTTGGCAGTAGTATGGGCTCTTGAGAAGCCACATTATTACCTTGAAGACCAAAAATTTGAGTTAATAACCAACTGTAAAACAGTTAAGTCACTCTTAAACATGAAAACTCCTAATGGACACATGTTTAGATGGAAATTAGCTGTACAAGAATATAGAGGATGAATGACTATTACACATAGAGCAGGAACCTTACACTCTAATGTAGATTTGTTGTCTAGAGTACCTCTGCCTAATAATGATGATAATCCTGCTTATGTTCCTGAAACAGAGATTATTAAAATTTATGGCATTTATATTGAAGATCTTGAGGATGAATTCATGCAATCAATTCTTGATATGTATGCTTCAGATCCTGACTTAAGTAAACTCACTACAATATTAAATGATCCATCTAATGCTTCAATTAATGTTTTAATAAAAACATTACCAAATAAGTATAAAGAGGCATTAGATAAAGGAAAATTTTCCATTGAAGATGGTTTTATATATTACAGGAAAAAATTAAGTAATGTAATTGTAATTTCCCCATCAATGAGGGAGTTAATGTTAAGTATATGTCATGATGATATATTAGCAGGTCATTTTGACTACCATAAAAAATTAACCAGAGTAAAAAACACAGCTTGGTGGATTAAAATGTCTGAGGATGTTCAAAAATATGTTGAGACATGTGATTCTTGTCAAAAATCTAAACGATTAACAGGCAAAAGAGCTGGTTTATTAAAACAACTTGAGCAACCAAAATCTCCATGGGAAATAATTAACATGGACTTTGTAACAGGTTTACCAATAGCAGGGCATAAGAGTTATAACTCCTGCTGGGTAATTGTAGATAGATTTACAAAGATGTGTAAATTTATTTCTACCCACAAAGAGGTTTCTGAAAAGGACTTAGCTTTTTTATGGTGAACACAAATTTTAAATATAGCAGGTTTCCCCAAAGCAATAGTTTCTGACAGAGATCCTAAATTTACTTCTCAGTTCTGGACATCACTTATGGATGTTTCAGGGTGTCAATTGAAACTTTCTACAGCACACCATCCACAAACTGATGGGCCAGCAGAATGAATGATACAAACTTTAGAAGATATGATAAGAAGATATTGTGCTTTTGGTCTTAACTTTAAAGACAATGAAAAATTCATGCACAATTGGGTAACCCTTATCCCAGGTTTAGAACTTTCATACAATAGTACCGTACATTCTGTCACTGGAAAAAAGCCATTTGAGTTATGGTTGGGTTATGTACCTAATACCCCTGCTAAAACTCTTAATAAATCACCTAGATTAGATATCCATCCAGGTACTAAATCTTTTCTTCAGATGCAAGAATTATGCAGAAAACATGCTCAAGAATGTATAAATAAGGCATTTGAGTATGAGAAGAAAAGATGGGATAAAGCCCATAAAGAACAAATTTTCAAAGAGGGTGATGAAGTCCTTATTTCTAGAATACATTTCAATTTGATGGCAATGCTAAATTGAAGGATCCATTCATTGGACCATTTGTAGTTAAAAAGATGGCTGGCAACAATGCTGTTGAGGTTATTCTATATGCACCTTATGATAAAAAACATCCAGTATTTCCTATTTCTCTTATAAAACCATACCATTATAATGATACTTCTCTATTTCAAAGAAGATCAGAAATGCATAAACAGAATTCTGAAGAAATAGTTGAAAAGGTAGAAATTGAAAAGATACTTAAGAAGTGGCACATTACTAAAGAAAAAGAGTTGAGTATCTATTAAGATTTAAAAATAAAGCAAGTGAATATGACCAGTGGATTCTAGAAAATGAAGTCTCTGATCTTAAAAATCTCTTGAAAAAATTCAAATCCAAATAATAATGTTTAATTCAGTATATGTATCATAGAAATTTTAAGATTATTTTTACTATTCACTTGTTACTTATTAATTAAAATGTCTCAACTTTTTTTTATTATTTTTTTTTGGGTGAGGGAGTGTCAGCCTAGATATCCCTAGGACTGAGTATTTCTTATACCTAAACTAATATAACCTTAAGTACATTAAGCTTATATATTAAAAATAAGGTTAAAACAATAATATATATGATTATATTACATATATATATAATTATTACTCTATTATATAAATTATAGTAGTTTAAATAGCTCATCCAAAGCCTAATAGTACTTATTAAGGTGTTAATGGAGTCATAATATACTTATCTTATGTGATATTAAGTAATTATTGACATACATAAGCTTATATGTATACATAAATCTCATATTCAGTGAAATATGCAGTATATTATGTATATTTAGGTATATAAGTGGGTTTTAGCCCCTTAATAGCCTATAACCTTTGTTTTTCTGCTTATTTAGGTCATATGGACGTATTCAGTGGACTCACAACGCCTACAGAAGCATATACATCTATTTCAGGCGCATACACTCAGTTTGGACAACTTAATCTGCTTCCTTGCATGGATATTCACAGATTTATGGGTTGGGAGGTCATTTCTGGGTTAATATGGATGCTTGGCAATGTTATTGGGGGCTTCTAAATTTCATTTTTTTCCTTTATATGCTCTTGGTCTCATTATATTCTCTTTGGATGAGTTATTTTACCTGTTTCTTTATGATATCCGCTTTTATCTGGATTTTCTATTTATGGTATAGGTCTGTGTTATCATTAATTGTGATGTAGGGTCCTTACTGAAGGTCTGGGTGTTGAATCTGCTTGAACTGGACTCCATGGGAAGGTGATGGGCCCTCACAGTGCTGTAATTGCTGGGGATAGCAGTGACATCATCTGGATTGAAGGTCTGTGCACTCCAGTGGATTTTGGTATAAGTAAGGGAGGATTTTGATGGTTATTAGACATCGCTTACTTACTACAATTCAAATAAACATTATAACACAATTATTATTATTCAAAGATATATTATAAAGCCATTATAAATTGATATTATCTTTATGTAAGCTATAACTATATTATATTCATCTATTTTCCACCACTAGCACACATTTAAATATAAGTATTGTGAGTTTTATTTGAGAATAACTATTTTATTAGTCTTCCCCTGAGGTTTAATCACTAAATCATTTATTAGTAAGTAGTAAGACCATTAATAAATACTATTAAATCATACTTAAATACTAGATACACTGACAAGAACTCAGAAGTAAATTTAGGATCTCTGTCTGAGACTATTGCTTTGGGAAAACCTGTTATATTTAACATTTGTGACCACCATAAAAAAGCTAAGTACTTTTCAGAAACCTCTTTGTGTGTAGGAATAAATTTACAAATTTTTGTAAATCTATCTACAATTACCCAGCAGGAGGTATAACTTTTATGCCCTGCTATTAGCAGACCTGTTACAAAATCCATGTTAACTATTTATCAAGGATCTTTTGGTTGCTTAAGTTGTTGTAATAAAACAGCTCTTTTTTCTGTTAATCTTTTATATTTTTGACAAGAATCACATGTCTCAACATATTCTTGAACATCATCAGACATGTTAATCCACCAAGCTGTATTTTTTACTCTGGTTAATGTTTTATGGAAGTCAAAATGACCTGCTAATATATCATCATGACATATACTTAAAACTAACTCCTTCATTGAAGGGGAAATTATAATTACATTGATTAATTTCTTCCTGTAATATATAAAACCATCCTCAATGGAAAATTTTCCTTTTTCTAATGCTTCTTTATACTTTTGTGGTAATGTTTTTATTAAAACACTCATTGAAGCATTAGATGGATCATTTAATATTTTAGTAAGTTTACTAAAGTGCGGATCTGAAGCATAATTATCAAGAATTGATTGCATAAGTTCATCCTCAAGATCTACAATATAAATTCTTTAAATGTTAATAATCTCTGTTTCAGGAAGATAAGCAGGATTATCATCATTGTTTGGTAGAGGTACTCTAGTTAAAAGATCTAAATTAGAGTGTAAGGTTCCTGATCTATGTGTAATATTCATTGGTCCTCTGTATTCTTGCACAGCTAATTTCCATCTAAACATATGTTTATTAGGAGTTTTCATGTTTAAGAGTGACTTAACTGCACTACAGTCAATTATTAAGTCAAATTTTTTGTCTTCCAAGTAATAATGTATCTTCTCAAGAGCTCATACTACTGCCCAACATTCAAGTTGAGTATCACCATCTTTCAATTCACTACTTCTTAGAGTACGTGAAATATAGCAAATTACTACTTCTGACATTTTACCTTCAATAAGTTGTTTTTGATGCAAAGCAGCACCCAGACCAATATAACTTGCATCTGTATACACTACAAAAGGCAATCGGAAATCTGGTAATCCTAAGATAGGAGCTGTCATCAAACATTCTTTCAACTTATCAAAAGTCTGTTTTCTTTCATTATTCCAAATGAAAGTTCTAATTTCTATATCAGTGTGGTCAATGGTGCAGAAATTAATTGGAAGTTCTTTATATATTGTCTATAATAACCACAAATACCAAGAAAAGATTGTACATCCTTTAAATTTTAAGGAGTTGAAATATTCTTGATTGCAGCCGCCTCATTTCGGTCTACAAATATTTGTAAGCCAGATACAATATGACCAAGCACTTTAAAAGACTCAAACCCAAATTTACTTTTTTTCAATTCAAGGGTCATTTTTATTTCATCCATATTTTGAAATACCTTCTTTAAATAGATCAAGTGTTCATCATATGTCTTAGAGAACATTATGATGTCATCAATGTATACCATTAACCATCCTTCAATCATTTCATTATGGAAAGTTACATCCATTAATTTCTGAAATACTGAAGGATCATTTTTTGGTCCAAATGGAATCCTGACATATTTATATTTTCCCATATGTGTTGTTATCAACAAAAATTTCTGTGAATTCTTTTCTACAGGAATCTGATGGTTCCCTTTATTTCCATCTAGGCAACTTATATACTTAGCACCTTTAAGGGTAGAATTTATAGAGGCAATCCTTGGTAAGTGATAAATATCATCCACTGTGAATGTATTTAATGCTCTATAATCAACCCACAGTCTTGCTTTATCTTGTTCATACAAAATTAGCACTGGTGATATTACACAATATTTTGGTGTAGTTTCAACCATTTCAAGAATGTTAATTTTTAATAACATCTTAATATTATCCTCTATGTCTTTCCTCTTCACTGGTGAAGCAGGATATGGCTTCTTTCTAAGACTAGCAGGAATATTATTCATATCACAGGCTAAACTAATTTTCATCTCATGATCTTTTACAAGGCCAAGTTCATTGGTTCCATGTGCAAAAGCCATTAGAAATGATTTAATTAAGTCCAAAATATTTGTTTTCTCAGTTTTACTTATCTGAGTGCCAAATGATGCTGTTGAAATTTATTTTTCAAGAAGTTCCATCTCATTGGATTCTCTTCCTTTGTAAGGAATATTTATTACTAACTCAATGTTTAAGACTGTGTTAAAAGAATTGATTTTAAATTTCCTTTTACCATTCATGCCAATTGTAAAATTATTATTAGCAGGGACTAATTTCACACCAAAATTCGCAGAATGTCATTTCCAATGATAAAAAAGTTACTAAAATTAGTATTGTCTATTACCACAAAGTCACAAGTTACTCTAACATAACCATGTTGATGATTAAAGAAAACAGCAGCTTTGTATCTAACAATGGGGTGTAGTACTGATCCAAAACCTCTCCAATTTTTACTTTGAAGAGTTTCAAGCTCAGACTTAAACTCACTATTAATTTTCTGTAATGTTTTTGTTGAAACAAAAGAACCAGCAGTTCCTGTGTCCAATACTATATTTACATTTTCTCCAGAAAAGATAGCTGGAACCGTGATAAGTGTCATCTTCAAATTATCAACTTTTATATCCTTAATGATTTCAACATCCTCGAAATTCATGAAAGATTCATTTGAGTCCATATTTAATATTGGAGTTTCAAAGATGGACAAATCATCTTCCAACATACAGACTCCATTCTCATCACTATGTGGGATATTACTGTCATAATCACTTGAATCTTTACTTTTCTCTGTTTCATTTTCAGATTCAAGCTGATTTTCAACAATATTTATTTTCTTCTCACATTTGTGAACTTTAACCCAAGGTTTATTAAACTTATAACAAGTATTTGGTTCACACTTTTTAGGTACTACAGGTGCAGTAGGTTTTTTCTGCTTCTCCTGAAGTGTTTTTGAATTCTGATTTTTAACAGGTTCATTATTTTGTTTATAAGTGGTGTACATTGCTTCATAATTATGGTTTAATAATATTTAATTACAAATATTAATAAATTCAGAATATTCATTAACCATTATTGCTCTAGCTACAACAATGTCCCTGAAAGATATAGGTAATTTATTTAATATCTTATCTTTCCATAAGTTAAAATCCATGTTTGGCTCAATGGCTTTTAATATTTTATTTAAATTCATCAAAAATACCATAGGTTTGTCACCATTCAATGGATTATACCTAGTTTTCTCATACAGTCTCTGCTGAGTGAGCCTGAACTCAGAACCTGCAAATTTTTTTTCAATTAGATGTTTCCATTCAGCCCAAGAGTAATCTTTACCCTCACTCAGAACAGCTTCAAACCATAATAAAGCAACATCCTTAAATAAAGAAATTAATTTTGATGTCATTTCTTCATCTGGTAACTTATATGAGAATTTCAAGTTGTCAATTCTTTGGAAAAAATGTTGCCAATCAGAGCTGGCTTCCCCATAATAAGTTGGGTACTGATCTTTCTTAGGCCAGTTCTTCTGATTGGATTTCGGTTCACTAATCCTAGTTAAATTCAATAACTCATTTATTCTGGGTAAATGGTCTTGAATTTCCTCTTGCACTTATTTGTGACTTACATTTGTATTTTCAGACTTGACGCTACCACCAGATTGATTTACTTGTAGTGGTATGGGGAATGATTGAAATTCATTTTTTCCAATGAAAGGATTATTATTATACTGAGTATACTTATGATTATCCTGATTCATTAGTAGATTAGCAGTTTCAATCTCAACTTTAGTCAATATTTGTAGCAGATCAGAGACACTCTAATTTTTCTGGGCAAAAGATAACTTTGTTCTTGATTCAGTTTTCAATAAATGTGCTTTATACAACTTTTCTAACTCACAGAATTAGTTTGAAAGTTCACTATATATATTAAGTAAAGAATCATATTTAAGAGTTAGAGCCAAGTGTTCATTCTATAATTCTTTATTTCTTGTTTCTGGTTAAGAAATGTTCAATGTCAAGGAGAAAATTGTATCACTTGTGAGCTTAATTGTCTGTTCCTCATACTCAGTCATTCTATTCCATAATGCTGAAACAATTCTATGGACAGTTGGGTTATAATTGAAATAATCCATGTCTTCTTTCTCAATTTTTTTCACTGTTTTGTGAACTTCTCATCTCACTAGTAAGTGGTGGCAACTGAGGGTTAACTGTATTATTATTATAAATAGTACTGTTGTAGTTGACATAAGATAATTCAGGTGTATCTACATCAAAACCTAATTTTCTCAAGTCCTCCTCAATTTTTTTTACAGATTTTACATCAATAATATTACCTATATTGTAATCATAAGTATTGTGTTCAATCTAAGAGGGTAATCTACTTACAAAGGGATAGGAGCAAGCCCTGACTTTTGGCGCTTTTTCTTTCCTTTGTAGGGGTGAGCTGAGGCAGTCTGATGAGGGGTTGGATCCCTGTTGCAATTGTGGCTTGACCACTGCTGGTGGAACAAATCCCACTTCCATTTCTCTACCAAGATTATTTACTTGGAATGATGTGACCCTCCTTGGGTAGGGGGTTGTTGGCTTGGCTGCCCTACCTTTAACTCTGCCAAGGTTTGATTCATCTGTTGGAATCCCACCTTGCAGTTGTTTTTCAACGGCTCTACATCCTTTAGCATGGTAGACTTTGATTCCTCTAGTTTCAGAACCTGTTTGGACAGATGAGACAGTTGATCCTGCAGAGGAGGTGAAGTATTTTTGATTGTTATCTTTTTTAGAAAGGCCTTTTTTTTCTCTATACTCATAGACTCTGTTTTTGGGTAGGATTGACCCTCCATGGTGATGTTCTGTAGCAATTTTTTAGTTTAGACCTGGTGTTAGAAGCAGGTTTTCACTTACATTGTCCTGTAGAGCACTCATTGTGTCTTAAATAATAATTCGTCACTTCTATAAAGGGGAAAATCTATGTGGTAATTAGTAGAAAAAATTATTAGCAATACAATTACTAATAAAAGCACTGGAGCTTTCCCTGAATTTATATCTTTATTTATTTAAATAAAATATAAGAAAAATTAAAAGAAGTCTGTTTAAAAGAAAATAATAAGTTTAACTTGACCTTTATAAGGGCGAATAACTATCTTATCAATCTTTAACAAAATACCAATTTAATTGGGTGTTATATTGGTGACCAAATACCAAAGGAAATTGGGTTTATATTGGGTTGTAACTGGATGACCTACGCACAAGGTCGAGGGTGTTCCTGGAAGTGAGATGAGGAGGGTAGTTTAGAAACTTCTTTGAAGCACAGAGGAAATGTTCGAGGAAGTGATTCAAAGATGACTTGAAGGAAGAGCTACTGCTTCAAGATATGTTCCAGAAGAATTCTAATATTATTTAAAGGTATTATTAAGATCCTTAAGATCTCACAAATGGTTGGAAACTCAATAATCAAATATTTAGGATTTAGAAATGATTACTGAGAAAATAAGGAAAGATACAATAATAATAATTTAACCTGAAGCTTTACCACTATTAACTATATATACGTTTTATAATTTAATTCTAAAGAATGTCAAACCAAAATCCAACCCCTTTTATATCATTTACTCCTCCTCACATTGACCTCATACCCATCCCTCATTCCGCACACCACAGACCACCAAAATTACACCCGTTACACCTGGACCCTCCTCAATAACATCTGTTAACCCTTTAATCCTCCACTAACCATTCTGTCCAAGCTCACTACCCCTTTTTAATAACCCACAGATACTTTAATAAACCTTTTTAGCAGACTATTACATTGACTATTGCGCTGTGCATCGTTTATTGAGGAAAAGACTAACACACACTATTGAGAGATTGACTAATTAAGATTTAAAGTTTAGCCTAGCGCGGTTGAATAGTGAGTACACAAAGGAAAGTTGCAGTTGCTATGTAGAATTGCTTTCTGCACTTCAAGTATGGATTTAGACCTCTGTATTATTGATTTAATGAGCTGCTTTTGCCTTGAGTGTCACGTGGCGCGTGACAGATGCCCCGGTATAAAAACACGAGCTCTGTTGAGCGTGAGACATACTTTGCCACACTACTTTCTCTCCCTTCTTGCTTTTGATTATTTTTATACTTTATTATGTCGACTTGTCCTACCCCAATTCCCACGCCTCCACACCCTAAAGCAGATGGCGGAATCATTACCTGGAAGTATTCTCAAGCATGCACAGCCTGCAAATCAATGGAGTACTTCTGCGTTGAAAGCATGGCAACACGAGGTCCTCTCCAGAAATGTGAGTTTTGCTGCTGGAGAGGGGTGGCGTGTGATGCCTTATCAAAAAACACGGACATTGATCGCCGATTTACAAAAACAAAATATTGGGTAATACCAAAGACCAAAGAGGTGGTCAAAGATATCTGGGACGTATCGGTCGGGGACAATCAGTTGGTGGGAGAGATCAAGGAGGAGGTTGAAGATACCGTGGCAACCTGGGTAACCCAGGCCACAAGTAAGAAACGAGGGGTTGAAGAAGAGGTAGATGAATTAGTTGAAGAGGGTGAGGATGAATTCCCAATCTCAAGACAAATGTCGAAGAAGTGGCGGATGGTCATTGAGGATGACGAAGAGGAGAAGGAAGTGACGGTGGAAGTCACCCCGAAATTATTCTTGGAAGCTGACCCATTGTTCGAAGTAAGTCTGTTCTTCTTTTATTTAAAAAAATTTTGTTACTGATGACCTATGTTTTAGAATTCAGATGTCATCGCCAAAGCTCCGATTGTGGAAGCTGCGCCATCGCTGCCAGTTGAGGCAAATCAACCAGTGGTTGATTTGAGGGAGGACAACAAAGAGACTCTTGACCAGGTATGGTCAAAGAAACCTTGGCAGGGTCGACAAACTGGATTCATCGAAGATTTAAGCGGTGAGGTCAACAAGATTGTCAATTCTGCCTCCTTTGACGTGGCCAAAGAACTACTGGAAATTGGGGAAGTGGTACCAGTAGGAGAGGAGGAGGTATTAGAGAGATGCAGGAAGGAGATAAGAGTGGTTTTGGAAAAAATGAAGAAATTGGTTTGAAAGAAAATACAGGAGAAAATTTGAAATGGAAGGAAAAGGAAAAGGAAGAAAGAGGGAGGGAAGAGAAAAATTAGAAAGCAAATTGTATCTTTATTTATTTATTTATTTATTTTTTGTTCATTTAATTGAAAATGTTGATATATATTTTATAAGATTTTGAGAAAAGAAAAGAAAAAGGAAGAAAGAAAAGATTTGAATAAAATTTTGTTTTTAAATTTTGAAAGATGAAAATTTGAATGAAAGGAGAAAAGAAAGAATATTTAACTGAAGGAATTTTAGTTTTAAGATTTGAAAAAGAAAAATTTAAGTAAGAAAAAGAAATAGTTGATTGAAACAATTTTGTTTGAAATGAAAATTTTAATGAAAAAAAAATTTTGTTATTTGTGAAAGTTTATTTATTGAAGTTTTGAGGAATTTTGGTCACTTGAAAAGAAAGAAGAAAAAATAGTTTTTGAAAAAGAATTTTGAAATAAAAAAGTAATTTTTTTGAAGAATTTTAAAAGAGAGATTTTAAGGTTGAAGTAAAGTTTGAGAAAGATTGTCGTATTGAGTTTGTGAAAGATTTTGATAGTTCAAAGAAAAAGAAATAAGGGAAAAGAAGAAAAGTTTGAAAAGAGAAAAGAAAATTTAAAGAATTTATTGATTTTTAAGATTTTATTTTAATGGATTTTAAGATTTTATTTTTATTTCATTTTATTTTTTATTTTTAACTTTTAATTTATTTTAATTTTTAGTTTAGTTTATTCTATTTTATTTATTTAATTTATTTATTTTTATTTTTTAAAGAAGGTTGAAAAAAAAGCTTTTGAGAAGAAGAAGAAAAAAAAAACAGAGTAAGGATTTTTTAGAAGAGAAGAAGTTTTAGGATTTTAAGAAAAGAAAAAAGAAAAGAGAAAGAAGAGAAAAAATAAAGAGAGTTCTAAGGTTTGGGTTTTAAAGGATATTTAAGATAGAAAGATTTTAGGAGTTCAGGGGCATTAGAAACATTGATGGCTGGTTCCCAGGATGTTTTGTCTGAGTTGTCGAGGAAGCCCTCCCATTCCACAAGGTATTTAAGTTTCCCCTTGCGCATTCTTGAATCAAGGATACAAATTACTTCCCATTCTAGATGGTCTTCTACTTTGAACGGTTCCTGGCCGGGTATGTTTCTCAAGCCAGTTCCAGGAGAGATACGTGGAAAACAGGGTGAATAGCCTGCCATTTAAGAGGTATCTTGAGTCGAAATGCAGTTTTAGAGACTTCAGGGTCGATTTCAAATGGTCTCAAGTGTTTTTCAGCCAGTTTCTTTGATGGTCGAGTTGTTCAAATGTTTTGTGCATCGAGCCATACTTTGTCACCTGGTTTAAAAGAAGGAGCAGATTGTCGATGTTTGTCGGCCTGTTCCTTGTACCTTTGAATTGCTAATTCCAGATTTGATTTAAGTTCTTCTTGGAGTCGTGATTTGGTTCAAAGATAATGTTCAGCAGGATGACTAGTTCCTACATGGATTGAGTTGAATCGAGAATGTCTTCCATAAACAGTTTCGAAAGGAGATTGTTGTGTCAAAGAATGAGTCAAGTTATTATAAGCAAATTCAACCAATGGTAACCATGTGGTCCAATCATCTTGTTGGTAACTGACATACATTCAAAGGTATTGTTCAAGGATTTGGTTGACCCTTTCCATTTTCCCATCGGTTTCAGGATGATAGGCCGTGGAGAGATTCCTCGTGATATTGAGTTGTCAACACTAATGAGTCCAGAATGTGGATACAAACAATGAGCCTCTATCTGAAATAATATCATTAGGTAAGCCATGTTTGGAAAATACATATTCTAGAAACAATTTTGACAAATCTTCTGCTGTAGCAGTAGTAGTGGTTTTAATGAAAATAGACATCTTTGAAAATCTATCTACTATTACTAATATAGCATCAAAATTATTAGAAAGAGGAAGTTGAGAAATTAAATCCATTGATAAAAATTCCCAAGGTTTAGAGGGAATAGGAAGCATTTGAAGCAACTCATGCTTCTGGTGACGGGGAGCCTTATTCCTATTACATTCATAACAAGATTTTATATAGGCCTTGATTTCTCTGGTCATTCCTGGCCAGCAGAAATCCCTCGCAATTAACTGGTAGGTTTTATCAACCCCAAAATGACCAGCTAATGGAAAATCATGTTGACTGTTGAAAATCCATAATTATATTTAATTGTTGTTGGGTATGACTACTCTACCTTTGAAAACAAATAGATCTGATTCAATACTAAATCTTTTGGCCCCTTTCTTCGAGAGTATTTTGTCTTTTAACCCTAAACAATAATTGTCCTTCGACTGAGCTTCGAGGATTTTGGATAGTGGATTTTGGAAAGATTGAATTGTCATTGAATTGAGTTGATGAGTCATTAACATTGATTTGTTGAAATTTTATTTCACATTTGCTGGGTTCTTGTCAGAAAATGTGTCCCCCCGCTGTGGGTAAACGTCCTCCCGACGTGACAGGATATCTGGAACAATGCAGTTCTTACCTGGGCAATAGGAAATAGAAAAAGGAAATTCAGACCAAAATTCAGCCCACCTGGCTTGACACCTGGTTAACACTTTGGAAGACATAAAGTATTTCAGAGCATTATGGTCAGTCAGGATTTGAAAAGGACTATCTAGGCTGAGAAGAAAAGAGCGCCATTTTTTAAGACAATGGATAATAGATAAAAGCTCCTTGTCATCAATTTTGTAATTTAATTCTGCTGCAATGAGTTTGCATGACTTGAAAGCAACTGGATGAAACAATTTTGTATCAGGATTGAATTGAGAAATGACCCCTGCAATAGCGTAATCGCTAGCGTCTGTCTTGACTATTGTCAAAGCAGAAGGATCAAAGTGTTGAAGAATTGGAGCTGTGGTAAATGCAATTTTCAATGCTTTGAATTCCTTTTGTGCTGTAGAAGTAAAAACAAAAGGAATATATTTTCTAAGAAGAGAAGTAAGATTGGAAATAGTTTTAGAGTAATCTTTAATAAATCTTCTATAGAAATTGGCAAAACCCAAAAATCCTTGGAGGGATTTAACGGTTTTGGGCTCAGGCTATTCCAGGACTTTTTTGACCTTTTTGTTGTCCATGACTAAACCATCAGTGGATAACGTAAAACCCAAAATATCAATAGATTTAAGATGGAATTCGCATTTATTGTGCTTGGAATAGAGACCCTGATCTCGAAGGTAATTTAGAACCTGTCGAACATGATGAATATGTTCATCCAGTGTCTTCAAGAAAATTAAAATATCGTCTAATTAGACGACAAAAAATTGTTTTACAACATCTTGAAAGATGTCATTAACAAAAGTTTGAAAAGTAGATGGTGCATTACATAATCCAAAAGGCATTACTAAATATTCAAAACTACCAAATCTAGTGCGCATTGCAGTCAGTGGTTCATGACCTTCTGTGATGCAAATAAGATTATAAGTGCCTCTAAGATCAATTTTAGAAAAGAAATTAGCACCATTAAAAAGGGTAAGAAGCAATGAAATAGGAGGAACTGGATATGCATTCTTCTTTGTAACTGTGTTGAGCTTTCTATAGTCAACACACAACCTAAGGCTACCGTCTTTTTTCTTTACAAAAAGAACAGGGGAGCCGGTTGGAGATTTACTGGCTCTGATGAAACTTTTGTCTACATTCTCTGCAATGTAGTCTTGAAGAACTTGAGATTCGTCCTTTAAAAAAGAATAGACAGGACCTGCCGGAGGTACTGGACCTATTAACTATATTTGATGGCCATAGGGTCGATGTGGTGGTAACTTATCGGCCTTGCGGATTGAGAAAACATCAAGGAAATCATGATAGATTTCCAGTAGAGTTGATTTAATGGCTTCAACATTGATTTGGTTGTCCTCATCATCTTTGAGAGAATCTTTCAAGGAAGACCAGAATTGAGAGAGCATAATTTGACTACTTCAAGGCAATTTAAATCCTCTTCGAGTGAAGTGATTGAGCTAGAAGGGTTAGCCAATTCCTCATTTAGAGAAAGATCAGATGCTTGAAAGTCATCTGGAAGAGATTTGTCCTCTAGCAGGACATTTTCAGGTGAGTTGTTTAACTCCCTATTGACCTGCATTGAAGAATCAGAAATATACTTAGCGTGTGGGGTGATCAATCCCTGTGACCAATCAATTTCAGGATTCCAACGCATTAAAAAGTCATGGCCAAGGATGGTATCATCCATTCTTGGGGTGTCCAAGACTGATAATTCCCACTCGAAGGGGGGAAAGTTCGGAAAGTTGAAAACCCATAAAACTTTCTTACTTACCCAAAATTTGCATTTCTCCGATTTGATCAAATATATTGGAGTTCAATTGATATCTGTGAATATCAGCTTTAACTTCTCGGCAAAAGATAAACTGACAAAATAAATTGAAGCTCCATAATCTATAAGACAACTGAAGGGGGTATCCTCCTTGAAAAGAATGAATCTCAAGTGGTTTAAGGCAACTCCAGTCCTTAAGACATGGAGGTTCTGTGCACTGGGAAAGATAAGATAGTTTTATTTGCACACAAGTAAACTATCTACTAGTTTTTTGACCTCGAACTAGTACCTTCTCTTTCCTTCAACTTCACACAATCTTCTAGCTTGTGCTTACCCCCACAATACATACATAACCCATTATCTGCTTGCCTCTTCCTCTCAGCTTCTTTAAGTTCCCCTTTTGGGTCCAGTACCTTACTGATATTGCCTGGGGTTGAGCCTTTTGGTCAAGGTTTGTCCTTTCCCTTATTGGGTATGGATTGAGTCGAGAAGGATTGAGTTGTACGTGGGTGTGAAGAAGGTCCCAATTTAAAATTTAGGCCTTGAGATTTTTTGGCATATTGACGATGTTGTAGTCGTCCTTGGTAAAGGCCGTCGAGTTTGAGGTTTTGATCCATTAAATCAGTTAAAGTAGTCATCTTTTGACCATGAAGATTTAATTTATCCAGAATCCTTGAAGGAAGTCCCTTTTTGAAATTATACTTGAGGGCAGCATCATTCCAACCTACTTGAGTTTGAAGTGCTCTGAAGTTCGAGATATATTCAGAGGCTTTACCATTATCACTCATGGGAAGGAAATCAAGTTCAGCTTCTGCGTTGTCAGTTTCATTAGGGTCACCAAACAACATGAGAGTTGGTCTTCAAACTTTTCCCAGTTATTAATAAGTAAGTGGGTTTCTGTCGAAGAGAGCATGAGAAGATAAGGTTCAAAACATCTTGCTGCTTTTCCGGCTAGGAATGAAGAAGCATAAACAACCTTTGATTGGTCGTTATTGAAGGTTTGATGGTCATTATGGAACAGGAGCTTGCAGGTTTTCAAGAAGGGCCGCAATCTGTCTGGATGTTCTCCATCAAATTTATCAGGAGATTTCATGGAAGGAGTTTTGAATTTAGATCCCTCCGAAGACTTTGGATTGAAAAGGGATTTCATGAAAAGTCTCATGAAGTCCTCCAGCAAATTAGATGGTCAAGGTTCCAAAGGTTGACCAGAAGGGTGAGTAGCAGGGGTGGATGGTTCCTCATGCATTGTATCCTCTACTTCATCTTCCACACTAGAATCATCAAAACCTGGGGGATGTCTTCTACAGATTGGACGGAATGTCCCCGTTCCCTAAGGTCAAGAGGTTCCAAGGAGTCAGTGCAGGAAACAGGCCGCGTGGCTGTTGGCCTGCCTCTGGCATGAGCCCTAGTAGTAGTGCCTGTAAGAGGAGTGCATTGAGCAGGTGCCATTTAAAGAATTTAAAACACCTGAAAAAAGGACATAGTAGTGCCAAAGAATGAGAACTATGGAGAATTAAATTATACTTTCACCAGATGACCTACACACAAGGTCAAGGGTGTTCCTGGAAGTGAGATGAGGAGGGTAGTTTAGAAACTTCTTTGAAGCACAGAGGAAATGTTCGAGGAAGTGATTCAAAGATGACTTGAAGGAAGAGCTACTGCTTCAAGATATGTTTGAGAAGAATTCTAATATAATTTAAAGGTAATATTAAGATCCTTAAGATCTCACAAATGGTTGGAGACTCAATAGTCAAATATTTAGGATTTAGAAATGATTACTGAGAAAATAAGGAAAGACACAATAATAATGATTTAACCTGAAGCTTTACCACTATTAACTATATATACGTTTTATAATTTAATTCCAAAGAATGTCAAACCAAAATCCAACCCCTTTTATATCCTTTACTCCTCCTTGCATTGAACTCATACCCATCCCTCATTCCGCACACCACAGAACACCAAAATTACACCCGTTACTCCTGGACCCTCCTCACTAACATCCGTTAAGACTTTAATCCTCCACTAACCATTCCTTCCATTCTTGCTACCCCTTTTTAATAACCCACAGATACTTTAATAAACCTTTTTAGCGGACTATTACATTGAATATTGCGCTGTGCATTGCTTATTGAGGAAAAGACTAACACACACCATTTAGAGATTGACTAATTTAGATTTAGAGTTTAGACTAGCGCGGTTGAATAGTGAGTACACAAATGAAAGTTGCAGTTGCTATGTAGAATTGCTTTCTGCACTTTGAGTATGGATTTAGACCTCTGTATCATTGATTTAATGAGCTGCTTTTGCCTCAAGTGTCACGTGGCGCGTGACATGGGTGCAGTTACTACTGTAAATACCTAAGTTTTATTATAAAAATTAGTTAAATTATTATAAGGGTTCTTTTCCACAATAATCAAGTTATGATGACCCACTAATGTGCTGAAGACCTAAATATTTGGTTTGTATGAGATATACTAGACTAAATATCACATCCTAAGGCTTATACTAAATAATAAGTAATAACTAAGGAATGACCCCCAATTGTCAGTGTGTGCTAGTATTTAAGTATGATTTAATAGTAAATATTAATTTTCTTACTAGTTATTGTTCAATGATTTAGTGATTAAACCTCTGGGAAAGACTAGTAAAATAGTTATTCTCAATATAAACTCAAAATACTTGTATTTTATGTGTGCTAGTGGTAGAAAATAGAATAATAAAATGTATTTATAGCTTATATAAAGATAATATCAATTTATAAATGCTATAATATATTTATATATGATAATAATTATTTTATAATGTTTTTTTAATGTGTAGTTAGTAAGTTATGATCTAATAAACCATCAAATCCTCCCTTACTTAAACCAAAATCCACTGGAGTGCACACACCTTCAATCCAGATAATGTCACTGCTATTGTCAGCCTAGATATACCTAGGACTGAGTATCTCTTATACTTAAAATAAGATAACTTGTAGTACATTTTGCTTATATCCTAAAAATATGGTTAAAACAATAATATATATGATTATATTACATATATATATAATTATTACTCTATTATATAAATTATAATAGTTTAAATAGCTTATCAATAGCCTAATAATATATATCAAGGTGTTAATGGAGTCATAATATACTTATCTTATGTGATATTAAGTAATTATTGACATACATAAGCTTATATGTATACATAAATCTCATATTCAGTGAAATATGCAGTATATTATGTATATTTAGGTATATAAGTGGATTTCAGCCCCTTAATAGCCTATAACCTTTGTTTTTCTGCTTATTTTAGGTCATATGGACGTATCCAGTGGACTCACAACGCCTACAGAAGCATAAAAATCTATTTCAGGCGCATACACTCAGTCTGGACAACTTAATCTGCTTCCTTGGATGGATATTCACGGATTTATGGGTTGGGAGGTCATTTCTGGGTTAATATGGATGCTTGGGGATGTTATTAGGGGCTTGGAAATTTCATTTTTTCCTTTATATTCTTTGGGTTTCATTATATTCTCTTTGGATGAGTTATTTTACCTGTTTCTTTATGGTATCCACTTTTATCTGGATTTTCTATTTATGGTATAGGTCTGTGTTATCATTAATTGTGATGGAGGGTCCTTACTGGAGGTATGGGTGTTGAATCTGCTTGAATTGGACGCCATGGGGAGGTTATGGGCCGTCACAGTGCTGTAATTGCTGGGGATAGCAGTGACATCATCTGGATTGAAGGTCTGTGCCCTCCAGTGGATTTTGGTATAAGTAAGGGAGGATTTTGACGGTTATTAGACATCATTCACTTACTACAATTCAAACAAACATTATAACACAATTATTATTATTTATAAATATATTATAAAGCCATTATAAATTGATATTATCTTTTTAAAAGCTATAACTATATTATATTCATCTATTTTCCACCACTAGCACACATTTAAATCCAAGTATTGTGAGTTTTCTTTGAGAATAACTATTTTATTAGTCTTCCCTTAAGGTTTAATCACTAAATCATTTCTAAATAAGTAGTAGGACCATAAATTAATATTATTATATCATACTTAAATACTAGATACACTGACAATTGGGGGTCTTTCCTTGATTATTATTGATTTTTTAGTATAAGCCTTAGGATGTGATTTTTACTTTAGTATAACTCAAAACAAACCAAGTATTTGGGTCTGCTACATATTAGTGAGTCATAATAACTCAGTGATTGCGGAAAAGAACCATTATAATAATTGTACTAATTTTTTATAATAAAAATTAGGTATTTACAGTAGTAAATGTACCCAATATAAACCCAATTTCACTTGGTATTTGGTCTCCAATATAACACCCAATTAAATTTGTATTTGGTTAAATCTTGGTAAGCTATTTATTTACTCTTATAAAGGTCTAGTTAAACTTATTATTTTATTTTTAACAGATTTTTTCTAATTTTTATTACATTTTATTTAAATAAATAATGATTTAAATTCAGGGTAAGCTCCAGTGCTTTTTATTAGTAATAATATTGCTAATAATTTTAATCTACTAATGCCAATAGGTTTTACTTTCTGTAGACGTAATGTATTGTTAATTTTATCAATATGAGTGCTTCCCATGACAATGTAAGTGAACAGCCTGCTTATAATACCAGGTCTAAAGCTAACAAAAACATTGCTCCAGGACATAACCATGGAGGGTCAATCATACCCCCAGGCAGAGCAAATGAGCATAGAGGAAAAGGACGCCCTCTTGAAAAAGATTACTATTAAAAAGAAATCTCCTCCTCTTCAGGATCAACTATCCCATCTGGAAAAACAGGTATTGAAGTTGGAGGAATCAAAGTCCCTCATGCTCAAGGAGGTAGAGCAATTACAAAACAATTGCAAGGTAGGATTTCAGCAGATGAACCAATCATTGGCAGATCTAAAGGGAGGCCAGCCAAGTCAGCAACCCCCTACCCCAGGAGGGTCACATCACTCCCAGGAGAAAATCCTGGTAGACAAATAGAAGTGGGATTGGTTCCATCAACGATGGGCCAGTCACAACTGCAACAAGGATCCTCCTCCTCATCAGACTTCCTCACTTCACCCCTACAAGGGAAAACAAAGGCACCAAAAATCAGGGCTCACACTAATCCCATGGTAAGTAGATTACCCTCTCAGATTGAACACAATACTGATAATTAAAAGGTAGGTAATATTATTGATGTCAAATCTGTGAAGAAAATAGAGGAGGACTTAAGAAATTTAGGTTTTAGTGTAGATACACCTGACTTGTCGTTTTTCAATAACAACAGTAGTATTTATAATACAGTTAATCCTCAGTTGCCACCACTTACTAGTGAGATGAGAAGATCACAAGAGAGTGAAAGAATTGAGAAGGAAGACATGGAGTATTTTAATAATAATCCAACTGTCCATAGAATTGTTTCAGCATTGTGGAATAGAATGACTGATTGTGAGGAACAGACAGTTAAGCTCACAAGTGATACAATTTCATCCTTAACAATAAATATTTCTCAACTGGCAACATTTAATAAAGAATTAGAGAATGAAAATTTGTCTCTAACTCTTAAATATGATTCATTGAGTAGTAAATATAATGAACTTTCAAACAAATTCTGTGAGTTGGAAAAATTGTATGAAACACATTTATTGAAAACTGAATCAAGAACTAAGTTATCTTTTACCCAGACAAATCAAAGTGTCTCTGAGGGATTTCCTCATCTTGGGGAGAAGTTGCAGCACTAGGGCAATCAGCCCTCATCACTCTAAAAAAGAAAGACTCTCACTAGAGCCTGAGCCACACTCCAAAAAACCAGAGGCGGCACTCACTTCACTTCTTCTCCTACAACAATCCATGCACTGGCACATTGAAGACAACCAGGCCTGGTCTCCCAACCATCATATCCAGGAGATAAAAGCCTCATGTGAAGTATTCTTTCATCATCACCAGTCAACTCCAAACTGATTCCCATAACAAACTTATAACCAATTCTTGCCTGGAAATCCATCAAGAATGTTCCACCCAAAACAACTTTTACATTACCTTTGACAATGTAAAAATGAACCTTCCCTGAGGCTCCACCAACATCCAGCTTCACAAATTCAGCTGTTCCAATCAACTCAGTGACATGGCCACCAATTCCTCTTAAATTTCCACCAATTCCTGTCTTGATGGGGAGGCCCAGATGAGTAGCCTCAAACAAAGAAATAAGGTTAATCTGAGAACCTAAATCAATCAATGCCTTAGCCTCCCTGCCATACATAGTGACATTGACATAACCCAGAGGTGCAGAAAAATTAGTCTCCAACCCCTCACCAAACTTCTCAGAAGAATCACAAATGTATTACGCCTCCCCTGAAGAAAACCTTCTCCTGGTCAACAACTTTTTTTGTCTATCAGCCAACCCAGGACTGATAGCATACAATTCCCCATAAGAAAGGGAAACCTGACCCTGATTCATCCTTTCCAGAACAGAGTCCATAACATTAGATTGGACATAAACTACTGGCCTCTCAAAATAAGCCATTGGCTTTACTACCTTGGTCCTATAAATCTCCTGAAGACCAGAACCACCAACAGATTTACCATCAACAGGAATCAAACCAGATCCCTCACCAGAACCTCTAACTCCAGCAGGAATTGGCAATGAAGCCAAGGGAACATCCTTCTCAGAGTCAGAGTCAACATCTATAGGAATCGGCTCACCATTCATGTCCAATGCACCAAAACTAGGGGGGCCCATATCATCAATCCCCTTCTGCATCTTGTACAGCTCCTCTTTGCTGTTATTCCTCCTAGCTGCACTCATCTTAGGATCCACCTTTGAAGCATTAGGCTTTGGTTGGGCCTGAGAACTGCTCTTAGGCATTCCCACCTTTCCAGCTTCTACATAATAAACACCAGCCAAGCATTCACCACTTGACTGTCCATTACAAGAATACAACTCCAATCCACCAAAAGAAGTAGAAAAAGAGACCTTATTAACCTTCTTCATATTTCCCTTGACATCATCATCTGCCTTAGCAGAAGACTTCCCCTGATCAGGATTCTCCTCAACCCTTGACCTCCTCTGATTTAGACCACTCCTTCTCCTGACCAAATCAGCAGGTGCCTTCCTCTCACTGGGCTTCACAAATGAACCATCAGGGAACTTGAGCACCCTGCCATCAAAATCCACCCTTCCCACTGACACATCTCTGTTCAGAGCCCAAAAATCTTTGGACTTGTGCCCCCTCCTGCTGCAATAAGAGAAGCCCCAAGGACCACTCCCACCAGCCCTCCTATCAGAATCTCTAGGCTGAGAAGGAGCCTTATTGGCCTTCTTAGCCTTATGAACAAAAATATGTAGCTGTTTTGTCAGATCAGCCAACTGCCCCACCACTGGGTCCCTTTCTGTTTGGGAACCTTCACCATATTCTTCTCTTCCTTCTTCACTCTATTTTCCTCTTCAGCCATAGCCTCACTAACTTTGCTGACATATTTTTTGAAAACCCCTCCTGATAGGTGTCCACAGCTGATAACTTAAAATGGGCCTCCACAGCCTCCTTCACCTTGTACAAGGCAGGAATCTTCTGATCCCCATTGGAAAGAGTCTTCATCAAGTCCTTCCTTGAAAGCTCCTTCAACACATCCATCCTGACATCTCTAGCCAAGGAAGACTAAAAAACATCCTTGGCAGCATTTTCATGTGCCAGCTGCTCCACTTCCACCAAATATTCCACCACAGGATCAAAATGTAGCAGAACCTTCCTGTAACTGTGCAAGTTACCAACACCACCATAAGACTGCCATTCACTGACAACCTTGTTCAGATCCACCATAGTGAACCTGACAACCACCCCATCTATCCACCATCTCCCTACACAATAACTTCCAGTCCCTCTTCTTGTAGCCAGACATGGCCACAACCTCCTTCTCCACTGCCCTATCACCAATGAAGAAAATAATCTGCTTCACCATGTCCAGGTAAGAAGCACCATCCACACCAGAAGCAGTTTCATACATCTCCAGAAACCACTTCACATCTTCACCATTAAATTTGGTACCATCCCAAGTTTTAATCCTAACACATTCCCTAACCATCACAGCAGGAGGACCTTCCCCCTCAGTGACAGTCACCACAGGAGTAGATGACCCAGAAGCCATTAAAAGACAACAGAGATTCAAAAGAACTAGCAGGTTCTACCCCACATTGGGAGCCAGAAATGTAGACAATCCTATGGTACTAGCTATAGGCCTTGACCAAGGGAGTTGGAGAAAACCCGGAGAGAGAATCCCCTGTCCCTTTAGAAAAATAAAGTCAGATTTACCTGCTACATTAAATTAGTTCCTGTTGCTAAATCCCCTTTTCAAACACACTTGACTGCCTGATCAGCCAAGAAAGTAGTCTCCAGACAGACTACCAAACCAAAGAACTGAAATGTAGACCAATGTCCACACCAGAGAAAGCAATGATACTTGATGTAGGTTGCAAATCCACACCAGAGAAAGCAATAATACTTGATATAGCTTGCAAGACTATACCAGAGAAACCAGTTGCCAAGATAAGTTAAATGAAGAACTAAACTTGCAACAAACACAGCCAATTGTGGCCAAAAAACAATGAAAACTGAGTGAGGAACAATGATATCACCTCCAGATGGTTGTATGATAATTAAACTGGCCCCAAACTGTCTTATTTACTAGGTACGTACAGACCACTATCTAAAAGCCCATGCACACCAACAAATTTGGCTTTCTTGATGGCCAAATTGCATAAAAACCCTCTAGAAATGCTTCCCAGCCTTCTAGCACCGAGGCGGGTGGGCTGCCCAATGTTGGGAGGCCTGCCTGAGGGGGCTGGAACAACCTGAATCCAGAAAACCACTGAAAACCTCCAAAAATACCCAAAATACTTAGAAAAATCTACTACAACTACTAAAACCTTTAAAACACATAATTAGTCTATAACAACATTGAGGCATAAAATTTAGAGAAAAATTACCTCATTTTAATGGTACTAAGCACTTAACCCTAATACTTAAGGTTAGCCCCTAAAACACAAAAAACAAAATTAAACAGCTATCTTTTTAAATAAAAAATGAGAAATTATCCCCTAAATACTTAAAATCTGAAAAATGTCATGCAGACATAAAATATAGAGAAAACCTGGGGCTATTCAATGGTAGTACCCACATCTCCACAGTCTCAATATTTGCTGAATAAATCCAGAAAAACACCCAATTATTAAACAATGCCATTTAAGACATATCAAAACAACACCAAAGAGACCAACAAAGGGCTCTTCCAATGTTGGAAGACCACAACTTTTAAAACAAGTATCAATAAAGAAAACAAAAAATACATTTTTAAAAAAAATTCACTCCCTCTCAACCCTTCTAAACACCCTCACCATAAATTTCAACAACATGGTGGACCAAATGAAAAATTTGGAAAAAAGAGAAGCACAGGGATTCATAGAAGTCAATAAAGCTTTAGTAGGGTTAAAAGCTCAAACAAAAACAGTAGTTTTAAACCCTTCCAAGGTTGCACAAGCAGTGCCTCCAGATCAATAGGAGGACAAAAATATTACAGTAAGCAAATGGAAATGTGACTAGTATACCTAGAACTAAAAACAACCTCCACAAAAGGATTCCAGCAGTCATAATTACAGGTGAAAGGCAAGGAGAGGCAGTGGGAAATAGAATAATACCTTTGTAAGTCATCCATCTTCTCATGATCAATTATATGATACTAACAATGAATTACTGATAGATGACGAGATTAATAGGGATCTACTGAATATAATTGATAACGATGTAAAGAATTATTCTTTTGAAAATATCATTTTAAATTTTTTTTTAAATAATGACAATGTAAATAGTTTTATTGATAACAAAGATAATTATAGGAACATTAAAATGGAAATAAATGAAGTAAATCTTGAGCCTGACAATGAGTCTTCTGAGTTGGACACAGAGAAAATTGAATATTTCTTGAAAGAAAATACAATGGAATCAAAAATCATTAGTAAATTATTATTAAGAATTGAATAAATGGAAAAATTGTCTAGAGATTCAAACAATAATACAGAAAGTGTATTATTAAATATTACTCAATGATTGAGTACTACTGTTGATAGATCAAAATTCATTGAAAATTCAAATAAAAAATTGACAAATGAAAATAAAAAATTAACCTCTGAGATCAATAATTTATATAATAGATTAGAATATTCTCAGAATATAATGGTTACCATAGAGAGACATGTAAAATTGTCTATTTCAAATGTAAATGATACTTTATCTCATGTACCTGTAATAAAAGATAGGTTACAAAGAGTGGAAATCGAAGTAGAAAATATTTTGAAAAAATACTGAAAAAATAAAAGACAACACCTCTTGTATTAAAAAAAATACCACTTTATATGGAAAATTCATATTCAAAACCAATGATTGAGAAAAAAAATAGTGTCATGGGCTCTGAGAGTAAAAAATGAGTAAAAGATGAAATACATGACCATCTATGAAAAGTAAATGAATTACTTACTATTCCTCAGGTATAAAGAGATAAAAAATAACCAAAAGAAGTGGCCTAAGTTAGATCAGTACCCTTCTTTTGACGGAGATTAAAAATCTGATTTTCAAAAATTCATTCAGAGAATTGATAACTTAAAATTTACATAAAAATTACCTGATGAAGAAATTACATCAAAATTTATATCTTTTTTTACAGATGTGGCCTTATTATGGTTTGAATCTGTATTGAGTGAGGAAATGAACTACTCCTAGAATGAATGGAAGGCACTAACTCTAAGGCAATTTGGTGGCCCAAAACTCAGAATCACTCAACAAAGATTTTATGAGAAAGCCAGATATAATCCAAATTCTGGGGATAAACCAATGGTATTTTTAATTAATTTAATAAAAATCATGAAAGCCATGGATTCAAAAATGGATTATGATGAGTGGAAAGAAAAAGTAATATATAAATTTCCTATATCAGTCATAGACATTATTGTAGCTAGAACTGAAACCATCAGAGATACTTCTGGGTTTATTAATATATACAACAAAATATTATTGAACCACAAATATGAAACAAAGTATAATCATTATAATAAAAATACTGAGGTAGTAGAACCTACTAATAAATTACTAGCGGAGAAGAAAAAATCTTCTTCTCTTCTTGTTCCTAAAAGACAAGAGGGTGACACTTGTAACAAATGTAATGAGCCTTGGACTAAAGGTCATACTTGTAAGAAGAAAATAAATGATATTGAAAACTCACAAGTTCTGAACCCAGTAACTATGAAGAATAAAAGGAGGAGTCTAGTGAGGATTGTAAAAGTAAAATTTCTTACAGTGATGATGAAAATGAGATATATCTATTAGAACAGGATATTATGTTCATGAATGATGCAATAACTCCCACAGATACCTCTTTTTTCAGCCAAGCTGCAAGACTCACCCAGTAAAATAATTAATTTTTTCCTGGGATGAAGCCATACCTTTTTTATTATTATTAATTTTATTATATTAAATTTATATTTAAATCTAATAAATTAACTAGTTAAAAATAAATAAATTTAGTAAAAAGTTAAAATTAATATTAATTTTCCTATATATTTGATTTGATTTGATTTTTATTTTTCTAATACCATGCTCAAATTTCAGTTTAAAGAAAATTAAAATTAAATATTAAAAGAACAATATTAAAATAAGAAAAAGTTTTTTTTATATTTGAAATAAAAAATTAAAATAAAATAAAAATATACAAAAAAATCAAATTACTTATTTAAAAATAACAATTATCAGAATTTTTAAATAATTCAATTTCTGTTGACATATACAGTAAAAAGAATATTCTAAAATATTCTTTATAGAACAATCTTATAATTTGAAATGTACTTTCTTCTAGAAAATTCTTTCCCTCTCTCATACACTTGTATTTAGAAATTTTAACTCTGTACTTTGTTTCTCCTTTTCCTATATAAGGCCTCCCCTTCTGGTTGTTTTTGATCATTCATTACTAACTTTTTTTTTATTAAATAATTACTTCAATCAAGTTTTTATTACTATTATTTATTGTTTTTAGTATTTACTACCATGTAATTCTAAATCATTAATTATAATAATATTTATAAAATTTTTACCTCTTTAAATTGAGTAAATAAAATAAAAGATAAATTATATGTACCTTGACTTTGAAGCCTTCAAAATCCACCTTCCAAAACCATTACACCTCCACCAAAAGGAGTCCACAACACTTGAGGCCCTTTCCAAATTGTTGACGGCCCATCAATATCTTGAAGCCTGCAACCAAGGGACTATTGACAATGAGGTACCAGTAGGGCAAGTAGACAACATAAACAACAAATGTCATCAACCATGTGACTTATTTTTTTTCTGCAACTGGGAATCAAACTGCACTCCAAAATTTAGGTTCATATATTGGCAATAGTCATATATAGGTGTGGTAATTATATTGATTTCTATTTGTGGGTCACTTTGCACGTTTCATAGTCTATATATATCTTTTTTACTCAGCACTCTGTAAGTAGAATTAACTTGCTCATTTTACAGAAGGAGGTGCCTGGTAGATAAAGAGAAAGTTCCTAGTTGACCAAGATAGAACTATATTGTTCTTAGTCCTAGAAGTAATAAAAAAATTAAAATTAATTATATTAATTTTTTTAATTATTTCAGTTGACCTATGTCCTGATAATTAAAATATTATATTTGTCGGTCAGTCGTCTAGAAGAGGTAAGAAAAATAGGAGAAAAAGGAGGAGAGAAGGAGGAGGACAAAGGAAAATAAAGAAATAAACCAAAAAGATATATATAATTTATTTGAGAGGGAGACAACGGTGAGCAACTTTGAGAGGTGACAAAAACTTGGATATTATTAATAATAATATTATTAAATGTAAGGGTACTGCGCGGCAAACAAATTTAATTACTATTAGACTTAAAGCAACCTTTGATTTGTTGTATAGAATTTAAATTAGATTTATATTACTAATAAAAAAATATAAACGTAATAAAATGGTTATTTAATTTGTTGAGTGTGTAATAAGTGATGAGGCTACAGGGGATTATCCAAGGCCCTTTTATAGGCAATGGGTCCTCTGAAGCGCTACTATCTTTGTAAATACAATGATTAGAATGGAATAAAACAAATATATCAAAAGAGTAAATGAAACATAACAATATAGAGAAAAACATGAAACAATTAATTAGAACCCCAATTAAGAAACCAATTTTCCCGCCATTAATTCCCAAATCAGTAAGTGAAAATAGTGAATAACTAAACAAGATTGGAACATAGGAACTATGAGAAAAATAATTCCAAACAGATGGTACAATCTGATTAAAGGATATTTTAAGTGAAACAAAAAAAATACTTTGACGCAACAAATCATGTAATTAATCTCAATTTAGTATAAATTAATTTATTTGTTTTTTCTAACACAATTAAGGGTCAAAAGAAGCGTCATTAATTATTGTTTAGTATTATATGAGAGGTATTATTTAATATATAAATTTAAATAATTAATTTAAATATATTATAAGTCAATTTTACACTTATAATTATAATATATGTTTTTTTCAATTAATTAAATATAAATTTATAATTATTAAATACATAAAAATGCGCCATTATTTGTAGAATATATTATATTATGTTCAATTTAACTGTATATAAAAATATATATAACCAATAAATTTAATGTAACACTTGTATATAATAAAATACTTATATAATTTCATTATTCAATAAAATATTAAGTTATATTCATTAAATACAATTCTTACCCACTCTTTAAGGTTTTATAATTTATCTATCATTTACTGGACTCCTGGAATAGCCTGGCTGACAATATTATTGTTTTGGTTTACAAATTGTCCTGGAAGTGAAATAATAATATATAAAATTAGTTAAATTAATTATATTAAATTAATTCAGTTTACAGTAAGTCCTTGTAATTAAATTATTTCAGTTGAAATTAAGTCCTGGTAATTAAAATTATTTCAGTTGACATTAAGTCCTGGTAATTAAATTCTTCAGTTGACTTTTAGTCCTGATAATTATCAACAAATATATTACTAATTAATAAATTATTTTATTATTTCAGTTAATTTATTTAAAATCGTGGTAATAAAATTATCTTAATTTAATTAATAAAAATTGTAATTATTATTTCAGTTAATTTTTGTCCTGATAAACATTATATTTTCATTATTCCAGTTGATTTCAAAATCCGGAAAATTGATTAAAGACTAGAAATATTTTTTTTCTCTTTTATTTTTCTTTATATTAAAAAAAATAATAACTGATATTTTTAATATTTTTTTCCTCTTATTTCAGGTTATTTACAACTATGACTGATCAAAGTGCTTCTGCTGGCCATGATGAGGAACTAGATTTAATTGATTATGATGAAGCTTCTTCTGTAAGTTCTCCTTTGACTAAAAAATTAACTCAAATTAATCAATTACTGGACAAATCAGGATGTAGATGTGAAAGAGATAGAGATAAAATTGGAGACAACTTCTCTGGATCAAAAGCCTCCAATCAAACCCCCAGAAGAGCTTCCAAAAGGATTGAAGATAAAAAAGATGCCCTTTCATCAGAAAGTAAGCAATCTCTCCACTTACATCAAGGAGTTGAGGACAGAGAATCTCATACTGAGGTCAAAAGCAGAAATTCTAGAAGACAAGGTAAGAAAAATAGAGTCCTTTCTTTAAGAGAAGAGGAAACCTCCCCCTCTCCAAAAAGCACTTCCACAATTGGCCCCCCAACAACAAGAAAAGGTGGAACTTTCAAAGTGGAAGTGGGAATGGCTGGAAACCCAGTGGGATTATCTACGGGCCCAACAACATCAACAACAACAACAACAAGTACCTCAGGAAGGTCCTTCAAGAACCCATCAGTTCAGCCCAACACCTCCTCACCCCTACCAAGGAGGAAGAAAGAGGGAAAAAATTCCTATTCAGTTATTGCCAAAGCCATGGTAAGCCCCTCAATTGAGTCTCAAGTACCCTTTCTTGTTTCTGATTCAGTTCTTTCAGGTAATTCTGGAAGAGGAGATGAGACTGTGATACCAGTAGAGGCTGATAGTAGTAGAAAAATGCTCAATATTCTAATTTATCTAATCCTTTGGTATTGATTGCTGTGTCAATGATAAATCCTGATATGGCTATTATTGAGGAGAAACTTGATTCTGATTTTTATGAGAATCTTTAAATTTACTCTGTTTTCCTATTGAGAAATACTTCACATGTAGCTAACATTAATTATGAATATTTGAGGGATATTATTGCTAAACAAAATCATATAATAAACAACATTCAATTGACTCAAAAATTTTATAGGTTTTCAACCAAACAAGGGTATCAAGAATTGAGGAGTGAATTACAAATAGTTTATGATGATTTGTTTAACTACAAAGCAACTAATTAAAAGAAAGTTATTTTGTGGCAAAATATCAAGAATGATTTGTCTAAATTAAAAGATACTTTGTCTATATATTGCCAGGACATAGAGGGACATAATTTGAACTTATAGAGATTAGGTGACCATTATTCATCTTTACAAAATAAGATCCAGTTATCTTTTGCAACCATCAATGAGAGTTTGTCTAGTATTCCTAGAGTGAAAACTTGGTTAACAACCATTGAAGAGAAATTGAATTCATTGTTACATTATCAAAAGTTTTCTGACACATCTTTGAAAGAGAATGTTGTTCAGGATACCCCAAGTGTTCCTGTTCCTAGTTCATCTAAATTAAAATTAGTGCCAGAAATACCTGAAGATATCACTGAGTTTCAATCAAAACTTTATGATGTACCTGGATCATCTACAGAAGGATTAAGCAATGAAATTACTGCCTAATCAGAGAAGGTACAGCTCCTTCTCACTCTCAAACATGCTTTTAATAAGGAGACTACTTCAAATCAAATAAATTGACCAAAACGTGACCAATATCCAACATTTGATGGTGATTCTTCCTCTGATTGGCAGAAATTTATTTTCAGGATTGATAATCTAAAAAATTCTTACAAACTCCCAGATGAGGAAATAGTGTCAAAATTAATTTCTTTATTTACCAATATAGCCTTAATGTGGTTTGAATCTGCTCTCTTGGATAAAAATGATTACTCATGGGAAGATTGGAAAAAATTAATTAAAGCACAATTTTGTGGTTCCAAGTTTAGGTTAGCTCAAAAAAGGCAATATGAAGAAGCCAGATATAGCTCTTCTATTTAAAAACCGATTGAGTTCCTGATGAAACTTGTAAAAATCTTGAGGGAAATTGACCCAGATATGGAGTTTGAATTATGGAAGGACAGGATCCTCTATAAATTACCTATGTCTCTGAGAGACTTAATAGTTGCTAGGACTGAGCTCTAAAGAGAACCTTCTTCTTTTATCAATATTTGTAATAAGATCCTTTTAAATAACAATTATGATTCTAGAAGATTCATTCCTAGGACTTCATTGGAGAGAATCTCCAATTACCTACAGAAATCTCTGGAAAAGGTTGGTAAATCTTCTGCCCCTGTTGCACTTAAAAAGTATGCAACAAACACTTGCTTCAAATGCAGCAAGCCTTGGCAGAAAAGACATGTTTGTGAAAAGAAAATAAATCTTGTAAAACAAACAGATGAACATGCTGATAACACAATAGCACTGGATGATACTTCAAGTGATTGTGCCAGCAATATTTCATATGAATCTCAACAGGAGATTTTGAAGCTGGAAGAGGATATTAATTATTTAAATAATATTGATATTGAAAATAATGCTTTATCTACAGTAGAAGATGCTGAGATCATAAGAAATCTTGAGAACAGCTCAATTTTATTTCTCCTCTCAAGGCACCAGTCTTGATTAATGGAAATAACATTGAGGTTGTCTTATATTCAAGAGCTGGAGAAAGTGTAGTATCTGAAAAAGCACTTGCTTCAGTGGACCAGGATTATAAATCAAAACTTATGCCTATCATTTCTGAGAATTGGAGAGGTTATGGCTCTGTTTCATCCCCCATTGGTAAAAAAAAAGTCACAGTATTTTTCAAATATAACCATGGTTTTGTAAGAGCTATATATGATTTTCTTTTCATGAAAAATGATAACTTAAGCAGTTGGTTCATTGTGGGAAATGATATTTTAACCAAATATGGCATAAAATTTGATCCTTCAAACCAATTCTTCACAATGGGGATAAATGGGAAGAGAAAGTTTAAAATTTCATTCTCCAGAAAATTATTAACACCAGAATCAAACAAATGTCATTATTTAGTTCAATATAAAGGAAGATCTAAAAAATAAATGCCAGCCCATGTTTCTGGAATTGAAAGTGCTTCTTTTGGAGCACAACTTTCTGGTGAGGATAAAGATTCCATTATTAAATTGATAAACTATTTTTCTATGTCCTTTGCTCATGGGTCACATGAATTAGGATTGGTAAAAGAAGAAATGAAACATTCATTATCTTGCCCATTAACTGGAAAACCTCCTAGATTAAAGAAGAAGCCTTATCCTGCTTCTCCCACAAAGAGAAATGATATTGAAGAAAATATCTCTACCCTTTTAAAAATGAATATTTGTCAGTCAAGCTATACCAGGAGCCCAGTAAATGATATGTTGATTTATTGGACCTGAAAGAGGGTGTAAGAATTGAATTTGATGTATATTAATTAATATTTTATTGCATAATAAAATTATATAAGTATCTTATTAAATATAAGTGTTAAATTAATTTTATTGTTATATAAATTATTTATACATTTAAATTAAGCATAATGTATTTTATATTCTACAAATAATGGCGCATTTTTATGTATTTAATAATTATAAATTAATAATTAATTAATTACAAACATATATTGTAATTATATGTGTAAAATTGACTTATAATGTGATTAAATTAATTAATTAAATTTATATATTAAATAAAACTTTTCATATATTATTAAACAGTAATATTGGGCGCTTTCTTGACCATTAATTGTGTCAGAAAATTTATTAAATAAATTATAACACTTATTTAATAACATAGTATTAAAATCTGCACTTTAAATTACAAATATCACTAAAATAATTATATGTTTCATTTAAACTAGTTATTGAATTAATTACATAGTTAAAACAATTAATTAAACTTGCTTTAAACTGGATTGAATTGATTACATGAATTTTTGGCATGAAAATAATACTATTTGTTTTACTTAAACCCTTTACATGTCACTATAATGTCTGTTTTGGATTATTTTACTCACTGTTCTCATGTTTCAAACTTACTTGGTTACTAATTATTTTAATTAAGTGTTGTTGGGAAATTATGGTGGGAAAATTAGTTACTTACTCACGGGTTTAGTTGAATGTCTCATGTTTTTCTCTCAGTCTCCATGTTTTAGTTCTATTCTTTTTAATGTCTAGTTTCATGTTTTTCCTTTTTGTAATTACTATATGGTGAAGCTTCAGAGGGTCCCTTGCCTATAAAAGGTTTTGGATTATCTCCTGTAGCTGCATCACTTATTATACACTCAACTCAAATACAAATTTAAATATATTACATTTATTTAATTTTTTATTAGCATTATAAGTCTAAGTTTAAAAGTAAATAAATTATCTAAGGTTGCTATAAGTCTAATAATAGTTATAATTGTGAACTGCGCACTTCTATATAACTTACAAGATTTAAATATTAAATTGAACCTCACTGTTTTGTCACTGCTCAAATATTGTTGTAGTATTTCTTTAATTTTCTCTCTTACTTTCTTAAGCTATCATTTATTACAAAAATCCATTTATCATTTCTCTATTCCTTTTTTCCTTTTCCTCCTCTTTTTCCTCCTTCTTCTAGAAAAACGGCCAATAATTGGGGGCCTTTCCAAACGAAGATGACAACTACGATACTTGCGACAAACAACATAGCGCACGGACCACCTAAACCGAAAAGTAAACTTTTGCCGCGACCGTGTTTTGAACTTGCTTTCAATCATTTAGGTTTATATTAAATTAAATCATATAGTATTTTCAAGTGATTTTACAATCACTATAGTAAGTTAACCTTTGCACCTCTCACTCATATTATTATATTTTTAGTGCAATAACAGTGTTGGTGGCTTCATTGCTGATTCAATGAGTGTAAGTTTTCATTATTTTTTAATTTTTTTTCCTAGTTGACAATAATAGAGTAAAACTCTTAGTCCTAGAAGACAATTTATTTTTAATAATTTATTAAATTAATTTTATTATTATTTTTTGTTTATTGGTTGACCATAATAGTACTCAGTACTTAGTCCCAATATTACCATTATATTAATTTTTGGTATTAACTATTTTGGTTGACCTATAAAAACTTTGTTGGTTGTTCCCATTTAAATTATTGTTAATTCTTAATAAATAATTGTAATTACATTTATTTGTATTTCATTTTTTGTTAATTAATTGATTTTTTGATAAAAATTTAATTTTTTTTTTTGTTAAAAATTAAATAAATTATATTTTATTTTGAAATAACAATTTGAATTGTTAAATAATTTTGATTCTATTTTAACAGTTTAAATGTCCAGTAGTTTGGCTAATAGCATGGATAACTTACATGTGGATGAGATTGAAGTGGATGTTGACACTGAATCTGTAGGTTCTTCTTAATTAACTTACAAAAATTATTCAGCTGACAAAAAACCTTTAGGATGTGAAAATCGCAGGAGAAGTGGCAAACCCCCCTCACCAAACACCTCTGAAAGAAGTAAAACCTCTAATAAATAAGGACAATCAACTCAAAGGTATAAAAATAAAAAAGATACCTCTAACTCAACAAGTAAACAATCTGTCCAGTCACATCAAAGAACTGAAAGCAGAAAACATGAAGTACAAGGCAAGGGTAGACACACTCTGGAAGCAGATGCAGGAATTATTAAATCCCAAACAGGCTCAAACTCCTCATTTCCCAGCCTCCCAGCCTTAGCCTCAGCCTCAGCCTTAGCCCAATAAGGTACCAAGCTCCTTCACGCAAAATCAAAGCACTCTGCAGGTGGAGCATTGGAAATGTGATTACTTGATGAGCCATTACCAACAGAATGTTCAGAAACCAACAGCTCAACACCCTGGCCCATCCAGGACACCAACCTACCATCCATCTTATCAGCCCCATCCTCATCAGGGAGTCAGAAGAAAGAAGGCACAGGGTAAGTTTCCTCCCTTGCCATGGTGAGTAAGCTGTTTGATAAAAATGCTGGTATGTATAATAACCAATCTTCTTCAGGTAATTTTGTGGATCCTGGTGAAAGAAAAGTTAAACCCTAAAAAAGAAAAATTCCATTAATGAGTATCCACAATGATGTAATTAGGAAAGTATCATTTGATGAACCTTTACATTTGACTTTTACTTCTTTAATTAATCCTTTTCTTGCAATTAAGAATGATTCTGTTTCCCCTGAAGTCTATACTTTAATTGAGAAAACTTCTGAAGAAATATTGAAAGATACCCTTGATTTTAATGTTGTAAAAGACAAACATTTGAGAAGTGTGTTAATACATGAGAGTGATAGATTAAATAATTTGCACTTGCATTGTAAAGTAAGTTCTTCTGTACAAGATACAGATTATTTTAAAATTATAGAAACATTGAATATTGTTCTTAGCCAACAAAAATAAATAAAGAGTGACCATAGATCTATCTCAGATAGGAATATCAATCTACATAAAACCTTGAGTGAATTGAAACCCCTTATTGAGGAAAATTATTCATTAAAAAGTGAAATTAAATCTCTACAAAATGAGTTTAAAAAGCTAAAAAATGATTTCCATGCACTGAGTGCCAAACACACAGTTTCTGAGGACAGAAATGGTTTATCTCTTGCAAAATTAAATGACCAGATGTCTGAAATTCCAAGGATAAGAAACTATGTGGCTGACCTGAAGGAAAAAGTTTCAACCTTAACCATCAATAATTATGGTATAAATGAGAATGCTGCCCATAAGCTGCATAAAGATAAAAGAAAAGAACCTGAAAAGAGTTCCTCTTTTCTTCCTCATATTTCAGTCATTAAACAAACTGACAATGAGTCTGTAAAATCTCTTGCTACTAGTAAAAAATCTTGTGATGGTCATGTACCAGCTGTTTCTGTAAATAATGAAATTTCTGAACACCTGGCTAAATTTCAGGAATTATTAATGATAAATAATTAAACCCAAAGGATGAACCATCCCAGTAGTCAGAAAAATTGGCCTAAATTGGACCAATATCCTACCTTTGATGGTGATTCTTCATCTGATTGGCAACACTTTATCCAAAGAATTGATAATTTAAAGAGATCTTATAAACTAGCTGATGAGGAAATAGTTTCTAAGCTAATTTCTTTATTTTCCAATTTAGCTTTGATGTGGTATGAATCTGTTCTATTAGATAAAAACCATTATACATGGAATGATTTGAAATCCTTGATTGAGAATCAATTTGGTGGTTCAAAATTCAGGTTGGCTCATCAAAGACTGTATGAGAATACTAGATATGTATCCTCCTCTGTTGAATAACCCATTGTTTTTCTTATGAAAGTAACAAAAATCCTAAGAGCAGTTGATCCAAAGATGGATTATGATATTTGGAGAGATAAAATCTTGTATAAATTGCCAAATTCTCTTAGAGATTTTATTGTAGCTAGAACTGAGCATGTAAGGGAACACTCTTCTTTCATTAACATCTGTAATAAGGTACTACTCAACCATAGATATGAACCAAAGAATTACCTTGGTAAATCTTATCATGATCATAATAAACCCTCCACAAAGCCCCCATAAAAATCTGGTAAACCCTCTGCCCCAGTTGCACCTAAAAAATATGCAACAAATACTTGTTATAAATGTAACAAACCATGGCAAAAGGGTCATGTTTGTGACAAGAAAATTCATCTTGTTGAACAGAATGAAGACACTGATGAGGCTGAAATTGATATTGATAATTCTTCTAGTGACTGTGAAAGTAATATCTCCTATGACAATGAATCTGTTAAAGATGTTTTAATGTTGGAACAGGATGTCCATTATTTAAATAATATATCTGAAGAATGTGTATTGGATTTATATTAAGTGGAAAATTCTGAAATAATTAAAGATATTACTAACAATTCTATAGCCATACCTCCTTTGAAGGAACCTGTTATCATTAATGGTAAAAATGTTGATGTAGATCTTGACTCTGGTGCTAGAGGAAGTTTAGTGTCTGAAAGAGCCTTAGCCTCAGTAGATAAGGATTATTTGAGTAAACTTTTACCTATGACTTCTGAAAAATGGAGAGGGTATGGTTCTACTATGTGTCCTATTGGCAAATACAAAACCTCTGTATTCTTCAAATATAAAGGTGGTTCTTTCAGAGCTATTTGTGAATTTTTTGTCATGAAAAATGATAATTTAAGCAATTGTTTTATTATGGGTAATGATATTTTAACCATGTTTGGTGTGAAATCGGACCCAGAAAATAATTGCTTCAC
Organism: Hemileia vastatrix; assembly: GCA_030280995.1. Lineage (NCBI taxonomy): Eukaryota > Fungi > Basidiomycota > Pucciniomycetes > Pucciniales > Zaghouaniaceae > Hemileia > Hemileia vastatrix. The sequence goes on along the minus strand of JASXTE010000003.1, from coordinate 28,763,768 downwards.
CTTGGGATTGAATGGCAAGAGAAAATTCAAATTTCCTCCCCTAGAAAACCTTCTGGGCATCTGTTAAAGTCTTGTAACTCACTGATCCAGTGCAAAGGCAGACCTAAAAGTGAAATGGATTATTTATTAAATGAAATAAATACTGCTTCTTTTGGTGATCAGTTAACTAGTGAAAAAAAAGATTCTATAATTGCCTCAATTACCTCCTCCCTATGGCTTTTTCTCATGGTTCTCATGTCTTAGAAAGTGTTCAGAAAGAAATGAAAATTACCTTATCCTTTAACTTGAGTGATATTCCTCCTAGTCTTAAGAAAAAACCATATCCTGCTTCTCCAACAAAAAGAAAGGATATTGAAGATAATATTGCCACATTGTTGAAAATGAATATCATTTAGAAAGTGGATTTCACCCCCAAATATTGTGTCATCTCCCCAGCCTTAATTTCTTATGAAAAAGATAAGGCTAGATTATGTGGAGATTACAGAGCATTAAACACTTATACTGTTGATGATATTTATCCTTTACCCAGAATTAATTCAATACATGCTACCTTGCAAGGTGCAAAATTTATTAGTTGTCTGGATGGTAATAAAGGGTATCATCAAGTTCCAGTTGAGAAAAATTCTCAAAATGTTTTACTTATTGCTACTCGTATGGGAATATATAAGTATTTTAGAATTCCATTTGGCCCTAAAAATGCCCCTTCAGTTTTTCAAAAAGTCATGGATATCACTTTCCATCAGTAAATAATTGAAGGGTGGCTTATGGTGTATATTGATGATATCATAGTTTTTTCTAAAACTTTTGATGAAAATATGATTCATTTAAATAGAGTTTTTCAAAAAATGGATGAAATCAATATTACCTTGTCCTTAAAAAAGTGTAAATTTTGCTTTCAATCTTTATAAGTCCTTGGCCATGTTGTGTCAGGCCTACTAATTTGTGTAGACCACAACAAAGCTGCTGCTATTCAAAATGTAAAGGCACCAACTTCTGTAAGAGAAATACAAAGTTTTTTGGGCATGTGTGGCTATTATAGACAGTATATTAAAAATTATCAGGTCATAGCTTTGCCTCTTACCAAACTAACTAGGAAAGATGTTGCATTCATCTGGAATATTGACTGCCAAAAAGCTTTTGATGCATTAAAATGTTGTTTAATGACAGCTCCTATCTTAGCTCTCCCAGATTTCAACAAACCATTTGTCCTGTATGCAGATGCTAGCTTTGTTGGTCTGGGTGCTTCCCTTCACCAGAAACAAATTATTAATGATAAATCTTCAGAGGTTGTAATTTGTTATATTTCAAGAACCTTGAGAAATAGTTAATTGAAATATGGTGCCACTCAATTAGAGGTCTTAGCAGTTGTTTGGGACCTTGAGAAGCTTCATTACTACCTAGGTGACCAAAATTTTCAATTGGTAACTGACTGTAGTGCGGTAAAGTCCCTCTTAAACCTAAAAACACCTAATAGACATATGTTCAGGTGGCAAATTTCTGTTCAAGAATACAGAGGAAGAATGACAATTATCCATAGGGCTGGAAATGTTCACTCCAATGTTGATATGCTGTCAAGATTTCCTCTGCCAAATAATGACTCCAATCCTGCTTATGTACCTGAAGATGATACTGTTTATATCCATGGTATATTTATAGTTGATATGGAAGAAGAATTATTAAAATCAATACTGGATTCATATGATAAGTATTCTGATTTAAATAAATTAGTTACTATCTTAAATGATCCTAAGAATGCTTTAATTCAAGCATTGATTAAAACTTTTCCTGCAAAGTATCAAAATTCTTTGATTAAAGGAAAGTTTTCTATTGAAGATGGTTATATATATTATAGAAGAAAGCTTACTAATTTAATTGTAATTCCCCCTTCTATGAAAGAAACTATCCTCAAACTCTGTCATGATGACATATTAGCTGGTCATTTTGATCTTGAAAAAACATTAATTAGAATCAAAAACAATTCTTGGTGGGCTAATATGTCTGAAGATACAAAACTATATGTTGAATCTTGTGATTCCTGCCAGAAATCTAAAATGTTGACAGGTAAAAGAGAAGAGTTATTACAACATATTGAAGCACCTGATTCTTCTTGGCAAATTATTAACATGGATTTTGTCACTGGTCTTCCTGTAGCAGGTAAAGACAGTTATAACTCTTGTTGGGTAATAGTAGATAGATTCACAAAAATGTGCAAGTTTATTCCTACCCACAAAGATAAATCCACAAAAGAATTAGCTTTCTTATGGTGGACTTACATGTTTAATATTATTGGTTTCCCAAAAGCCATTATCTCTGATAGAGATCCAAAATTTACTTCTGAATTTTGGACCTCTTTGATGGATATTTGTGGCTGTGAGTTAAATTGATTTACAGCTCATCATCCTCAGACAGATGGTCTAGCTGAAAGGATGATTCAAACTCTGGAAGATATGATTAGAAGGTATTGTGCCTTTGGTTTAGAATAAAAAGACAATGACAGATTTACTCATGACTGGGTCACTCTTTTGCCTGGTCTTGAATTTGCATATAATAGCACTGTTCATTCTATCACTGAGAAAAAGCCTTTTGAGCTTTGGTTAGGTTATGTCCCAAACACTCCTTCTCAGATTCTCAATAATAAATTACCTAAGTTGGAACTACACCCTGGTGTAAAATCTTTTATGTAAATGCAACAGCTATGCAGAAAACATTCCCAAAGCTGTATTGATAAAGCATTTGAATATGAAAAGAAAAGATGGAATAAATCCCATAAAGAATACACATTTAACAAGGGTGATGAAGTTTTGATATCTACTGTCCATTTCAATTTACAAGGTAACAACAAATTAAAAGATCCTTTTGTAGGACCATTTGTTGTTAAAAGAATGGTTGGAGATAATTCAGTAGAAGTTGTATTGTATTCTCCATATGATAGAAAACATCCTGTTTTTCCCATTTCTTTGCTTAAGCCTTATACTTCCAACAGTGACATATTTCATAAAAGAAGGGGAAGACCTAAGAAAAACCCTCAGGAAGTCACAGAAACTGCAGAAATTGATAAAATTCTCAATGATAAGATTATCACTTCTGAAAGAGGTACTGAATATTTACTGAGATATAGGAACAAATCATTTGAACATGATTCATGGATACCTGGCAAGGAGATTTCAAATCTTCCTACTCTGTTAAAAAAGTACAAAAAGAAAAAATCTTACCATTTTTTTTATTGTTTTTTTTAGAGTGAGGGAGTGTCAGCCAGGCTATCCCAGGAGCCCAGTAAATGATATGTTGATTTATTGGACCTGAAAGAGGGCGTAAGAATTGGATTTGATGTATATAAATTAATATTTTATTGCATAATAAAATTATATAAGTATCTTATTAAATATAAGTGTTAAATTACTTTTATTGTTATATATATTATTTATACATTTAAATTAAGCATAATGTATTTTATATTCTACAAATAATGGCGCATTTTTATGTATTTAATAATTATAAGTTAATAATTAATTAATTACAAAAATATATTGTAATTATATGTGTAAAATTGACTTATAATGTGATTAAATTAATTAATTAAATTTATATATTAAATAAAACTTTTCATATATTATTAAACAGTAATATTGGGCGCTTTCTTGACCATTAATTGTGTCAGAAAATTTATTAAATAAATTATAACACTTATTTAATAACATAGTATTAAAATCTGCACTTTAAATTACAAATATCACTAAAATAATTATATGTTTCATTTAAACTAGTTATTGAATTAATTACATAGTTAAAACAATTAATTAAACTTGCTTTAAACTGGATTGAATTGATTACATGAATTTTTGGCATGAAAATAATACTATTTGTTTTACTTAAACCCTTTACATGTCACTATAATGTCTGTTTTGGATTATTTTACTCACTGTTCTCATGTTTCAAACTTACTTGGTTACTAATTATTTTAATTAAGTGTTGTTGGGAAATTATGGTGGGAAAATTAGTTACTTACTCACAGGTTTAGTTGAATGTCTCATGTTTTTCTCTCAGTCTCCATGTTTTAGTTCTATTCTTTTTAATGTCTAGTTTCATGTTATTCCTTTTTGTAATTACTATATGGTGACACTTCAGAGGGTCCCTTGCCTATAAAAGGCTTTGGATTATCCCCTGTAGCTGCATCACTTATTATACACTTAACTCAAATACAAATTTAAATATATTACATTTATTATATTTTTTATTAGCATTATAAGTCTAAGTTTAAAAGTAAATAAATTATCTAAGGTTGCTATAAGTCTAATAATAGTTATAATTATGAACTGCGCACTGCTATATAGCTTACAAGATTTAAATATAAAATTGAACCTCACTGTTGGGTCACTGCTCAAATATTGTAGTAGTATTTCTTTAATTTTCTCTCTTACTTTCTTAAGCTATCATTTATTACAAAAATCCCTTTATCATTTCTCTATTCCTTTTATCCTTTTCCTCCTTCTTCTAGACAAACTGTGTAGAAAATCCTATAGTATTAGCTATAGGCCTTGACCAAGGGTGTTGGAGAAAAACCAGAAAGAAAATCCCCTGTCCCTTTAGAAAAATAGAGTGAGATTTACTTGCTAAAGTAAGTTGGTTCCTGTTTTGCTAAACCCCTTTTCAACACACTTGACTGCTTGATGAGCCAAGGAAGTAGTCACCAGACAGACTACCAGACCAAAGAACTGAAATGTAGAACAATGTCCACACCAGAGACAGAAAAGATACTTGATGTAGGCTGCAAATCCACACCAGAGACAGCAATAATACTTGCTATAGCTTGCAAGACTATAACAGAGAAAATAGTTGCCAAAGATAAGTTAAATGAAGAACTCACTTGCAACAAACACAGCCAAATTGTGGCCAGAAAACAGTGAAAACTGAGTGAGGAACACAGATATCACCTCCGGATGGTTGTATGATAATTAAGGTTGCCCCAAACTGTCTTCCTCACTTTGTACACACAGACCACTATCTAAGAGCCCATGCGCACCCACCAATCTGGCGCCTGTACCCACCAAATTGAATAAAAAACCCTCCTGAAGCGCTCCCCAACCTTCTAAAACAAAGGCGGGCGGGACGCCCAATGTCGGAGGTGCCGCCTGAAGCGGCCTGGCCTCCCTGAAGCCAGAAAACCAATAAAAACAACTAATCTACTTAGAAAAATTAGCTACAACTACTAAAACCTTTAAAATGCGGAATTTCACTGTAACAACATTGAGACATGAAATATAGAGAAAAATTAGCTCTATCCAATGTTACTAAGCACTTAACCCTAAGACTTAAGGTTAGCCTTTAAAACAAGAGAAACAAAATTAAACAGCTATCTTTTATAAATGAAAAATGAGTAAATGACCCCTTAAAACTTAGAATATGAAAAATGTCTTCAAGACATAAAATATAAAGAAAAACTGGGGCTATCCAATGATAGTACCCACATACCCGCAGACCCAATATCCACGGAATAAAACCAGAAAAATACCCAATTCCTTAACAGATGTCAATTAAGACATGCACAAAAAGCGTCAAATCACACAACAAAGGCCCCTGTCAATGTTGGAAGACCACAACGGCCAATAATATTACTGAAAGGGTAGTGAAACACCTAAACATTGTGTTATCTCACCTGTCCTAATTTCTTATGCAAAGGATAAAGCTAGGTTATGTGGTGATTATAGAGCATTAAACACTTATACTGTTGATGATATCTATCCTTTACCCAGAATTAGCTCTATACATGCTACCCTACAAGGTGCTAAATATATCAGCTGTTTGGATGGTAACAAGGGATATCACCAGGTATCTGTTGAGAAGAATTCTCAGAATTTTCTGATGATTTCTACTCATATGGGTATTTATGAGTATGTTAGGATGCCATTTGGCCCTAAAAATACCCCTTCATTTTTTCAAAATTTTATGGATAACACATTTCATAAAAAAATTATTGAAGGATGGCTAATGTTTTATATTGATGATATCATCATATTCTCTAAAACATTTGAGGAACTTCTTAACAACCTGTGTAAGTTTTTCCATAAGATGGATGGGGTAAATATGACACTTGCTTTGAAGAAATGTAAATTTGGTTTTCATTCCTTGAAAGTGCTTGGTCATGTTGTCTCACGTTTACAGATATGTGTTGACCAAAACAAAGTAGCAGCCATACAACAGGTGAAGGCTCCTACCACAGTTAGAGAGCTCCAGAGTTTTTTGGGAATGTGTGGATACTATAGACAGTATATTAAAAATTACCAAGTCATAGCATTACCCCTTACCCAATTGAATAGGAAAGATGTTGCTTTTTTCTGGAACAGTGAAAGACAAATAGCTTTTGACACTATGAAACATTTTTTGATGTCGGCACCAATTCTTGCTTTACCTGACTTTAATCAACCATTTGTTTTATACACTGATGCCGGTTTTATTGATCTTGGTGCTGCCCTACATCAAAAACAAGTGATGAATGATAAAGTATCAGAAGTAGTATTTTGTTAAATTTCAAGAACCTTGAGAAATAGTGAATTGAAATATGGTGCCACTCAACTAGAGTGTTTAGCAGTAGTGTGGGCTCTAAAGAAGCTACATTAATATCTGAATGATCAGAAATTTGAACTTGTCACTGACTGCAGGGCAGTTAAATCCCTCTTAAATTTGAAAATACCTAACAGACATATGTTTAGATGGCAGCTAGCTGTTCAAGAATATAGAGGGAGGATGACAATAATTCATAGCGCTGGTATTGTTCACTCAAATATGGATATGTTATCAAGGTTATCTTTACCAAATAATGACTCAAATCCTGCATATGATGCTGAGGAAGAAATTTTTCATATTTTACAGTGTTGAAAAATCTTATAGTACTACCTATAGGCCTTGACCAAGGGAGTTGGAGAAAACCCAGAGAGAAAATCCCCTGTCTCTTTAGAAAAATATAAGTGAGATTTTCCTGCTACAGTAAATTTGTTCCTGTTGTTTAAAGCCCTTTTTCCAATACACTTGACTTCCTGATCAGCCAAGAAAGTAGTCTCCAGACAGACTGCCAAACCAAAGAACTGAAATGTAGACCAATGTCCACACCAGAGAAAGCAATGATACTTGATGTATGTTGCAAATCCACACCAGAGACAGCAATAATACTTGATATAGCTTGCAAGACTACACCAGATAAAATAGTTGCCAAAGTTGAGTTAAATGAAGAACTAACCTTGCAACAAACACAGCCAATTGTGGCCAGAAAACAGTGAAAACTAATTGAGGAACAAGGATATCACCTCCGGATGGTTGTATGATGATTAAGGTTGCCCCAAACTGTCTTATTCACTATATACACACAGACCACTATCTGAGAGCCCATGCACACCAACAAATTTGGCGTTTCTGAGCGCCAAATTACATAAAACCCCTCTAGAAACGCTTCCAAGCCTTCTAGCACCAAGGCAGGCGGGCCGACCAATGTCGGGAGGCCCTCCTGAGGCAGCTGGATCACCCTGAAGCCAGAAAACCTCCAAAAACCTCCAAAAATACTCAAAAAACTTAGAAAAATAAATTAAGACTACTAAAACCTTTAAAATGTTAACTTAACTATGGCAAACTTAACTTATCTCCCCTCTGCATCTCATATTGAAGAAGAATCAACTACAAATCAATTAATTCCAGAACAAAGTGCTAATACTAATGAATGGACTACAGAACAGGAAGACAGAAGGTTTAAAAGAATTTACAATATAATTGATCAAAAGGTAAAAGGAATAAGGTGGCATGAAAAGATAAAAAGGAAACATTCTAATCTACAAGCAGTACGCAAGGCTCACACTCCGAAGAAAAGGAAAAGGAGCATCACGAGTAAGAGACACTTAATTCAAAAGATTATAATACAATATAAGTTCATAGGAAAGAAGAAAAACAAGCAGAAAGCAACAGATATTGGAAAAGTAAAAACTAAAAGAGTAAAAGGGGAGTTCGGAAGTTTGGAGGTTAGTAAAAGAGAATTGGTAGCGTGCTATTTGAAATGTTACAAGAGGAAAAGCTGTGGTTATCATGTGCACTCAAGAGCAGTAGAATATAAATAGGTGCACAATCTTGTTCATTTTAGTCAGTTGTATATACATTCATATTCTTCACATTGTTTATAATTAAAATACATTAAAGTTGAAATATATAGATATTATAATTTTAAGACATTATCAGTACCGAGTAAGGTAGTATAAGCTCAATAGTTTCGAAAATCACAAATCATGTCAGAACAAGTCAACACCAACAGTAATAATCACCCTCGTTGCTTACTCAATGAAAATAACTATTTCGTTTGGTCCACAATCCTGGAGGCGGAACTAGATAACATAAATTGTTTAGATTACGTTAATGGTAAACCATGCGACCGAATGGAAGAGAGAAAGCGCAAGTCTTACAATTTAATCATTCGCCATCTTAATGACGATCACGTCGCCATTATTTTCAGCGAGTTGTACGGCAAGAAAAAGAGCAATGGATTGAAAGCGTGGGAGTTACTAAAAGGAAAGTACGCTGGAGGAGATGCCCAAGGTAGAAGAATAGCGTTCAATGAATTGCTGGCCACCAAGTTCACTAATGCCAATCAATTCGTGAAGGACATCAGAACAATCAATAGCAAAATAAAACTCACCGGACTCAAGATTGATGATGAAGTTCTTTCTCTTCAAGTCTTGCATAAATTGCCTAAAGAGTACGAGTTGTTCATTCGAATCCTGATCCAAGGAGAAGAAGTATTGGGGTTAGAAGAAGTACTGAGACGCCTAGAAAAAGATAGTAAGCAGTTTTCCGTAAAAAAGGAGGAAAACGTAGCAATGGTAGTAGCCCCAACACACAAAAGGAACATAAAGTGCTACAACTGCGGGGTTATGGGACATTCGGAGAAGGAATGTAGAAAGGCGTGGACAAAATATAAGTACGCTCCGCCAAAGAATGCAGCTGTTGCGGAAGCCAGTAAAGACGACGAGGGAGCTGCAGTCGCCTTCCTAGGGAAAAGATTAATCAGTAGGAAAGAAATAAGTCAATCCCCGGCAAAGAAAAAGGCTATTGATTGGGAGTTGGAAATATTCGGTGATAAGGAAGAAGAGGAGTTCTTGTACGGAAAAAACAAAGAAGATAGCAACATTGAAATATTTGTTGGTGACCAAGAGCTTCCTATGTTTACATACTTAGGGGCTATGAGAGCTAACTTGTGTTTAAATTCTAGTGACGAAATACTTCTGGACTCAGGAGCGTCAGAACACATGTTCAATAAGCGAGAGGATTTTTCTAAATTTCAAGAATTCAAAGGCAAGGTTAATATTGGCGAGGTTGGAAGGACTGTCGAAATTAAAGGAAAAGGAGACGTAGAGTTGTATAACCCTGAGAGTAAGAAAAAGATTATCTTCAGTAATGCATACTTTATTCCCGATTTACCTTATAGTTTAATCTCCCAAGTACTCTTGTGGAGAAAAGGAGCACAAGTAGTAAAAGAAAGAGATGAGAAATTTCAAGTAATCGTAGGAGATGATGAGATAATGAGAGGAGTAATTAAGAGCAACTTGCCAGTGCTAGCGATTGAACGAAAGAAAATAAGGGCCCATGTCACAAGTGATGAGCATAAGAGATTGGGGCATATAGGAGATGGCGTTGAATGTGAAACCTGTAGAAAAGGAAAGATGACTAGAAAGCCATTTAAGAAAGAGAGAGATCGGACAGAGACACCAGGAGAAGAAATATCGATTGATGTTATGGGGCCAATTACACCAGAGTCACTCGGGAAGTCAAGGTTTGCACTAACAGTAGTAGACACAGCTACTAGATATGTATGGATAAGATGCCTAAAATACAAAATTCAAGCAGAAAAAGAAATAAGAAACATAATTAGCAGTTTAGAACGCCAGAAAGGAATAAAAGTTAAAAGAGTAATTAGAAATGGAGGAGGAGAATTTACCTGTGGAAGTCTTATCCAATGGTTTGAAGAGCAAGGAATTACTCACCTTATTACCACTCCCAACACCCCTCAAAACAACGGAACTGCTGAACGAATGAATAGAAAGATAATAGAGAAGGCTAGAACAATGATACTGGAATACCAGTTACCTAAAAAACTGTGGGCAGAAGCCATAACTATGGCAGCACTCTTATATAATAAAACAAGCAGAAATGAGCCATTTAAAAACTTACCGGGAAGGATCCAAGAACTGAAAACATAATAGGGTTCAGACGAGAAGTATACTATAGCATCCACCATTATCAAAAGATAGGAAAACTAGATGCCAGGTGCAAAAAAGGTACCGTGGTAGGGATGGACGAAGGGGATAGAAGTGTATATCGGATATGGGATAAAGAAAGAGAAATGATAATCAGATCTAGAGATGTGTCTGTAGTTAAACGAAAGGAAGAAAATCACTTCACATTACCCCTGAACCCGATCGTGGCCGTACCAGACGAGATCATTGATGATCCCATAGTTGAAGAGATACATGATGAAGAGGGGCTTACCCGCAGAAGATCAACCAGAGAGAGAAAAACACCTATAAGATACGGGAACTTAGAGACACATATTGCTAGTCAAAGTACATCGGAGGAGCAAATAGAAGAAGAAGGGAATTTGGAGGCTATGTTTATAGAAATGTTTGTGAGAGAGAACATGGTTATCCCAGATAGTTATCAAGAGGCAAAAAAGTCAGGAGAGTGGATTAGTTGGAAAAAGGCCATTTTCCATGAGTTCGATTCCATAGTAGAAAACGGTGTATTTGAGATAATACCCAAAGAAAACAAAGACAGAAACAAAACAACCATTGCCATGAGATGGGTTCTCAATAAAAAGGTTAACGCAGATGGTCAACTACAAAGATACAAGGCACGGTGTGTAGCCAGAGGATACAAACAGAAGGAAGGAATTGATTTCAAAGAAACATTCTCGCCCACTGGGCGACTTAGCACCATGAGATTCCTGCTTAACTATGCAGTAGCCACAAATCAAATACCTCAACAAGCTGACTTTGTCACAGAATATCTAAACTCAAAGCTTGAAGAGGAGGAAGCCGTGTACATTAAGATACCTGAAGGGTTCACTGAGTGGCTGCAAGAAACTAAGCAAGAGGCGTATAATGATCAGCACAGGGGAGATTTGATAGAGCAACCAGAAAATTATGTTATAAAATTGAAAAAGACTCTATATGGACTGAAACAGGCAGCGAGGGGGTGGTATTTAACCATGACTGCGTGGTTTACTCAAAATGGGTACCGCATCAGCGATGCAGATCCCTGCCTGTTCATCCACACAGAAGGGTATTTAGCGTTTGCCTGGGTTGATGATTTAATTTTAGTAGGGTCAAACAGTGAAAATATAATTAAAAAGATGAAACAAACATTCAAGATAAAGGATCTTGGTATAGTACAGCACGTGTTAGGGATTAAGGTAATCATTGAAGATGACGGCAGCATTTTTCTATCTCAAGAACACTATATTAAAAATCTAATACAAAACTATAATCTGGAAGATGGAAAAATAAGCGGAACACCCATGCAATCAAACATAAAAATGGAAGCATCAACAAATGAAGAACATGAGGCGTTTAAAAAGGAGAATAAAGACTACAGATCTGCCATTGGATCACTTAATTATTTATCACAATGTACTAGACCTGATATTTCGTATAGTGTAGGAATATTATCACAATTCTTAGAAAAACCAAACCACAAAAATTGGGGCGCGTTTAAAAGAGTATTAAGATATTTGAAAGGGACTCAGATGTGGGGAATACACTATAAAAGAGAAAAGGATGATCTTAAAGGTTATGTAGACTCAGGATGGGCCAAAAACAATGATAGAAGGTCAACAAGCGGGCACGTATTCATGATAAACAATGCAACAGTTTCATGGCGAAGCAAAAAACTTGGCGCAATAAGTATATCTTCGTCAGAAGCCGAATATCGCGCATACTTAGCCGCAGGCCAAGAAGCTGTGTAGTGGAGGAAGGTACTCACTGAGATAGGAAAAGAACCAAATAAGCCAACTATACTAGAATCCGACAGTCAAAGTGCAATAAAGAAAGGCAAAAACCCAGCTTTTCATTCTAGGACAAAGCATATTGAAACACATTACAATTACGTGATGGACCTAATTAAAAATAAAGAAATCTTTATAGATTATACTCCAACTCATGAGATGGTGGCAGACATATTTACTAAAGCACTTGACCGAGTCAAACACTTCAAATTCATGCGGATGATGGGACTGGAAAATTATGAGATACTGAGTGGAAGGGGGTGTGTTAACTTAACTATGGCAAACTTAACTTATCTCCCCTCTGCATCTCATATTGAAGAAGAATCAACTACAAGTCAATTAATTCCAGAACAAAGTGCTAATACTAATGAATGGACTACAGAACAGGAAGACAGAAGGTTTAAAAGAATTAACAATATAATTGATCAAAAGGTAAAAGGAATAAGGTGGCATGAAAAGATAAAAAGGAAACATTCTAATCTACAAGCAGTACGCAAGGCTCACACTCCGAAGAAAAGGAAAAGGAGCATCACAAGTAAGAGACACTTAATTCAAAAGATTATAATACAATATAAGTTCATAGGAAAGAAGACAAACAAGCAGAAAGCAACAGATATTGGAAAAGTAATAACTAAAAGAGTAAAAGGGGAGTTCGGAAGTTTGGAGGTTAGTAAAAGAGAATTGGTAGCGTGCTATTTGAAATGTTACAAGAGGAAAAGCTGTGGTTATCATGTGCACTTAAGAGCAGTAGAATATAAATAGGTGCACAATATTGTTCATTTTAGTCGTATATACATTCATATTCTTCACATTGTTTGTAATTGAAATACATTAAAGTTGAAATATATAGATATTATAATTTTAAGATAAAACACATAATTAGGCTATAACAACATTAAGACATGAAATGTAGAGAAAAATTAGACTATCCTAATGGTACTAAGCACTTAACCTTAAGACTTAATTCTAGGTGGTAAAACACAAAAAACCAAATTAAACAGCTATCTTTTAAAATGAAAAATGAGAAATAATCTCTTAAATACTTAGAATATGAAAAATGTCATCAGGACATAAAATATAGAGAAAATTTGGGGCTATCCAATGGTAATACTCACATCCCGGAAGTCCCAAAGTTTGCCAATAATTCCAGAAAAATACCCAATTATTAAACAATTCCATTTAAGACATATCAAAACAACACCAAACAGACCAACAAAGGGCTCTGCCAATTTTGGAAGACCAAATCCTCCCTCCAATAGAGAATTTCCACATTCTCCTTCATCACAACCACCATGTTCAGCTTTCTTTCCAATTCTGCTACTGACATGGGTCCTTACCAATACTGCATTGACAACAATCTCATCTGTACCATCACACCTCCAGCTCATCCCTACAGAACCTCCTGTGATGCCTGTCACTTTAGGAAGAAGACTTGTTTCAGACCTGGTCCATTGTCCTCTTCAACATCTTCTCCTCCTCCACAACCTGATCCATCTTCCACCAGCACCAAAAGATCCAGACCATCCATCCTGATCCCCAGACTGGTCAACAAACTACACCCTTCAAAAAAGAGTGCCAACCCCGCTACAAACACTAGCTCTTCCATCCCTGGTCCTTCTGTTGGTAAGCCCAATACTTTCTCATACTTGAAATTCAATCTGAAAAATTTCCAGTTCATTTCCATCCAGACAGTGATGATGACAATGTGGGAGCCATTGAAGAACTCCCACCTAATCCATTTCCCACCATCAAAGACAACTTCCAACAACATTTTTCTCAACAGAATCATCACATCCTAAATTACTTCCAATCCACTCCTGCCAGGAACCCACAGGACCTTGAGATAAGGAAGAACCTCATTCACCAGTTCAAAGCCAATGCTGAACATTTTGTTACATCTCTTGATTCTTTTCTGTAATTACTTCTTGCCCAAAAATCTTGATTTAGAAATAAAAATAAATAAAAAACTCCTCATTTTAAAGTCTTGGGGGACTAATCCTCAGTTTTAAGTCTTGGGGGCTAACAGCCCTCATTTTATAGTCTTGGTGGACTCAAAAACCCTCAGTTTATAGTCTTGGGGGACTCAAAACCTGAATCAAAAAGACAGAACCAGAGATCAAAACATTAAAGACCAAAGAAACAAACTAACATTCTGGGGTAACTGTTCTACAGAGCAGCCAGCTCATCAGTTACCCCCACACTTTCCTTAACAAAATTCAGAGACTCCCCATTGGATGCCCTCTTTCAGAATAACACCAACTCCACATTATCAGCTTATAGTCCTGAAGGACTCAACCAACAACAATCCTCAATCTATAGTCTTGGGGGACTATCCACAGTGTTTGGTTTAAAGTCTTGATGGACTTACAGATCCACATTAGTAATAAGAAATAAAAAGCGTGAAGCAATCTTTAAATAACCAGCCAGTTTTAAGTCTTGGAGGACTTCCAGTGTTCAGTTTAAAGTATTGACGGACTACAGATATTTTGCATATAAAGGCAGAGCCACCTCCATGCACAGTGCTCCACAGCCAACCTGCTGAACTTCCACTCTTTCTTCATTATCTACACATCACTGAAAAATTTTTCATTTATCTCTTTTCTCTTTATTATTTTTCCTTCACAGATCATGGCTGAATCCCCAGATTTTGACCCATTGGACCTTCCCTGTTTCACTGCTCCAAAGGACTTTTCTTGTAAACAGTGCATCCACATGTGCAGGCCTCGTACCTTCACTGTTCCTACTCCTCAAGCCAAATTCTATAACAGAGCCTGTGATTCTTGAAACTCTAAAAAGAGAAGATGTGACAGAGACCCCAACTATCCAATACCTCCGCCTTCACCTTCACACAAAGATATTTCCAGATCTCCTACCAGGTCACCAGAGCTTGGACCTGCTTCCTCTTCTTTATCCTCCACTCCTTCCAGAAGATCATGCCGCTCCATTCCCAAATCACTCCCTAAAAGACCTGCTTTATCTTCTCAAGAATTTTCTTTTATCTCAGAAAATTTAGCCAAATCCACTTCAAAATCAGCTCTCAGGCTGCTAGACCGCGTCCAGGCGGCCCTCCTGACATCAGGCCGCCCGTCCGCCTTGCCAGAAAGCAAAAATCAGGCTCAAAACTCCCAAATTCAGCCAGATAACAGCCAAAATACACCATTAAACACCAACAACTCTACACAACCACCTCCTAGTGCTCTGAGAGAAATGTGTACACACAAAATTTCTTCCTCAGACACCCCCAAAAGTTCCAACATCTCTAGAAGGCCTGCCAGAGGACCTTCTGAAAACACTCAAGCACGCAACACTGCTTCCAAACAAAAATCTCCGGTTACTTGAAGAAGAACTAACTACACCTCTCCTCTGGCCACCAATTATTTCTCTGATGGGTCTCTTTCTTCTAGATCTTTATCTAGAAAATCACAATCAGTTTCAAGGTCACCTTCTCTTGATCCTTCCTTCAACAACCCTGGTACTCCACCACCAGTGCCCAACCCAACTGGGCCAAGCAATAATAATATCCACAACAACAACAGAAGCCCTGCTGCTCCAACCAGGCCACAGGAACGCCCTTCTTCTCCTTCATCCTCTCAACACCATTTGGAGAATCATCATGAGAACCCATACCTCTATCTGGTTGATCCTCCTTCAACATCCATTAAGCTTTCTTCAACAGCTCAAATCCCAGATGCTTACAAATTTGATGAGCTCCCAATCTGTAAGTACCAGATTAATAAATCCAATTTCTCTAACCATGAACGATTACTGAACTAATTCTTCTGTGTAGTTGGAACCCCGCCTCCTGAAACTACAATTGGGATTGGCCAACCTCTAGAAACTACCTTGACGCTGGATTATTCTGACATGAAACAACATCTAAGTATGATATGTTCAAACATGCTTAAAGCCTTTGCTCTCCATGGTCCATTGAATGAGTTTGAAAGTAATCTGAGAAAACAGCTCCTTGATGACCACTGGAAGATGTCTAGAATAATCAAGCACACCTTCCAACACTCTATCCCTGCTTCTTCCACTTCTTCCCAAAAATTACCTTCCACTCAAGTCCCTGACCATTACAATCCATATACTCTTTCAAGCCACCTACACCACAAAGAACACAGTTCTTCTTCCAATCCTAACAAAAACCAAAAACGCCACCATAATCTGGACCAACCGCCGGAGGCTTCTTCTTCCAGACATTAAAATAAACAAGAAAGAAATTAATAATTCACTAAATAGAAAGAGCAATAATAATTAACAGAAATATATATATATAATTATTTTTATTTTTATTTTATTTTATTTTATTATTATTATTTTTTTTTATTTTTTTTTATTTTTATTTTAAACTATTAACATACTATAAAAAACTTGAAAATAAATAAAAAAAATTACCCCAAAATAAGAGAACTGAGAAACTAAAATGAAATGAAAAACAATAATAAAATGAGATAACTAATAATTACAAATGGTATCCCCCAGCCAGTTGATGAGCTGATCCCCTGATACCCTACCCACATCCAAGTGCACCTTGATGTGGATACACTGTTTGATAAATTTTAAATGAATTGAAAAAAAAGATGAAATAAATAGAAATTGAGAGAATAAAAAGAAAAAGAAAGAAAATATCATTGCCCGGCCAATTGATGAGCCTTTCCCAACCAATGCTTGCCCACATCTAGGTGATCCTGATGTGGTGACACCATATAATATAATTTGTGATTTTTCCCTCTTTATATCCTAATAACTCTCATAAAAAAATTGAAAGAAAAAAAGAGAAAAAGAAAATATTATAAACTACTATCTAATACAACCATAGACACAAAAATTAAAGAAAGAAAAAGAAAAAAATCCAGCTCCATAGAAAGTCCAGTCCAAGGAAATGATCACTGGGTGGGCTCCCTCCAATAAGTAAAAATGATGGGAGACCACCAGTGATTCCCCACCAAACCAAATAGACAAAAGAAGCCAGTCCCAACCCAGTAAGCCAGTTTAAAGTCATATTGGACTGAAGAGCAAATTGCTATTTCTTGGATATCTATTAGTGAACAACCTGAATTTTCTACATTGCAGTCAGGGAAAACCTTCTATAAGAAAGTCAAAGTACACTTTAATGCTCATAGTAAACTGCACTACAGAGATTTTGAACAGATTAAAATAAGGTCCATATTAAAAAAATTTTATATTTAATATTTAATCATAAAACTCAAAAATGACTAATTATTCTTCTATCCAACTTTAGATGGCAAGCTTTGAACACTTCAACACTTAAGTTTAGTGCAATATACCATGGTATCGAAAGGAATCCACTAAGCGGAACAGTGATTGGCTTTGAATTGCACTTTCTCTCTATCAAGATCAGTATAAAACAACTTTTAAAAGTAGTTTATCACGGGAGAAGCTCAAGTTTTCTCCAAAATGGTGAATGGAACATACCCAACCCCTAACTTCTAGAAACTCTACAATAGATAGTTTTTCAAGTGCACAAAGAGCTACACCTATGGGCAGTTTTTCAAGTGACCCAAGAAATAAATTTGAATCCAGCAGCTGTCCTGCCTCACCCTCTCCAAAATATTCCGACTGCCCACTGGGCCAAAAAGCAGCCAAAAAACATCAAATTTCTGATTTATATGATGGGAAAAAAGATGAAGGCTTTTCATGTTACAATGATGCAGCTGAAAAACGCATTAAGGCCATTTTTGACAGCAATGAAATATCTGCAAAAAAAATCAATTTTTCAGAAAAGAAACTTGCTATAGCTCAAAATCAACTTGAACTCACCAAAGAGCAAATAATCATACAAAAAGAAAGGCTTCATATTGATAAAAGAGAATGCAACCTTGAAGAAAAAATTACAAAGATAAATCAGCAAAATATGAGAATAAACTTACAAAAATCAGACTGTGAGATGTGAAGCAGTGAGATTCAGAAACCCTTAATGTTGAAGAATAATAACATTTGTGATAATGATGATCTAGATATATTAAATAAAATGAAAGATGATTTAAAAAAGTGGTGGCTGAATGGTGATAGCTCTTAATTTGGTTTTTTTTTAATCTTTACATGACCTGAAATAAAACATTAGTATAATGAATAAAGCATAATAAAATAATACTTATATTATAGAAGAATTGAAATTCCTATACTTGACATTGATACAAAAAAATTGATTATCTTAAATGTGGAATTTTTTAAAAAAATTTGAAAAAAATAAATAAAATTGATTGAGAGAAAATTGTGCATACCTGTTTATTTAAATGGCCACCTCTTTAAACTTATCATTAGAAATCTTATAATTATGAAGCCTTATTTATAAAAACACATAAAAATTTAAATTAATAAAAGAGAAATAATATATAAAATTGAAATGAATATAGTTCATTTTACATTGCAGAAGTGTTAGTGAAGGAAAGGCACAAAGATATAGTGTATAATTGGTTACATTTCAGAAGTGTGAGTAAAGGAAGAAGGCACAAAAGGCCCTTCTTATATATTAGAGAGGAGTCTTACTTGCACCAAATCCAGGACACTTACCCGTTTTGCTACAACTCCTGTGAAAAATATGACTCATCCCCAATGAAATGATGGGCAAATGGGTAGGAGATATTTGGCCCATCATCAAACTGAAGGCGTAACAAAGTTGGTTAGTAAGAAAATGTCAGCCAGGCTACTAGACTTATCCAGTAAAATAATTATTTATTTTTCTGAGATGAAGCCAATCCATTTTAATTCCTATTATTAATTATTTTATATTTACTTATGTATTACTTACAATAAACTAAATAAGTACAATAAGTAAATTTAGCAATTATATAAAATTAATAATAATGTGCCTTATATTTTTACTCCCTAACACCGTGCTCAAAAACAGAATGAAAAGGAGTAAAATTATACTAAAATACTGAAGACTAAAAAATTCAAATTTCTTTTTAAGAAATTTAAAAATTCTATTAATATAAAATTTTTATTTCAAAATGTTTTACATTAAGTGTGACAATTTCAGGGAACTCTAAAACTATATCAAATAATGTGATACCTTTTATTGATGCATCATTTTTGTATACCTTTGTTATGTGCACATTCTTATTTTTGAATGGTTTTTCTCTCACAGTCCCTTATAGATAGTTGTTAACTCTGTGTTTTATCTCTCTCCTTTTGCCTATAAAAGGCCTTCTCTTTTGTGTTGTTTTCAGCATTCATTACTTACCATTTTTACAAAAAATTTATTATATCAATTACTTATTACTATTATTTATATTTTTAGTATTTACATTACTGTAACTCTAAATCATAAATTATAATAATATTTATAAAAATCTACCTCTTTTTATTTGATTAAAATAACTTATAAGATATAAAAAATATGTACTTGACTTTGAGAATTTCAAATCCACTTTCCCAAAACTGTAAATTGCCACAGAAAATCTTCTTGACCAAAAGGATTCCCCTGATACTTGAGGCCCTTTCCTAATGGTTGACGTTGCATTGTTATCTTGAAGCAGGCAGCCAAGGTACTGTTTGACGTTGAGGTACCTGTAAGAATAATTGGACGGCAAAAACAACAAACGTCAAAGACCACATGACCTATTTTTTTCTGCAACCAGGAAGCGAACGGCGCACCAAAACTTAGGTTCATATATTGTAAATATCCATATATATTTGTGGTAATTATATTAATTACTATTTGTGGGTCACTTTGCATGTTTCATTTACTACATATATCTTTTTACTCTGCACTCTGTAAATGGCATTAACTTGCTCATTTTACATGGGGAGGTGCTTGGTAAATAATTTTTTTTCCTAGTTAACCAAGATAGAACTGTATTGTTCTTAGTCCTAGAATTAATATAAAATTAAATTGATTATTTTATATTTTTTTTAATTATTTCTGTTGACCTTTGTTCTGATAATTAAAAAATTATATTACTGCTTCAGTTGAAAATTGTCCTGGAAGTGAAATAATAATATTAAAAAATAATTAAATTGATTATATTAAAATTATTTCAGTTGACAAATATTTTCTGGTAACTGAATTATTTTATTTGACATTAAGTCCTGGTAATTAATTTTATTTTCAGTTGACATTAAGTCCTGGTAAAAGAATTTTCAGTTGAATTTAGTCCCAATAATTATCAACTTTTACATTACTAATTACTTAATTATTTTATTACTTTGGTTGATTTATTTTAATCCTGGTTATAAAGTTACTCTAAATTAATTAATAAAATTTTGATTATTATTTCAGTTGATTTTTTGTCCTGAAAAACTTTATATTCTAATTATTCCAGTACATTACAAAATCCTGATAATTACTTATATATTAAATTTTTCTTCCTTTTTTTTCTTTAAATAAAGTAAAAATAAAAACTGATTAAATATTTCTTTCTCTCAATTGAGGTTAACTACCGCTATGACTGACAAAGGTGCTTCTGCTGGCCGTGATGAGAAACTAGATTTAATTGATTATGATGAAGCTTTTTCTGTAAGTTCTCCTTTGACTACAAAACTGGCTCAAATTAATCAATTACTGGACCAATCAGAACATGGAGATGCATGAGATAGAGATATTAGTGGAGACAACTGATCAGTAACAAAAGCCTTCTATCAACCCCCCAGAAGAGTTTCAAAAATGCTTCAAAATAAAAAAGATTCCCTTGAATCAACAAGTCAGAAATCTCTCCACTCACATCAAGGAGTTGAGGTCATAAAATCTCAGGTTGAGGTCAAGAACAGACTTTCTATAAGACAAGGTAAGATAAATAGAAACCTTTCTTCAAGAGAAAAATAAACCTCTCCATCCCCCAAAAGCTCTTCCACAATTGGCCCCCCAACAACAAGAAAAGGTGGAAGTCTCAAAGTGGCAGTGGGATTGGCTGAAAACCCAGTGGGATTATCTATACCAACAACAACAACAACAAGTACCTCAGGCAGGTCCTTCAAGAACCAATCAGTTCAACCCCACACCTCCTCACCCTTATCAAGGAGGAAGAAAGAGGAAAAACAATCAAATTCAATTCTTGCCCAAACAATGGTAAGCCCCTCTATTGAATCTCAAGTACCATTTCTTGTTGCTGATTCAGTTCCTTCATGTAGTTCTGGAAAAGGAGATGAGACTGTGAGACATGTAGAGGCTGAGAGTAGTAGACAAGTTTCTCAATATTCTAATGTATCTAATCCTATGGTTTTGATTTCTACTTCAATGAAAAATCCTGATATGGCTATTATTAATGAGACACTTGAACCTGAGTTTTATGAGAATCTGGAAAGTTATTTAGTTTCACTATTGAGAAATACTCCAGATTTAGCTAATATTAATAATGAGTATTTGAGATATATTACTGCTAAAAAAATCATATAATGAACAACATGCAATTAACTCAGAAATTTAATAGTTTGTTAAATGAACAGGGTTATCAAGCATTGAGGAGTGAATTACAGAGAGTTTCTGATGATTTGTTTCATTACAAAGTAACTCATGAAAAGAAAGTTGCTTTATGGAAAAATATCAAGAATGATTTGTCTAAATTAACAGATACTGTGTCCATCAGCTTCCAAGAGCTAGAGGGACATAATTTGAACCTAAAAATATTGAGTGATCATTATTCATCTTTACAAAATAAGAACTAGTTATCTTTTGCAACCATCAATGAGAGTTTATCTAGTATTCCAAGAGTGAAAACAAGACTAACAACCATTGAAGAGAAATTAAAATCATTCTTACATGATCAAAGGTTTTCTGACATTTCTTTGAAAGAACATGTGGTGAAGGATACCCCAATTTTCCTGTTCCTATTTCACCCAAAGAAAAATTAGTTCCAGAAATACCTGTTGATATCACTGATTTTCCATCAAAACTTGATGATGTACCTGGATCATCTACAGAAGGATTAAATAACTATATTACTGCCCATTTGGAGAAGTTAAAGCTCCTTCTCACTCAGAGACAAGCTTGTAATAAGGAAACTAATTCAAATCAAAAGAATTGGCCAAAACTTGACCTGTATCCAACATTTGATGGTGACTCCTCCTCTGATTGGCAACAGTTCATTTGCAGGATTGATAATCTAAAAAATTCTTACAAACTCCCAGATGAGGAAATTGTGTCAAAATTAATTTCTTTATCTACCAATATAGCCTTAATGTGGTATGAATCTGTTCTCTTGGATAAAAATGACTACTCATGGGAAGATCAGAAAAAATTAATTAAAGCACAATTTTGTGGTTCCAAGTTTAGGTTAGCTCAACAAAGGAAATATGAAGAAACCAGATATAGCTCTTCTACAGAAAAACCTATTGAGTTCCTGATGAAAATTGTGAAATCTTGAGGGCAATGGACCCAGATATGGAGTTTGAGTTATGGAAGGAAAGGATCCTCTATAAATTACCTATGTCTCTGAGAGACTTAATAGTTTCTAGGACTAAGTTCTCAAGTGAACCTTCTTCTTTCATTAAAACGTGTAATGAGATCCTTCTAAACAAAAAGTATGATGCCAGAAGATTTATTTCTAGAACTTCATTGGAGAAAACCTCCAATTACCAACAAAAACCTTGGGAAAAGGTTGGTAAACCTTCTGCCCCTGTTTGACCCAAAAAATATGCAACAAACACTTGCTTTAAATGCAGCAAGCCTTGGAAGAAAGGCCATGTTTTTTACAAGAAGATAAATCTAGTTGAACCGACAGAGGAAAATGCTGATGACACAACAGCACGGGATGATACTTCAAGTAATTGTTCCAGCAATATTTCTTATGAATCTCACCAAAAAAATTTAATGCTGGAAGAGGATATTCATTATTTTAACAATATTGATATTGAGAATAATGATTTATCTACAGTTGAAGATGCCAAGATCATAAATAATTATGAGGATATCTCAATTATTATTGCCCCTCTGAAGGCACCAGTCTTGATCAATTGAAAAAAAATTGAGGTTATCTTGGATACTGGAGCTAGAGGAAGTGTAGTATCTGAAAAATAACTTGCTTCAGTGGACCAAGATTATAAATCAAAACTTATTCCTATCATCTCTGACAATCGGAGAGGTTATGGCTCTGTTTTTTCCCCCATTGGTAAATACAAAGCCATGGTATTTTTCAAATATAACCATGGTTTTGTAAGAGCCATATGTGATTTTTTTTGTTATGAAAAATGATAATTTGAGTAGTTTGTTAATTGTGGGGAATGACATTTTAACCAAATATGGCATAAAATTTAATCCTTCAAACCAATCCTTCACAATGGGGATGAATGGAAAGAGAAAATTTAAAATTTCCTCCCCGAAGAAATTATTAACACCAGGATTGAACACATGTCATTCTGTAGTTCAATATAAAGGAAGATCTACAAAAGAAATGCCTTCCCTTATGTCTGAAATTGACAATGCTTTTTTTGGAGAGCAACTTTCTGGTGAAGAAAAAGATTCCATTATTAAATTGATAAAATCTTTTCCTATGGCCTTTGCTCATGGGTCACATGAATTAGAATTGGTAAAAGAAGAAATGATGCTTTTATTATCTTGCCCATTAAATGAAATACCACCTAGTTTAAAGAAGAAGCCTTATCCTTCCTCTCCCACAAAGAGAAAAGATATTGAAGACAATATCTCTTCCCTTTTAAAAATGAATATTATTGAAAAGGTAGTTGAAACACCTAAATATTGTGTTATCTCACCTGTCCTAATTTCTTATGAGAAAGATAAAGCCAGGTTATGTGGTGATTATAGAGCACTAAATACTTATACTGTTGATGATATCTATCCTTTACCTATAATTAGCTCTATACATGCTACCCTACAAGGTGCTAAATATATCAGCTGTTTGGATGGTAACAAGGGATATCACCAGGTACCTGTTGAGAAGAATTCCAAAAATTTTCTGATGATTGCCACTCATTTGGGTATTTATAAGTATTTTAGGATGCCATTTGGCGCTAAAATCCCCCTTCAGTTTTTCAAAAAGCTATTGATAGCACATTCCATCAAGAAATAATTGAAGGATGGCTGATGTTTTACATTGATGATATCATCATATTCTCTAAAACATTTGAGGACCATCTTAAACACCTGTGTGAATTTTTCCATAAGATGGATGAGATAAATATGACACTTTCTTTGAAGAAATGCAAATTTGGTTTTCATTCCTTAAAAGTGCTTGGTCATGTTGTCTCAGGGTTACAGATATGTGTTGACCAAAACAAAGTGGAAGCCATACAACAGGTGAAGGCTCCTACCACAGTTAGAAAGCTCAGAGTTTTTTGTGAATGTGTGGATACTATAGACAGTATATTAAAAATTACCAAGTCATAGCATTATCCCTCACCCAATTAACTAGGAAAGATGTTGCTTTTGTCTGTAATAGTGAAAGACAAAGAGCTTTTGACACTATGAAACATTGTTTGATGTCAGCACCAATTCTTGCTTTATCTGACTTTAATCAACCATTTGTTTTATACACTGATGCTAGTTTTATTGGTCTTGGTGCTGCTCTAAATCAGAAACAAGTGATGAATGATAAAGTATCAGAAGTAGTAATTTGTTATATTTCAAGAACCTTAAGAAATAGTGAATTGAGATATGGTGCCACTCAGCTAGAATGTTTGGAAGTAGTGTGGGCTCTAGAGAAGCTACATTATTATCTGGATGACCAGAAATTTGAACTTGTCACTGTATGAAGTGCATTTAAATCCCTTTTGAATTTTAAAACACCTAACAGGCATATGTTCAGATGGCAGCTAGCTTTTCAAGAATTCAGAGGGAGAATGACAATAATTCATAGGGCTGGTATTGTTCACTCAAATGTGGATATGTTATCAAGGTTACCTTTACCAAATGATGACTCAAATCCTGCATATGTTTCTGAAGATGAGATAGTTCATATTCATGGAATATATGTGGTTGATATGGAGGAAGAGCTATTACAGCTTATTCTGGATTCATATGATAAGGACACTGACTTAAAAAAGTTACGTACCATATTAAATGATCCAAAGAATGCTTCAATACAAGCATTAATTATAACCCTTCCACAAAAGTACCAGAAGGCTTAGAAAAAATGTAATTTTTCAATTGATGAAGGATATCTATATTTTTGAAGAAAGTTGAGTAATGTTATTGTTATTCCTCCTTCTATGAAAGAGATCATCTTGAAGATTTGTCATGATGAAATATTGGCTGGACATTTTGATCATGAAAGAACAATGGTCAGAATAAAAAATACTGCTTGGTGGGTAAATATGTCTGAAGACACCAAACTATATGTTGAATCCTGTGATTCTTGCCAAAAAATCAAAAATATTGGCTGGTAAAAAATCTGGATTAATGCAACATATTTAACCTCCTGATGCACCATGGCAGATAATAAACATGAAATTTGTAACAGGATTTCCCATTGCTGGGATAGACAGTTATAACTCTTGTTGGGCTATTGTGGACAGATTCACTAAAATGTGTAAATTTATCCCTACTCACAAGGATGTTTCCACTGAAAAATTAGCTTTTTTGTGGTGGTCTCATATGTTCAATAAAGCTGGATTTCCTAAAGCCATAATCTCTGATAGAGACCCTAAATTTACTTCTGAATTCTGGATGTCTCTGATGGATATTTGTGGCTGTGATCTGAAACTTTCTACTTCCCATCACCCCCAAACTGATGGATTAGCTGAATGAATGATTCAGACTTTAGAGGACATGATAAGAAGGTATTGTGCCTTTAGCCTTGAGTATAAAGACAATGACATATTCACTCATGATTGTGTTACCTTACTGCCTGTTTTGGAATTTTCTTATCATAGCACTGTTCATTCTGTTACTCAAAGAAAGCCTTTTGGGCTCTGGCTTGGATATGTTCCAAATACTCCTGCCCAAATTATCAATAATAAAATACCTAAATTGGATTTACATCCTGGTGTAAAATCTTTTCTTCAAATGCAACAACTTTTCAGAAGTCATGCTCATTAATGTATTGAAAAATCATTTTAATATGAGAAGAAGAGATGGGACAAATCCCATAAAGAATACACTTTTGAAAAGGGTGATGAAGTACTGATTTCTACATTCCACTTCAACTTACAAGGTAATAACAAATTAAAAGACCCATTTGTAGGTCTATTTGTTGTAAGAAGAATAGTTGGTGATAATGCAGTTGAAGTTATCTTATATGCTCCATATGACAGAAAACATCCTGTGTTTCCAATATCTCTTCTAAAACCTTACACATCCAATAGTGATTTATTTCCCAAAAGGAGGGGAAGACCAAAAAAGACCCCTAATGAAATCACTGAGACAGCAGAAATTGATAATATTCTAAATGAAAGAATAGGTACTGCTGAAAAAGGTACAGAATACTTATTGAGATTTAAGAATATATCTTCTGAATATGATTCTTGGATACCTGGGAAGGAAATATCTAATCTTCCTACCTTGCTAAAGAAATCAAAAAAGGAAGTATCATAACATTTTTTTTTGTTTTTTTTAGAGTGAGTGAGTTTCATCCAGGCTACTAGACGTATCCAGTAAAATAATTATTTATTTTACTGAGATGAAGCCACACCTTTTTAATTCCTATTATTAATTATTTTATATTAACTTATGTATTACTTACAATAAACTAATTAAGTACTATAAGTAAATTAAGCAATTATATAAAATTAATAATAATGTGCCTTATATTTTTACTCCCTAACACCGTGCTCAATAACAGGATGAAAAAGAGTAAAACTATACTAAAATACTGAAGACTAAAAAATTCAAATTTCTTTATTTAGAAATTTAAAAATTCTTCTAATATAAAATTTTTATTTCAAAATGTTTTACACTAAGTGTGAAAATTTCAGGGAACTCTGTAACTATATCAAATAATGTGGTACCTTTTATTGACGCATCATTTTAGCATACCTTTGTTATGTGCTCATTCTTACTTTTGAATGGTTTTTCTCTCACACTCCCTTATTGATAGTTGTTAACTCCGTGTTTCATCTCTCTCCTTTTGCCTAAAAAAGGCCTTCTCTTTTGTGTTGTTTTCAGCATTCATTACTTATTATTTTTACAAAACATTTATTATATCAATTACTTATTACTATTATTTATATTTTTAGTATTTACATTACCGTAACTCTAATGCATAAATTATAATAATATTTATAAAATTCTACCTATTTTTATCTGAGTAAAATAACTTATAAGATAAAAAAATATGTACTTGACTTTGAGAATTCCAAATCCACTGTCCCAAAACCATAAATTACCACGGAAAATTTCTAGACTAAAAGGAGTCCCCTGATAGAAAAACTAAAAAGTAATGAATGTGAAAAATACTTAACTAGAAAAAAAGGAGATGCTGAGAGATTGAGAGAAAGTAGAAAAAATAAATTAACAAGTAATATGAAAATTACTTACCTTGAAAAAAAGGAGAAGCCAAAAAGAATTAGCAAACAGTTGAAGGAAACTAACAAACACCACACAATATGGGGGGAGGACTTGCTAGCAAGTCTGCAACCCTGGACCCAAACTCACCACAGATTGAACACACATTGAGCAATTGACAAAGGAATCATAAAATCAGGGATGAAAACCACTCAGTAGAACAGTTTTATGTGGGTGTTCAAGTAGAGTTCAGTATGGGTTTAATATGAGTTCAGTCTGAGTTCCATCTGAGTTCAGGTTAGGTTCTTGCTAGCAAGTCCACCCCCTATATTGAATAGTGAAAGAAGGTGGAAAATACTTGCCTATAAAAAAAGGAGATGCTGAGAGATTGAGAGAAAGTAGAAAAAAAATTACTGTAATATGAAAATTACTTACCTTGAAAAAATAGGAGAAGCCGAAAGAAGCTAAAAAACAGTTGAATCAAACAAAAAGGTAATGTGGAATATACTAACCTTGAAAATAATGGAGAAGCCAAAAAAATTTAACACTGATTGTTAAATTTTTTTGGCTTCTCCATTATTTTCAAAGTAAGTATTTTCCACATTACCTTTTAGTTTGATTCAACTTTTTGTTAGCTTCTTTTGGCTTCTCCTATTTTTTCAAGGTAAGTAATTTTTATATTACAGCTATTTTTTTCTACTTTCTCTCAATCTCTCAGAATCTCCTTTTTTTCTAGTTAAGTATTTTCCACCTTCTTTGTTAGTTTTTTTCAACTGTTTGCTAATTCTTTTTGGCTTCTCCTTTTTTTCCAGGTAAGTAGTTTTTATATTACTTGTTAATATCTTTTTTTTACTTTCTCTCAATCTCTTGGCATCTCCTTTTTTTCAAGTTAAGTGTTTTCCACATTCAATACTTTTTAATTATTCTTACTAACCAACTTTGTTACACCTTCAGTGTAATGATGGGCCAATCATCTCCTATTCATTTTCCCATCATTAAATTGGGGATGAGTCATATTTGTCACAGGAGTTGTAGCAAAATGGGTGAGTGTCCTGGAGTTGGTGCAAGTAGGACTCCTCTCTAATATATAAGATGGGCCTTTTGTGCCTTATTACTTTACTCACACTTCTGCAATGTAACCAATTATACACTATATCTTTGTGCCTTTCCTTCACTCACACTTCTGCAATGTAAAATGAACTATATTCATTGCAATTTTATATATTATTTCTCTTTTATTAATTTAAATTTTTATGCTTTTTTATAAATAAGGCTTCATAATTATAAGATTTCTAATGATAAGTTTAAAGAGGTGGCCATTTAAATAAACAGGTATGCACAATTTTCTCTCAATCAATTTTATTTATTTTTTTCAAATTTTTTTAAAAAATTCCACATTTAAGATAATCAATTTTTTTGTATCAATGTCAAGTATAGGAATTTCAATTCTTCTATAATATAAGTATTATTTTATTATGCTTTATTCATTATACTAATGTTTTATTTCAGGTCATGTAAAGATTAAAAAATAACCAAATTAAGAGCTATCACCATTCAGCCACCGCTTTTTTAAATCATCTTTCATTTTCTTTAATATATCTAGATCATCATTATCACAAATGTTATTATTCTTCAACATTAAGAGTTTCTAAATCTCTCTGCTTTGCATCTCACAGTCTGATTTTTGTAAGTTTATTCTCATGTTTTTTTGACTTATCTTTGTAATTATTTCTTCAAGGTTGCATTTTCTTTTATCAATATGAAGCCTTTCTTTTTGTATGATTATTTGCTCTTTGGTGAGTTCAAGTTGATTTTGAGCTATAGCAAGTTTCTTTTCTGAAAAATTGATTTTTTTTGCAGATATTTCATTGCTGTCAAAAATGGCCTCAATGCGTTTTTCAGCTGCATCATTGTAACGTGAAAAGCCTTCATCTTTTTTCCCATAATATAAATCAGAAATTTGATGTTTTTTGGCTGCTTTTTGGCCCACTGGGCAGTTGGAATAGTTTGGAGAGGGTGAGGCAGGACAGCTGCTGGATTCAAATTTATTGCTCGGGTCACTTGAAAAACTGTCCATAGGTGTATCTCTTTTTGCACTTGAAAAACTATATATTGGATAGTTTCTAGAAGCTAGGGGTTGGGTATGTTCCATTCAGCATTTTGGAGAAAACTTGAGCTTCTCCTGTGATAACCTACTTTTAAAAGTTGTTTTATACTGATCTTGATAGAGAGAAAGCACACTTCAAAGCCAATCACTGCGACTTGTTCCGCTTAGTGGATTCCTTTCGATACCATGATATATTGCACTAAACTTAAGTGTTGAAGTGTTCAAAGCTTGCCATCTAAAGTTGGATAGAAGAATAATTAGTCATTTTTGAGTTTTATGATTAAATATTAAATATAAAAAATGTTTAATATGGACCTTATTTTAATCTGTTCAAAATCTCACTAGTGCAGTTTACTATGAGCATTAAAGTGTACTTTGATTTTCTTATAGAAGGTTTTCCCTGACTGCAATGTAGAAAATTCAGGTTGTTCACTAATAGATATCCAAGAAATAGCAATTTGCTCTTCCTCCTGTGCATTCCAGTTTGGAGATTTTTTCTCCTTGGATTGCTTGACATTTTTGTAGTGTATGTTTGTGTTGAATTTCCAGTAGTGTAATGAAGTTTTGGAATGAAAATTTTAAAAAATGAGGATCCAGGAAGGAGGCAAGTAAGTGATCAGCAAGTGGGATATGAAATCAAAAAAAATTGGCAGACAGGGGGGTGACTTAATGATGGGAAGTAAGTATCTGTAAGTATATATACTTACTTTTACCCAATATTTACAGAAATGAATAGTTAATGAGGGTTGATAATGCAATGGTGAATGAATATACCCTCAATTATCAGTAAAGTATGCATACCGACCCAACTCACAGACATGGTGGTAGATGCCCTTAACTTGCCATTTTTACTTCAATCACACTACCAACACCACCCATTATTCCACAAGGTGTAACAAATGTGTAACAGTTGTGTAACGGTTGCATAATAAATACATAACAATCTTTAAGTCCCCTACCAATCAATAATAGTTGTTATGTATTTGTTACACAACCATTACACAATTGTTACACCGTGTGGCGTAACAAACAAATTTGGTAGTGTCATTACTTGCGCTAATGTTCATCAAAAAATTATCTTTATGAATACAATTTGCATAAGGGGTGTCGTCCGGTTCGTCTAGAAGAAGGTGAAAAGGAAGGTGGAAATGGGAGATTAAAATGATAGGAGTAAAATAGAAGGGGAGAGGGGGGAGTAAAAGGAATTGGAGGATGAAATAATGGGTCTAATAGACAAAGTGGACAAGGGGCAGTGTGGTTAATATAGTAAGTACTTTTATTTTCTTTCTGCTCAATTATCAACAACTAAATATTTGAATATTCTTAAAACAACCTTTAGATTTTATTTTAATATTTAAGAAGGCTGAAGCGCAACTAAAAAATGTAAATAAAATATGATATAATGTATTTTAAAATATGGTGAGTAGTAAGTGATGGGCTAAAGGGGATTACCCAAGGCCTTTTTATAGACAAGGGGACCTCTGAAGCGTCACAAATAAGTATATACAAAATAGTAATAAGCTAAAACAAGAATATAAATGAATAGAAATAAAACATAGATATTAAGAGAAAAACATGAAACAATTAACTAAACCCATGAATAAGTAACTAGTTTTTCCCACCATAATTTTCCAAACCAGTTAATTAAAATAGTGAGTAACTAAGTAAGTCTGAAACATAAGAACTGTGATAAAAATAATTCAAAACAGACATTACAGTAGGATGTAAGCGTTTTAATTGAAACAAAAAATTATTTTGATGCAAAATTCTATGTAAGCAAGTTACCCTAGTATAAAGCAAAATTAATCAATTGTTTTAACTATGTAATTAAATCAATAACTAGGTTAAATGAAACAAATAACTAATTTAATGATATTACTAATTTAAAGTGAGAACTTGAATACTATTTTATTAAATAAGTGTTTTAATTTATTTAATAATTTACTGACAAAATTAAGGGTCAAAAAAGCGCCAATAATTATGGATAATATTTTATATGAAAAGGTTAATTACATATTTAATTTAAATAATTAATGTAATTACAATCTAAGATAATTAATAAGATGTAATTATATTATAAAAATGTGATTAATTATTTATTTATTAAATACATAAAAAATGTGTCCCTTTATATGGAATATGATAATAAATTGATGTATACTTAATTTATATGATAATAAAATTAATATAAAATTTACTTTACTTATAAAATAAAATATTTATATAATATATTAGGGGGTATCAAAGTTAAAAATTTGTAAATATTTAAAAGGCATTTCACAACACAAAAAGAAACACACAAACTTGACCTTAATTCACAGTAGAAATGTCAAGGTAAGCTTTTGGTCTAGAAGTTTTGGTATGAAGTTTTACGAGGATTTTAAAGGTTTAAATGGACTCTCAACAAATTTGTACGTATTTCTTAATTCAAAGATGATTATTTTACTCAATTAAAAGAGGTAGGATTAAAATATTAATATAATTTATAGATTAGAGTTACGTATTGATAATACTAATGATATAGAATATAAGAATAAGTTTTGATTTGTTATTGTTGTAATAAAATGATGTAGTAAATGGAATGATTAAGAAAAAACCAAAAGAGAGGCCTTATATAGGCAAAGGAGAGACAAAGCACGGCAATCAAATTCTAAAAACAGTAGTATGAGAGAGAGAAAAGAATATTCCAGAAAGAGTATTTTCAAATAATAAAGTTGTTCTAAAAAGAAGGCTTCAAAAAGATGTATTTACAGAGTATGTCAGGAATACATCAATTTATTTAATATTTACTGTAAAAGTCAATTCTAAATAAGAAATTTGAATTTTTTGTATATATTTAATATTATTTGAATATTAAAATCTTATTTTAACTTAAAATCTATTTTTTAATATAAATTTTTATTTTTTCCAACCTGTCAAATGAGCACGGTGTTAGAGAAAAAATATAAGGGACAATTTTATATTTTAATTTTAATTATTGCTTTAATTTTATCATTCTATTAATTAGTTAATTTATTATAAGTAATTTTAATGTAACTAATTTATAATTAAATAATAATTAAAATGATAAGGTGCGGCTTCATCCAGTAAATAATTAATTATTTCACTGGGTAAGTCTAGTAGCCTGGCTGACACTCCCTCACTCTAAAAAAAACAATAAAAAAAATTCTATGATTTTTTCTTTTTATACTTTTTTAGTAGAGTAGGAAGATTAGATATCTCCTTCCTAGGTATCCAAGAATCATATTCAGATGATTTATTCTTGAATCTCAATAAGTATTCTGTACCTTTTTCAGCAGTGACTATTCTTTCATTTAAAATTTTTTCAATTTCTGCTGTTTCAGTGATTTCATTTGGGGTTTTCTTTGGTCTACCCCTCCTTTTTGGAAATAAATCACTATTGGATGTGTAAGGTTTCAAAAGAGATATTGGAAAAACAGGATGTTTTCTGTCATATGGAGAATACAGAATAACTTCAACTGCATTATCTCCAATCATTCTTCTGACAACAAATGGACCAACAAATGGATCTTTCAATTTGTTATTACCTTGTAAGTTGAAGTGGACTGTAGAAATCAACACTTCATCACCCTTTTTAAAAGTGTATTCTTTATGGGATTTGTCCCATCTTTTCTTCTCATATTCAAATGATTTTTCAATACATTTTTGAGCATGATTTCTACATAGTTGTTGCATTTGAAGAAAAGATTTTACACCAGGATGTATATCCAATTTAGGTATTTTGTTATTGAGAATTTGGGCAGGAGTATTTGGAACATATCCAAGCCAGAGCTCAAAAGGCTTTCTTTGAGTAACAGAATGAACAGTGCTATTATAAGCAAATTCCAACCCAGGAAGTAAGGTAACCCAATCATGAGTAAATCTATCATTATCTTTATACTCAAGGCCAAAGGCACAATATCTTCTTATCATGTCCTCTAAAGTCTGAATCATTCTTTCAGCTAAACCATCATTCTGAGGGTGATGGGCAGTAGAAAGTTTCAGATCACAACCACAAACATCCATCAGAGACATCCAAAATTCAGAAGTAAATTTAGGGTCTCTGTCAGAGATTATGACTTTAGGAAAACCAGCAGTATTAAACATATGAGACCACCATAAGAAAGCTAATTCTTTAGTGGAAACATCCTTGTGGGCAGGGATAAATTTACACATTTTTGTGAATCTGTCCACAATAACCCAACAAGAGTTATAACTGTCTTTACCAGCAATAGGTAATCCTGTTACAAAATCCATGTTTATTATTTGCCATGGAGCATCAGGAGGTTCAATATGTTGCATTAATCCTGCTCTTTTACCATTTAATCTTTTTGATTTTTGGCAAGAATCACAAGATTCAACATATAATTTTGTGTCTTCAGACATATTAGCCCACCAAGCAGTGTTCTTAATTCTGATCATTGTTTTGTCAAGATCAAAATGGCCAGCTAATATGTCATCATGACAAATTTTCAAGATGAATTCTTTCATAGAAGGAGGAATAACAATAACATTTCTCAACTTTCTTCTATAATATAGATATCCTTCATTAATTGAAAATTTACCTTTTTCCAAAGCTTTTTGGTACTTTGGTGGAAGGGTTTTAATTAATGCTTGTATTGAAGCATTCTTTGGATCATTTAATATGGTGCATAACTTTTTCAAGTCAGTGTCCTTATCATATGATTCCAGAATAAGCTGTAATAGCTCTTCCTCCATATCAACCACATATATCCCATGAATAAGAATAATTTCATCCTCAGGATCATAAGCAGGATTAGAGTCATCATTTGGTAAAGGTAACCTTGATAACATATCCACATTTGAGTGAACAATACCAGCCCTATGAATAATTGTCATCCTCCCTCTGTACTCTTGAACAGCCAGCTGCCATCTGAACATATGTCTGTTAGGTGTTTTCAAGTTTAAAAGGGATTTAACTGCACTGCAGTCAGTGACAAGTTCAAATTTCTGGTCATCTAGGTAATAATGAAGCTTTTCTAGAGCCCATACTACAGCTAAACACTCTAATTGAGTAGCACCATATTTCAATTCACTATTTCTCAAGGTTCTTTAAATATAACAAATTACTACTTCTGAAACTTTATCATTTATCACTTGTTTTTGATGGAGGGCGGCACCAAGACCAATGAAACTGGCATCAGTGTACAAAACAAATGGTTGATTAAAGTCAGGTAAAGCAAGAATTGGTGCTGACATTAAACAGTGTTTCATAGTGTCAAAGGCTCTTTTTCTTTCACTATTCCAGACAAAAGCAACATCCTTTCTAGTTAATTGGGTAAGGGGTAAAGCTATGACTTGGTAATTTTTAATATACTGTCTATAGTATCCACACATTCCCAAAAAACTTTGGAGCTCTCTCACTGTTGTAGGAGCCTTCACCTGTTGTATGGCTGCCACTTTGTTCTGGTCAACACATATTTGTAAGCCTGAAACAACATGACCAAGAACTTTTAAAGAATGGAAACCAAATTTACATTTCTTCAAAGCAAGTGTCATATTTATTTCATTCATTTTCTGGAATACTTTACACAGGTGTTTAAGATGGTCCTCAAATGTTTTTGAGAATATAATGATATCATCAATCTAAACCATCAGCCATCCTTCAATTATCTCTTGATGGAATGTGTTATCCATTAATTTTTGGAAAACTGAAGGGGCATTTTTAGGGCCAAATGGCACCCTAATATACTTATAAATACCCATATGAGTGGCAATCATCAGAAAGTTCTGAGAATTTTTCTCAACAGGTACTTGGTGGTATCCTTTATTACCATCCAAACAGCTGATATATTTAGCACCCTGTAAGGTAGCATGTATAGAGCTGATTCTAGGTAAAGGGTAGATATCATCAACAGTATAAGTGTTTAGTGCTCTGTAATCACCACATAACCTGGCTTTATCTTTCTCATAAGAAATTAGGACAGGTGAGATAACACAATATTTAGGTGTTTCAACTACCTTTTCAATAATATTCATTTTTAAAAGGGTAGAGATATTGTCTTCAATATCTTTTCTCTTTGTGGGAGAAGCCAGATAAGGCTTCTTCTTTAAACTAGGCGGTATATCAGTTAATGGGCAAGACAATGAAAGTTTCATTTCCTCTTTAACTAATCCCAGTTCATGTGACCCATGAGCAAAGGCCATAGGAAAAGACTTTATCAAGTTAATGATGGAATCTTTATCCTCACCAGAAAGTTGTTCTCCAAAAGAAGCATTGTCAATTTCAGATATAAGGGCATGCATCTCTTTTGTAGATCTTCCTTTACATTGAACTACAGAATTACATGTGTTCAATTCTGGTTTTACTAATTTTTTAGGGGAGGAAATCTTAAATTTTCTCTTCCCATTCATCCCCATTGTGAAATATTGGTTTGAAGGATCCAATTTTATGCCATACTTGGTTAAAATATCATTCCCTACAATAAACCAATTGCTCAAGCTATCATTTTTCATGACAACAAAATCACAAATAGCTCTTACAAAACCATGGTTATATTTAAAAAACACTGTGGCTTTGTATTTACCAATGGGGGACAAAATAGAGCCATATCCTCTCCAATTTTCAGAAATGATAGGCATCAGTTTTGATTTATAGTTTTGATCTACTGAAGCAAGTGCCCTTTCAGATACTACACTTCCTCCAGCTCCAGAATCCAGAACAACTTCAATGCTGGTTCCATTGATCAAGACTGGTGCCTTAAGAGGGGCAATAATAATTGAGCTATTCTCAATGTTCTTTATGATCTCAGCATCTTCAACTGTAGATAAATCATTATTATCAATGTCAATAGTATTTGAATAATGGATATCCTCTTCCAGCATCAAGATTTCTTGTTGAGATTCATATGAAATATTGCTGGAACAATCACTTGATGTATCATCCAGTACCACTGTGTCATCAGCATGCTCCTCTGTTTGTTCTACCAGATTTATCTTCTTGTCACAAACATGGCCTTTCTGCCAAGGCTTGTTGCACTTGAAGAAAGTGTTTGTTGCATACTTCTTTGGTGCAACAGGGGCAGAAGGTTTACCAACCTTTTCCAGAGGTTTCTGTTGGTAAGTGGAGGGTTTCTCCAAAGGGGCCTAGGAATGAATCTTCTGGCATCATACTTATTGTTTAGAAGTATCTCATTGCAAGTATTAATGAAAGAAGAGGGTTCTTTGGAGAACTCAGTCCTAGTCACTATCAAGTCTCTCAGAGACATTGGTAATTTATAGAGGATCCTGTCCTTCCATAAATCAAACTCCATATTTGGGTCCATTGCCCTTAAGATTTTTAAAAGTTTCATTAAAAACTCAATAGGTTTATCAGTAGAAGAACTATATCTAGTTTCCTCATACTGCCTTTGTTGAGCCATTCTGAACTTGGAGCCACCAAATTGTGCTTTAATTAATTTCTTCCAATCCTCCCATGAGTAGTCATTCCCATCCAGGAGAACAGATTCATACCACATCAGGGCAACATTAGTGAACAAAGAAATTAGCTTGGACACAATTTCCTCATCTGGGAGTTTGTAAGAATTTTTTAAGTTATCAATTCTGCAAATAACATTTTGCCAATCAGAGGAAGAATCACCATCAAATGTTGGGTACTGGTCAAGTTTTGGCCAATTCTTTTGATTTGAAGGAGTCTCTTTAGTACCAGCTTGTTTCTGAGTAAGAAGCTGCTGTAATTTCTCTAATTGTGCTGAAATCTCATTGTTTAACCCTTCTGTTGCAGATCCTGGTGCATCATCAGTTTTTGATGGAAACTCAGTGTTATCAACAGGTTTTTCTGGAGCTATTTTTACTTTAGATGAACTAGCCACAGGTACTATTTGATCATCCTGCACTATATGTTCCTTCACAGAAATGTCAGAATATTTTTGGTCATTTAACAATGAGTTCAATTTTTCTTCAATGGTTGTTAGTCTTGTTTTCATTCTTGGAAGACTAGATAAACTCTCATTGATAGTTGCAAAAGATAATTGATTTTTATGTTGAAAAGATGACAAATGGTCATTCAATCTTTTCAGATTTATCTTATCTATCTCTACCTCCTGGCAACAGGCGGATACAGTATCTTTTAGTTTAGACAAATCATTTTTTATATTTTGCCATAAAGCAACTTTCTTTTCATGGGTTGCTTTGTAATGAGACAATTCATCAGAGACTCTCTGTGCTTCACTTCTTAATGCTTGATAACCCTGATCAGTTAACAAACTATTATATCTCTGAGTCAATTGCATATTGTTCATTATATGATTTTGCTTGGCAATAATATCTCTCAAGTGCTCATCATTAATTCTTGCTACATCTGGAGTGTTTCTCAATAAGGAAACTGAGTAACTTTCCAGACTCTCATAGAACTCAGGGTCAAGAGTTTCATCAATCACAGCCATATCAGGATTAATCATTGAGGTAGCAATTAAAAGTAATGGATTAGATACATGAGATATCTGTCTACTATTCCCAGCCTCTATAGGTCTCAAAGTTTCATCCTCCCTTCCAGATTTACCTGAAGGAACAGAGTCAGCCACAAGAAATGGCACTTGAGAATCAATAGAGGGACATACCAGGGTTTGCTGGGTATCACCATATTGGGCTTCCTTCTTCTTTTGCCTCCTTGATAAGGGTGGGGAGGAGTGGGGTTGACCTGGGTGGGCCTTGATGGACCTACCTGAGGTAACCGATGCTGGTTTTGAGCCAAGTAGTCCCACTGAGTGTTGAGCCAGTACCACTGCCACTTGGACACTTCCACCTTCTCTTGGGACTGGGGAGCCAATTGTTGTTGATCCCTGGGAGGAAGAGGTTTCTTCTTCTCTTGGAGAAAAGTATCTGTTCTTCTCACCTTTTCTTCCAAGGCATCTACCCTTACCTTTAGTCTCAAGCTTTCTGTCCTTAACTCCTTTATGTGAGTAGACAGATTCTTTACCTGCTGAGACAACGGCATCTTTTTTATCCTGAAGCCGTTTGGAAGCTCTTCTGGTGGGTTTATCATGGGCTTCTTATCCTGAGTTGTGTCCACTAGGATTTCTACTTCTTCCATCTCTACATCCTGTTTGGGGCAAGGATTTATTAGTTTGAGAAATTCTTCTTCTTAAAGGAGAACTTACAGAAGTAGGCTCATCATAATCAATTAAGTCTAGTTCTTCTTCACGTGCAGCAAAACCACTTTGGTCAGTCATCCTAAGCTTTAACTGAAATGAAAAAAAGAGACAAATTAATTAGTCTTTATTTTTAATTTTTATTTAACAGAAATAAAATAAAAATAATAATAATAATCTTTTTAGGATAAAAATCAACTTAAATAAAATTAATTTACTAATAAAAAAAATTTAAAACCAGGATTATAATATAATCAACTGTAGAAATAAATAAAAAAAATTATTAATAATTTTTAATTATTTATTTTCAGGATTTAAATCAACTAATTTATTGCCAGGACTTATTGTCAACTGAAGTAATCAAATATGAAACTTTATTAATTTAACAAAATTTTATTTAAACTGATAACTTAACTACCAGGACTTAATGTCAACTGAAGTAATCAAATATGAGTTTTATTAATTAAAAAAAATTTATTGAACTACCAGGACTCAAAGTCAACTGAAGTAATTAAATATGAATTTTTTATTAATTAAAATATTATTGTCAGGACAATTTGTCAACTGGAACAATTAAAATTTAAATTAATCAGGACAAATGTCAACTGAAAAATTATAATAATTTAATATTAAAATATAATTATTTTATTACTTCTGGGACTAAGAACACTTATTGCTCTATTATGGTCAACCAGGAAAAATAAATAAAAAAATATAATAATAAAAAATAAATTCCAAATTACCAGACACCTCCCCCTGTAAAATGAGCAAATTAATGCCACTTACAGAGTGCTGAGTAAAAGGAAATACATAGCAAATGAAGAGTGAAGAGTAACCCACAAATAGTAATAACAATAATTACCACGATATATACGACGTTTAGTCAGTATATGAACCTAAGTTTTGGAGCGCGGTTTGATTCCTGTTCGCAGCAAAAACTTTTGTCACGTGACGTATGACGTTCGTCGTTTTCTCGCCTCCCTCGTCCTTTACAGGTACTTTGCACACCAATGGTCCCTTCGATTACGCCTCAATTAACGTTGCGCCGACGATATTTCGGAAAGGTTCCCAATTGTCAAGGTATGCTTTTGGTCTAGAAGTTTTGGTATGAAGTTTTACGAGGATTTTAAAGGTTTAAATGGACTCTCAACAAATTTGTACGTATTTCTTAATTCAAAGATGATTATTTTACTCAATTAAAAGAGGTAGGATTAAAATATTAATATAATTTATAGATTAGAGTTACGTATTGTAAATACTAATGATATAGAATATAAGAATAAGTTTTGATTTGTTATTGTTGTAATAAAATGATGTAGTAAATGGAATGATTAAAAAACAACCAAAAGAGAGGCCTTATATAGGCAAAGGAGAGACAAAGCACGGCAATCAAATTCTAAAAACAGTAGTATGAGAGAGAGAAAAGAATATTCCAGAAGGAGTATTTTCAAATAATAAAGTTGTTCTAAAA
This sequence comes from Hemileia vastatrix, assembly GCA_030280995.1. Classification (NCBI taxonomy): domain Eukaryota; kingdom Fungi; phylum Basidiomycota; class Pucciniomycetes; order Pucciniales; family Zaghouaniaceae; genus Hemileia; species Hemileia vastatrix. Next base: position 28,723,691 of record JASXTE010000003.1, on the reverse strand, counting down.
AGAAGGCGTCAAAAAGATGTATTTACAGAGTATGTCAGGAATACATCAATTTATTTAATATTTACTGTAGAAGTCAATTCTAAATAAGAAATTTGAATTTTTTGTATATATTTAATATTATTTGAATATTAAAATCTTATTTTAACTTAAAATCTATTTTTTAATATAAATTTTTATTTTTTCCAACCTGTCAAATGAGCACGGTGTTAGAGAAAAAATATAAGGGACAATTTTATATTTTAATTTTAATTATTGCTTTAATTTTATCATTCTATTAATTAGTTAATTTATTATAAGTAATTTTAATGTAACTAATTTATAATTAAATAATAATTAAAATGATAAGGTGCGGCTTCATCCAGTAAATAATTAATTATTTCACTGGGTAAGTCTAGTAGCCTGGCTGACAAGAAAGGTGTTTTGGGGTCACAATATTGCATATTTTATAAAAATAATCATGGTTGGTTTGGTGGAAAAAAGAGGTATTTTGAAATGGAAGATTTCTAACTTTGATACCCCCTAATATGTAATATAAATTTAATGTAAATACATAAGCTGCAATTATTATGTCCTCTTTTAATTTCAATAAAATTGTATGTTTATTTACTGGGCTGCTGGAACAGCCTGGCTGACAAGGGGCATCTACCATCATGTTGGTAACACCCCACTCCATGCATATTCTGGCACTGTGTCATTTACACCCAACATTAGCTGTTCATTTTGGTAAATGTTGGGTACAAGTAAGTATATATACTTACAGATACTTACTTTGTGTCATTAAATCACACCTCTCCCTGACAATTTTTTTTTCATTTTGCATTTCTCATCAAGATACTTAATCACACCCTTGATTCCACCACCGTTTCACACATTATCTTTTCAATTCACTATACTCACTACTCATCACCAAATTTTAATGATTTTCACTATTTTACACAACCAGCTGCACACACCAAGCCTCAATTACTAAAATACGACGAGCAACCACTAGAAAACATGCTCTCTAAACACACATAGGAAATAATATACTCTTATTCGTTTGTACCAAGTTATTCATTGAGAACATTGAATGACATGCATAAAAAATTAGCAGTCGAGGTTTACCTAATGACTGCCAAAGTCCCAGGGTTGAATATTAACTAAATGTGGTGATTAGTAAAAGATACTGCATAGGGCGGTTGAATATTGAAATTCATTATAAAATGACCAAGTAAAATGGAATTATATACTTATTTTTTACCTACACGGAGGTAGATGCCCTTACATGTTATTGTGTGTTGAGTACTTGCCGTGTGGGGGGGTGCTATAGTAAATGTTAGGTTATGTTAGGTTTCACGGCAAGTGTATGTCTTTAGTGTGCCGCGACCCCCATTAGGCCTTTCCTGATTCCTACCGGAAGGTGGAACAGGCCAGACTAACTAGTTACCGGGGTTTCGGGTAACGGCACAATAGTTTTGCCCGCAGTGTAAGATGTCTAAGTGGTCACAGGCTCGACTCCTGCAGGGTACACTTTCCATTTCTGACCTTAACAGCGTATATACTAGTTGGTCGATCGGACAAGCAAAACACTTTTTCTGCCCCCTCTTGAGTAAATAAATGGTTATGAAATGGTCCTCTTAGACATTCAGTCCCAAGCAAACTTAAGCTTTAAAGCCTTGCATATAGAGCACAATGGCAGCTCTAATCATACAAGAGTCTTTTCCGTCTGGGTAACTGCAGGCTCAGGTATTATAAATAAACGCCTGATGGTTGCTTGTTAAGAATTGTGGGTCGTTATTATCGTTGTTTAGAAATCAAAGAGATGACACTTGTTTGCACAAAGGTGATAAACCATCATTGATATCACTTCTTTTCTTTTATGATTGAAGGATTGTTGTAATTTGTGTAAATTCTCTTGTGTTACCACACTCAAATAAAATACTGATTTCCACGGGGTGTGTGGAGGTAGCTCCTTTTCCAGTCCAGTTGATATCAATTGGGAAGCAGTGCAGCATTTGTATATTAATCCATGAATGCTATTGAAATAGATCTTACCTCGCTGACCGTCAAACCACACTGCGGAAAAAGAGCATGGTCCCGTCCAGCTACAGGCCTTCAGGACCCAAATAAACAGAGATCATCACAAGTTAGTGAGTGAACATCAGGCCAGTCCTGGAGTGTGGAGTGTTTGCCAATTTGCCGCCCTCCCTTCTCAGGCCCCTGCCTCTGCTCCTCTGCGTCTTTCCTCCATCCATCTTGTGCGCACAAGACAGATCCGCCGGCGAGTGGTGGAACCTCATGGCCAGCTCGTCCCTGCCGAACGATCGCACGCTTTCGTTTTCCTTCTCATCAACATCTTTTTCTACTGGGGGCCGCTCATCTCACGAATCATCGGTTGGCCGAGAGAGCCGTCTGCGCCGTCTGTTTTCTCGATGGGGTGATATTGCTGCCCTCCATCTTTCCTCGAGCACCTCTTCCGGAACCGTCACTTTCCACCGTTCCGAGGACGCTGGAAGGGCTCTTCGCCACGCTCCTGTCGATCCGGATGCTCATCGCTTGTTTGTCGTTTGCTTTTGCCTTTGCCAGTGTCTTTTTCTTGCCCTGCTGTCGATCTTCACCTCGCTCACAATTTGCTTTCAATCAAAAGCTTCGATATCATCAAGCCGTATTCTCCCTCTTCTCCCGTGTAAGCCCTAATGGCGCTATGTTCTCTTGCTCTTTCTTGTTTGTTCCGTTTACCCACTTCTTGGCAAGAATATCCCCTGATTCAAATCGCAGAGCTCGGCGCAGCACACACAATCCGCCTGTCCACTCTATGTCTCATGTTTCGATATCAGATCATTCCAGGTCTCACTCACGGCATCACAATGCTCGCTCATCTCCACCCCCTAAGGAATATGTGGATAGCTTCCCTTCCAGCTCTTTCAAGGAACGTGATCGTTACTCAGACTTTGCAAATACAGTAGACTCTTCTGATAACATCTCCTCGAGCCGCACAAGGCACAGGAACAGACGAGGAGCAACGGACTCACACACTCACCCCTCGGACTCAGCAACAAGTGCAGAATTTCGTCACAGCCGAGCTGAAGCTGACTTTATCAGACGCCATGGTGTTCAAACTACTTCAAACATGTCTAGTGTATGGTGCAACGCTAAAGGGTCCAGGGCTTGGTGGAATCAAGAAAAAGCTTTAAAGGTTTTTAAACAGTATGGAGATGTACTTGAAGTGCATATGCCTCGAAAGGCGCCTGGCATAGACGAATTTCAGGAATTTTTGTAAGTTTAACATCTTTACTGGAAATACAATTTCCATTCATTCTATACCAGTCTACAAGCCTTACTGAGATTTTTTCATTATACATTTTGGATTTAAATCAAGTTTTGTCCATTTTGTGAGACTTAAACATTATTTATTGTTCCCTTTTCAATCGCTTGATGGTAGACGTTTCTTAAGTCATTCCTTATCATCGTCTTTGTAGAGAACTGAGCCCGAAGCTCGTGCAGCTATCGAAGGTGTTAGTGGCGCCGTTTTTGGCCACAATAAGTAATTTTTATTCAAGTCAACATCTTATTGGTTAAAGTGTTATCTACTGATATCAGCCTAGTTTCAGATTGATTTGTTCTTTATCCAATTCCACTTTGACCCCGGCTAAATCAAAACGTTTTTCACTTGCTGACTCGGTTGATTCTTTTGAAAATGAAGGCTCAAGTCGGAAGAAACAAGCTACTGACCAGCGATATCATACGTTGGAGAGAAGTTATATAATGTCTTCCGGTGATCATTGGAGCCCGCCTAGATCGTCTGATAAGCCTGATCATTGGCGTCCTCAAAAGCCAAAAGAATTAAATGGAAGCGAAACCCAATCCAAGAAACATAGGTCATTAGAGACTTCCCCGCCAGTTATAACAGAGAAAGAAAAAGAACATCCATTGTCTGTTCCTCTAACTGATGCCGACAAAGAACACGTTGGTCATTATCCGGCACACGAGCAATTACTGCGTGATGATCACGTAGGCAGTGTTATCACAATCATGGATGAAAACCCCCAACAACCATTAAATGACCCTTCTGAAGCTTTCAACCTTTCAGGATCATATGGTCATGGCCATGACCCAAACTTTGGAGGGCCAAAGTTAACGGATGAGCCTGGCACACCTCCCGAGCCCCATCCATCAGCGGCGGAGGCGGATGCTTCTGTAAACAATGGTGAAATGAATGCAGTTATAGTTGAACAATCATCTTCGTTTGCACCTCGCGGTAGGCAAGATGAGATAGATGGGCTTGTGGGTCTGAGCTCCTTTTATTTCGCTTTAAAGAGTAGTTTAATAATATTTGATACTGGATTCCAGGCTATAGACAATTCAATACCGGAAAATTCAGATCGGGCTTATGAAGCCGCAGTCAAATCCCAACGAAAAACAAAGCATCACTGTAAGTTAAGCTTTTACCAAGCTTTCCTCAATAATTGCAGATTTTTCTTTTAAATTGGTGACACATTCTTCCAGTCAAGTATTCACTATGCTTGGATGGATTGCCTCGACATGGAGTAGACATGGTTGTAAGCAAAAATATTTTTTGAGTATATCCGAACTAGTTACTCATAATTAGACACTTGTTCCTCCCTCTTTTTCTTGGGTGGAATGCACATCTTGGTTTAAATCTCTTGATTTGGGTCTGGTTGTATTTTTTTTATTTTTTTTATACTTTTTTACAGAAACTTGTAAAGTATTGCCACTCTTATGGACAGGCTTCAAATTTGACCGTTGTGGAATATCATCCAGGCAGCTCATCTGCGTAAGATTTTCAACTTTATGAGCCTGATTCAGTTTTTTTTTTTTTTTTTTTTTTTTTTTTTTTGCTCTAATCTCAATCATCTCGTAGGTTATTGTCCTTTGATCATCGAGAACATATGGATACTGCGTGCCGTGAACTTGACGGCTCACAGTTTGAAAGAAAATGCTATTTAAAGGCTACTGTCAAAGATAGCTCAAGCTAGTTGAGTTTCCCCCCCTTTTTTTCCTATCAAATAAACTTTGTAGACAGTTTTAATTGGTTAGAGAGAATCTTTTTTGTCTGCCAACTTGGTATTGCATTTACGAATCATGACTAATAAAATAATTTATCTATTCAAAAGTTGAATTTTTTTTTCTTGTCACCTGACACTAATGAGTCTTTGGTTCTTGAGTGTTAGATATATGTGATAGATTTATATTTTACAGCTTTTTATTGTTTTGAATAATTGCACACCTTTTTGAAAAAAATGTTGACATCATTTGGTAAACAAAGTGAGACTAAAAGTGTGCTGAAGTGAAGTGATATATTCTCTCTAAGTTTAAGATAAACAAGTTTCATAGAGGTTGAGTAGTTTTTTCTTCTTCTTTTCTTTTCATTTCTTTTTTGCTTTTTTGTTGTTGTCCAGTGAGTTAATAATTTTAGGGAGACTCTATTTAAGTGATTTATGTGTTCATCAAAAGTTTTCAAAAAAACTATAATGTCATCAATATAGACCATTAACCATCCTTCAATTATTTCTTGATGAAAAGTATTATCCATCCCTTTTTGAAAAACTGAAGGGGAATTTTAAGGGACAAATGGCATTCTAACCTACTTACATATTCCCATGTGAGTAGTAATAAGCAAGAAATTTTGGGAGTTCTTTTCAACAGGGATTTGATGATAACCCTTATTACCATCTAGACAACTAATAAATTTTGCACCTTGAAAGGTAGCATGTATTGAGTTTATTCTGGGTAAAGGATAAATATCATCTACTGTATAATTATTCAATGCTCTATAATCCCCACATTATCTAGCTTCATCTTTTTCATAAGAGATTAAGACTGGGGAGATGACACAATATTTTGGGGTAACATCAACCTTCTCAATTATATTCATTTTTAAGAGTGTAGTAATATTATCCTCAATATCTTTTCTCTTTGTGGGAAATGCAGGATATCGGTTTTTCTTAAGGCTGGGAGGAATATCACTCAAGTTACAGGATAAAGATATTTTTTCATTTCTTCCTTAACAACTCCTAATTCATGAGATCTATGAACAAAAGCCATAGGAAAGGATGTAATCATGGCAATAATAGACTCTTTGAGTTCACCAGTTAAATGATCACCAAATGAAACAGTATTTATTTCAGACAGTAAATTTTCCATTTTTTCTGTTGGTCTACCTTTACATTTAATCAATGAATTACAAGTTTTTAACAGGTGTGTAGAAGGTTTTTTAGAGGAAGAAATGTTAAATTTGCTTTTTCCATTCATGCCCTAATGTGAAACAATTTTTTTCAGGATCCTTGTCGGTCAGTTGTCTAGAAGAAGGTAAGAAAAAGAGGAGGACAAGGGAAAAATAAAAGAAATAAATTACAATAAAATATTTAATTTATTTAAGAGGGAAACAACGGCGAGCAACTTTGAGAGATGACAAAAACTTAGAATTTATTAATAATAATACTATTTAATGTAAGGGTTCTGCGCGGCAAACACTTTTAATTACTATCATACTTAAAGCAACCTTTAAATTGTTATATAGAATTTTAATTAGATTTGTATTACTAATAAAAAAAATATAAACGTAGTAAAATAGTATTTAATTTGTTGAGTGTGTAATAAGTGATGATGCTACAGGGGATTATCCAAGGCCCTTTTATAGGCAATGGGTCCTCTGAAGCGCCACTATGTTTGTAAATACAATAGTTAGAATAGAATAAAACAAATATATCAAAGAGTAAATGAAACATAACAATGTAGAGAAAAACATGAAACAAATAATTAAAACCCCAATTAAGAATCCAATTTTCCCGCCATTAATTCCCAAATCAGTAAGTAAAAATAGTGAATAACTAAACAAGATTGGAACATAGGAACTATGAGAAAAATAATTCCAAACAGATGGTACAGTCTGATTTAAGGATATTTTAAGTGAAACAAAAAATACATTGACGCAACAAAACATGTAATTAATCTCAATTTAGTATAAATTACTTAATTGGTTTTTCCTGACATAATTAAGGGTCAAAAGAAGCGTCATTAATTATTGTTTAGTATTATATGAATGGTGTTAATTAATATATAAATTAAAATAATTAATTTAAATATATTATAAGTCAATTTTACGCTTATAATTATAATATATGTTTTTTCAATTAATTAAATATAAATTTATAATTATTAAGTAACATAAAAATGCGCCATTATTTGTAGAATATATTATATTATGTTTAATTTAAATGTATATAAAAATTTATATAACCAATAAAATTAATATAACACTTGTATATAATAAAATACTTATATAATTTTATTATGCAATAAAATAATAATTTATATTCATTAAATACAATTCTTACCCACTCTTTCAGGTTTTATAAGTTACATATCATTTACTGGACTTCTGGAATAGCCTGGCTGACACTCCCTCACTCTAAAAAAAACAATAAAAAAATGCTAAGATTTTTTCTTTTTGTATTTTTTCAACAGAGTAGGCAGATTTGAAATTTCCTTGCCAGGTATCCATGCATCATGTTCAGATGATTTGTTCTTATATCTCAATAAATATTCAGTACCTCTCTCAGAAGTGATAATTCTATCATTGAGAATTTTATCAATTTCTGCTGTTTCTGTGACTTCCTGAGGGTTTTTCTTAGGTCTTCCTCTTCTTTTTGGAAATAAGTCACTGTTGGAAGTATAAGGCTTAAGCAAAGAAATGGGAAAGACAGGATGTTTCCTATCATATCGAGAATACAATACAACTTCTACTGCATTATCACCAACCATTCTTTTAACAACAAATGGTCCTACAAAAGGATCTTTTAATTTGTGGTTACCTTGTAAATTGAAATGGACAGTAGAGATCAACACTTCATCACCCTTGTTAAATGTGTATTCTTTATGGGATTTATCCCATCTTTTCTTTTCATATTCAAATGCTTTATCAATACAACTCTGAGCATGTTTTCTGCATAGCTGTTGCATTTGCATAAAAGATTTTACACCAGGGTGTAGTTCCAACTTAGGTAATTTATTATTGAGAATCTGAGCAGGAGTATTTGGGACATAACCCAACCAAAGCTCAAAAGGCTTTTTCTCAGTGACAGAATGAACAGTGCTATTATATGCAAATTCAAGACCAGGCAAAAGAGTGACCCAATCATGAGTAAATCTGTCATTGTCTTTATATTCTAAACCAAAGGCACAATACCTTCTAATCATATCTTCCAGAGTTTGAATCATTCTTTCAGCTAGACCATCAGTCTGAGGATGGTGAGCTGTAGACAATTTTAACTCACAGCCACAAATATCCATCAAAGAGGTCCAAAACTCAGAAGTGAATTTTGGATCCTTATCAGAGATAATGGCTTTTGGAAAACCAATAATATTAAACATGTAAGACCACCATAAGAAAGCTAATTCTTTGGTGGATACATCTTTGTGGGTTGGAATAAATTTGCACATTTTTGTGAATCTATCAACTATTACCCAACAAGAGTTAAAGCTGTCTTTACCTGCAACAGGAAGACCAGTGACAAAATCCATATTAATGATTTGCCAGGGAGCACTAGGTGCTTCAATATGTTGTAATAACCCTGCTCTCTTACCTGTTAACCTTTTAGATTTTTGGCAGGAATCACAAGATTCAACATATAATTTTGTGTCTTCAGACATATTAGCCCACCATGCAGTGTTTTTGATTCTAATCAATGTTTTTTCAAGATCAAAATGACCAGCTAATATGTCATCATGACAAAGTTTGAGGATAGTTTCTTTCATTGAAGGAGGAATAACAATTACATTGGTAAGCTTCCTTCTATAATATATATAACCATCTTCAATAGAGAACTATTCTTTATTTAAAGCATTTTGGTACTTTGCAGGAAGAGTTTTTATTAATGCTTGAATTGAAGCATTCTTAGGATCATTCAAAATAGTAACCAATTTATTTAAATCAGAATCTTTATCATATGAATCCAGTATTAACTGTAATAACTCCTCTTCCATATCAACTATAAATATACCATGGATATGAACAGTATCATCTTCAGGTACATAAGCAGGATTGGAGTCATTATTTGGCAGAGGCAATCTGGAGAGCATATCAACATTAGAGTGAACATTTCCAGCTCTATGGATAATTGTCATCCTTCCTCTGTATTCTTGAACAGCAAGTTGCCACCTGAACATATGTCTGTTAGGTGTCTTTAGGTTTAAGAGGGACTTCACAGCACTACAGTCAGTTACCAACTCAAATTTTTGGTCATCCAAGTAGTAATGAAGTTTCTCAAGAGCCCAAACAACTGCTAAGCACTCCAATTGAGTGGCACCATATTTCAATTCACTATTTCTTAAGGTTCTTGAAATATAACAAATTACAACCTCTGAGGATTTATCATTAATAATTTGCTTTTGGTGAAGGGCAGCACCCAGACCAATAAAGCTAGCATCTGTATAAAGGACAAATGGCTTGTTAAAATCTGGAAGAGCCAATATAAGGGCTGTCATTAAGCAACTTTTTAATGTATCAAAAGCTTTTTGACAGTCATTATTCCAGAGAAAAGCAACATCTTTTCTGGTCAGTTTTGTAAGAGGCAAGGCTATGACCTGATAATTTTTAATATATTGTCTATAATAGCCACACATACCCAAAAAACTTTGGATTTCTCTTACAGAAGTTGTTGCTTTCACATTTTGAATGGCAGCAACTTTATTATGGTCTACACAAATTTGTAAGCCTGACACAACATGGCCAAGGACTTTCAAAGATTGAAAACCAAATTTACACTTTTTTAAAGATAAGGTCATATTGATTTCATCCATTTTTTGGAAAACTAAACTCAAGTGAATCATATGTTCATCAAAAGTTTTAGAAAAAACAATAATATCATCAATATAAACCATGATCCAACCTTCAATAATTTCTTGATGGAAAGTTTTATCCATGACTTTCTGGAAAACTGAAGGAGCATTTTTAGGGCCAAATTGTATCCTAACATACTTATATATTCCCATATGAGTAGCAATAAGCAAAAAATTTTGAGAATTTTTCTCAACTGGAACTTGATGATAACCTTTATTACCATCCAGACAACTAATAAATTTTGCACCTTGCAAGGTAGCATGTATTGAATTAATTCTGGGTAAAGGATAAATATCATCAACAGTATAAGTATTTAAAGCTCTATAATCTCCACATAATCTAGCTTTATCCTTTTCATAAGAAATCAAGACTGGGGAGATGACACAATATTTGGGGGTGACATCCACTTTCTCAATGATATTCATTTTCAATAATGTTTCAATATCATCTTCAATATCTTTTCTTTTTGATGGAGAAGCAGGATATGGGTTTTTCTTAAGGGTAGGAGGAATATCACTCAAATTACAGGATAAGGTAATTTTCATCTCTTCCTGAACAATTCCCTAGACATGAGAACCATAAGCAAAAGCCATAGGGAGAGAGGTAATAGAGGCAACAATAGAATCCTTTTGTTCACTAGTCAACTGATCACCAAAAGAAGCTGTATTTATTTCATGTAATAAATCATCCATTTCAGTTGTTGTTCTACCTTTACACTGGATCAGTGAGTTACAAGATTTCAACAAATGCCCAGAAGTTCTAGGAGAGGAAATTTTGAATTTCCTTTTCCCATTCATTCCTAAGGTAAAGCAATTATTTGCTGGGTCCAGTTTCACACCAAACATGGTTAAATTATCATTTCCTATAATAAACCAATTGCTTAAATTATCATTTTTCATGACAACAAACTCACAAACAGCTCTGACAAAACCACCATTATATTTGAAAAATACAGAGGTTTTGTATTTGCCAATAGGAAATAAGGTAGAACCATACCCTCTCCATTTTTCAGAAGTTATAGGTAATAATTTACTCAAATATTCCTTATCCACTGAAGCCAAAGCTTTTTCAGACACTACACTTCCTCCAGCACCAGAATCAAGAACTACATCAACATTTTTACCATTAATGATAACAGGTGCCTTCAAAGGGGATATAGGAATAGAATTGTTAGTAATATCTTTAATTATCTCAGCATTTTCTACTGAAGATAAATTCAATACACAATCTTCAGATATATTATTCAAATAATGGACATCATGTTCCAACATTAAAACATCTTTAAAAGATTCATTGTCATAGGAGATATTACTTTCACAGTCACTGGAAGAATTATTGACATCAAGTTCAACTTCATCAGTGTCTTCATTTTGTTCAACAAGATGAATTTTCTTGTCACAAACATGAACCTTCTGCCACAGTTTGTTACACTTATAACAAGTATTTGTTGCATATTTTTTAGGTGCAACTGGGGCAGAGGGTTTACCAGATTTTTCTGGGAGCTTTATAGAAGGTTTATTCTGATCATTATAAGATTTACCAAGGTAATTCTTTGGTTCATATCTATGGTTGAGCAGTACCTCATTACAGATATTAATGAAAGAAGAATTTTCCCTTACATGCTCAGTTCTAGCCACAATCAAATCCCTAAGAGAATTTGGTAATTTATACAAGATTTTATCTCTCCAAATATCATAATCCATCTTTGGATCAATTGCTCTAAGGATTTTTGTTATTTTCATCAGAAAAAAAATGGGCTTTTCAACAGAGGAGTAAAAATATCTAGTATTTTCATACAGTCTCTGTTGAGCTAACCTGAATTTGGAACCACCAAACTGATTCTCAATCAAGGATTTCCAATCATTCCATGTATAATGATTGTTATCTAAAAGAACAGATTCATACCACATCAAGTGTCAGGCTAAGGTCAAGTACAAGGACGTGAACTAGCTTGAATAGTCAGTTGTCTAGAAGATTTTAATGGTCCTATATGAATACTGCAGTTCTAATCCACTAAGTTATAAAATATAATCAAATATAGAGGTTTCAGTGATATAATTCTCACTATTCTTATATGTGGCTTACAATCTTTATAGTTGGTAGAAAAATAGATTATCTAAATTCAGATACTATCCAAAAGTCTTATAAAAGTACTAATTGATATGTATTGTAATTGGTTTGGTTATATTGATTGAATTGTAATGATAAAGAATGAAGAAATACAACCCAAAAACCTCCTCCTTTTATACACACTGAGTTCCCCAATGATTCCCTTGATGTACCACCCAATACACAGTTAATCACGCCTCTAAACAACTAATAAACATTCCCATCAACATTCCCAGTGACCCATGACATAATTAGAAGAGTAATAACCGCCAAAATCCTGAAATAACAAGGGAAATCCATCAAAATTAAAGAAAAAGACAAAAAGAGAGTATATGCGTATAAAACAATAATATTAAGGACTAAAGGAGACTTTTTAAGGTTAATAATAGCTTAATAATAAGGGGGATTTACTGTAGAAATAATGAGGCTAATCCTGACATTATACTACGTGAAATTCCCATTCAAAAATAACCAAAATTGACTGAGAAACCACCCAAAAACTTAAAAAAGAGCGTGAGATGTGGGGTAACTACATGCAGTTCTTGGCAGGCGCTTGCACGGGTAAATCCTTGACTAAAATTAGGCGAATTTAAGCGTGGTGATGAAATAAAGTGCCAAGAGTGAGGTTATTAATGAAATTAGTGCATATAAACAGGGTCAATGCATTATTAATTAAGCTAGGACACTAAATAAGCGCCTGTCGCCTATTTTAGTGTGTTTCCCCACAGTGGGCGTAGAATGTGGGGTAATTATAGTGTGAAAAAGCTAACTTTGCTAAAAATGAAGCTATTCACACGGGAAAAAAGCAGGCAGTATGTGGCCAGTACACAGAAGCCATTTCTGGCATAAAAAACACCAAATTTGAAAAGTGTTATTTTTATGCATTTAAATAGCCAAATCAATAGTTCTAAATGAGCCCAATTGATCTGTCAAAGCGCAATTTTGATATTCTCAATTTTATAGCGCATATAGTCAACTTTTAAGTGAAATAAAGCGCATTTCTTGTTTTTTGCATAAAACTATGAATATAACAGCTTTAAGTGTACTTAAAAATTATGCAGCCTTATACTTAAGGTTCTTAAGATTACCCTAACATATTCCAACTTAATATTAAGTACATAAGACCTATAAAAGGTGGATATATGCATGTATATAAGGTGTTATAATGGCATTTTTTGTGTATTATCATAATTTTACTTATGTATACTATTTGTGTACTCTTATTTATTTTTCCCATGTATAGTTCATGTGTTTAACATAACTTATAAGTACTTTTTACTCAGTCCTGGAGATATACAGGCTGACACTCGCCCACCCAAAAAAAAACAATAAAAAAAATGATAAGTTATACATTTTATTTTATTTAATTTGTAATTTTCAGGTATTCAGAATAAATCTGTAGCATTAAAGATTCAACTTTAAAGAAATAAAACATAATAAAATATTATGAGTACTGTTTTTTTAACCCCTCAGCTGGTTGAACAGAAATTTATTTCTGTTTAAATTTTTTAAGAAGGGTGGATAAATTAGAAATTTCCTTTTCAGGTATCCATTTATCAAATTCATTTGATTTCCCTTTAAATCTTAGTAAATACTCAGTTCCTTTTTCCTTAGTAAGGATTCTTTTCTTGAGTATTTTTTCAATCTCTGCTTTTTCCACAATTTCTTCAGGTTGCTTTTTAGGCCTTCCCCTTCTTTTTGGAAATAAGTCAGGATCATTTGCATGGTAAGGTTTCAATAATGAGATAGGGAAAACTGGATGTTTCCTATCATATGGAGCATATAATATGACTTCCACAGCATTATTCCCAACCATTTTATTTACTACAAAAGGTCCTACAAAGGGATCCTTTAATTTAACATTACCTTGTAAGTTAAAATGTAGTGTTGATATGAGGACTTCATCTCCCTTTTTAAATTCAAATTCTTTATGAGATTTGTCCCACCTTTTCTTTTCATATTCAAATGCTTTTTGGATGCATTCTTCTGCATGCTTTCTACAAATTTGTTGCATATGAATAAAGGATTTAGTGCCAGGGTGTATATCCAACCTTGGGAGTTTATTTAAAAGATTTACTGGGGTGTTTGGTACATATCCCAGCCAGAGTTCAAATGGTTTCTTCTCTGTTACAGAATGAGTTGTGCTGTTATAAGCAAATTCAAGGCCAGGAATTAATGTTACCCAGTCATGTGTGAATTTCTCATTGTCTTTGTATTCTAATCCAAAGGCACAATATCTTCTGATCATGTCTTCAAGAGTTTGTATCATCCTCTCAGCCAGCCCATCAGTTTGTGGATGGTGTGCTGTAGACAATTTTAATTGACAACCTGATACTTCCATCAAAGATGTCCAGAACTCTGAAGTAAATTTAGGGTCTCTGTCAGAGATTATGGCTTTGGGGAACCCAGCAGTATTCATCATCTGAGTCCACCATAGTAATGCCAAGTCTTTTGCAGATACCTCTTTATGGGTAGGGATAAACTTACACATTTTTGTTAATCTATCCACTATTACCCAGCAAGAATTGAAACTTTCTTTTCCTGCTAATGGCAAGCCAGTTACAAAATCCATGTTTATAATTTCCCATGGAGCTTTTGGCTGCTCTATTTGTTGTAACAACCCAGCTCTCTTCCCAGTTAATCTTTTAGATTTCTGACAAGAGTCACATGTTTCAATGTATTTTTGTACATCCTCTTTCATGTTTATCCACCAGGCTGTATTTTTAACCCTGGTTAATGTTTTGTTAAAGTCAAAATGACCAGCTAAAATTTCATCATGACAAGTACTCAACATTAACTCTTTCATAGAAGGTGGTATTACTATTACATTGCTTAACTTTTTCCTGTAATATATATATCCATCTTCAATTGATAGTTTACCTTTTTCCAACGCATTTTTATACTTTGGAGGCAAGGTTTTAATTAATGCACTCATGGAGGCATTTGTTGGATCATTAAGAATGGTAGATAGTTTAGACAAATCTTTATCAGATGAATAATTTTCCAATATAGTTTGCATAAACTCTTCTTCTAAATCCACTATATAAATCCCAAATATATGTATAACCTCATTTTCAGGTACATAAGCTGGGTTGTCAGCATCATTTGGCAAAGGACTTCTGGATAATAAATCCACATTTGAATGCAATGTTCCTGCTCTGTGAGTGATTGTCATTCTTCCTCTGTACTCTTGTACAGCTAGTTGCCATCTAAACATGTGCCTATTAGGTGTTTTCATGTTTAGTAATGATTTTACTGCACTGCAATCTGTTATAAGTTCAAACTTCTGGTCTTCCAGATAGTAATGAAGTTTCTCCAAAGCCCACACCACGGCTAAACATTCTAGCTGTGTGGCACCATACCTTAATTCTGTTTTTCTTAAGGTTCTGGATATATAACAGATAACTACTTCAGATAATTTTCCATTTATTATCTGTTTTTGCTGTAAAGCAGCACCCAAACCTATGAAACTTGCATCAGTGTACAAGATAAAAGGTAGGGTGAAATCTGGCAGTCCCAATATTGGAGCTGACATTAAACATTCCTTTAATTTGTTAAAGGCGTGCTGTCTTTCATTATTCCAAATGAAAGCTTCATTCTTCCTGATTAATGTTGTTAAAGGGGCTGCAATGGATTGGTAATTTTTAATATATTGTCTATAATATCCACACATACCCAAAAAACTTTGAACCTCTTTTACATTTTTAGGTATCCCAATGTTTTTAATTGCTGCCACTTTATTCTGGTCAACACAAATTTGTAATCCAGATACAACGTGTCCAAGTACTTTCAAGGATTGAAATCCAAACTTACATTTCTTTAATGCAATAGTCATATTAATTTCATCCATTTTTTGAAAGACTCTTTTCAGGTGAATTAAATGTTCATCATATGTTTTTGAAAACACTATGATGTCATCAATATAGACCAATAGCCATCCTTCAACCATTTCCTGATGAAAAACACTATCCATCAATTTTTGGAAGACTGAAGGGGCATTCTTTGGGCCAAATGGCATTCTCACATACTTATATATACCCATATGTGTGGTTATTAATAAGTAATTTTGAGAATCTCTTTCCACAGGAATCTGGTGGTAACCCTTGTTCCCATCCAGACAGGAAATATATTTTGCTCCTTGTAAGGTAGCATGGATAGAAGCTATCCTTGGTAGAGGGTAAATATCATCTACTGTATATGTATTCAGAGCTCTATAATCACCACATAATCTTGCCTTATCTTTTTCATAAGAGATTAATACTGGTGAAATGACACAATACTTAGGTGTTGTGTCCACTTTTTCAACAATACCCATTTCCAACAACACTTTTATATTGTCTTCAATATCTTTCCTTTTTGCAGGAGATGCTGGGTAAGGTTTCTTTTTTAGGCTGCCAGGAATATTATCCAAATCACAGCTTAAAGAGATTTTCATCTCATGGTCTTTGACCAATCCTAGTTCATTTGAGCCATGAGCAAATGC
Source organism: Hemileia vastatrix (assembly GCA_030280995.1). Lineage (NCBI taxonomy): Eukaryota > Fungi > Basidiomycota > Pucciniomycetes > Pucciniales > Zaghouaniaceae > Hemileia > Hemileia vastatrix. Next base: position 28,707,258 of record JASXTE010000003.1, on the reverse strand, counting down.
CATAGGATATGATTTAATCAATCTCAAAATATCTTCTTGTTCAATATTTGAGAGTTGAGGACTGAAAGAGGCCTTTTGGATTTCATTTTCCAATTCACCCACTTCATTGGTGGTTCTTCCACCTTGCAGTTGTTCTTCTCTAGGAGAAATGGCATATACTGAATTTTCAGAACATATTTTGAATTTTCTTTTACCATTCACCCCTATGGTGAAACAACTGTTTGCAGGATCTAGTTTAATGCCAAATTTTGTCAATAAATCATTGCCAATAATAAACCAATCACTACAATTATTATTATCCATTACTACAAATTCACAAACTGCTCTAACATATCCATTATTATATTTAAAGAATACAGCAGTTTTGTATTTGCCAATTGGATTTAATACTGAACCAAAACCTCTCCAGTTCTTTGTCTGAACAGGTTCTAGTTTTTCCTGGTACTTACTATCAAGTTTCATTAATGCATTAAGTGAAACTACACTACCTGCAGCCCCAGTGTCAAGAATGGCATTCATTTCTTTCCCACATATGATAATAGGTGCTCTGATAGGTGTTATTTTGTAAGTATCATGAGATACATCTTTAATTATTTCAGCTTCCTCTATGGAAGTTAAAGATGTGTCTGTATGAGGTATAGCATCATTCAGGAACATTATATCCTGTTCTAATACAAATATCTCATTTTCATCATCACTGTAAGATATGTTACTCTTGCAATCCTCACTGGATTCCACATTCTCATCTTCATGATTACTAGGTTCAGAATTCTGTGAGGTTTCAATAACATTTATTCTTTTCTTACACGTGTGACCTTTAACCCAAGGTTCATTACATTTGTAACAAGTGTTATTTTCTTGTCTCTTAGGGACAAGGGGAGCTGAAGGTTTTTTCTTTTCCACTGGTAACTTACTTGTAGTAGGTTTTACCACGTCAACACTTTGTCTGTAATTACTATACTTGGTTTCATATTTGTGGTTTAATAATATCTCATTGCATATATTAATGAATCCAGAGGTGTCTCTGACAGTTTCAGTTCTAGCTACAATAATGTCTCTAACTGATATAGGCAACTTGTATATTATTTTTTCTTTCCACTCTTCATAATCCATTTTTGGATCCATAGCTTTCATGATTTTTATTAAATTCATTAAGAAGACCATGGGTTTATCTCCAGCATTTGGATTATATCTGGCCCTTTCATACAGTCTTTGTTGAGTGATTCTAAATTTTGGGCCACCAAATTGCCTTTCAATTAGTGCCTTCCATTCATTCCAGGAGTAATTAATTCCCTCACTCAATACAGATTCAAACCATAATAAGGCCACATCTGTAAATAAAGATATTAAATTTGAAGTAATTTCTTCATCAGGTAATTTGTATGAAAATTTTAGGTTATCAATTCTTTGTATGAATTGTTGCCAATCAGATTTTGAATCCCCGTCAAAAGAAGGGTACTGATCTAACTTAGGCCAGTTCTTTTGGCTAGTTTTTGCTTCCCTAACCTGAGGAATATTGAGTAATTCACTTACTTTAGAAAGATGATAATTTATTTCATCTTTTACTGATTTTATATTCTCAGAGCCCATGACACTATGTTCATGTTCCATCATTGGTTTATCCTCAGAGTGTTTCATAAAAACTGGTACTCTTTCTACATAAGAGGTATTATCCTTTATTGTTTCAGTATTTTTCAAAATGTTAGCTACTTCAATTTCTACCCTTTGTAACCTATCTTTTATTACAGGTACTTGAGTCAAAGTATCATTTACATTTGAAAAAGATAATTTTACACGTCCCTCTATGGTAGCCATAATATTCTGAGAGTGTTCTAATTTACTTTCTAAATTTCTAATCTCAGATTTTAATCTTTTATTCTCATTGATTAATTCATTATTTGAATTTTCAATAATTTTTAATTTATTGGCTGTGGTACTCAATGATTGTGTTAGTTTTAATAATACATTTTCTGTATTAATGTTTGACTCTTTTGAGATCTCTTCCAATTTTTCAATTCTCAATAATAATTTACTTATTATTTTTGATTCCATTGGATTCTCTTTTAAAAAGTATTCTATTTTTTCCGTGTCCAACTCAGAAGACTCATTATCAGGGTCAAGATTTAATTCATTTGATTCCATTTTTATATTAATAGTATTTTCCTGGTGATCAATAAAACTATTTACATTGTCCTCATGTAAAGACAAGTTTAACATATTCTGTTCAAATGAATAATCCTTTAAATCCTTATCAATAATATCCAATATTTCCTTATCAATCTCATTACCTATAAGTAATTTATTTTCAGGTTGATATAATTGATCATAAGAAGTTGGATGACTTACCAAGGTCTTATCCCACTTCCCCTGCCTCTCCTTGCCTTTCCCCTGTAAGGGTGACTGCTGGAGCCCTGCTGTTGAGGATTGTTGTAGTTTTGGGCGTACCAATCCCATTTCCATTTGCTTACTGTAATTTTTTGGTCCTCCTCTTGGGCTGGAGGTGTTGCTATGGAATTGTTGGGTGCCACTGTTGGTGGTTGAGTCTTTATGTCCACTAGAGCTTGGTTGACCTCTATGAAACCTTGAGCTGCTCTCTTTTCCAGATTGTTGATCTGGTCCACTATATTGTTGACTCTTATTGTCAAGGTGTTCAGTAGGGTGGATAGGGAGTGAACTTGTTCTTGTAAAGTATTTTTTGTTTTCTTTATTGAAACCTGCTTTAACAGCTTTTCCCTTTCCTCCAGAGACATTGAAGGAGTGTTGTTGATTATGGGAGAGTCCTGGCCCTCCATTTGAATGTCCTGTAACAGGTCTTTCAGCTCTAGGTCTTAAGTTATAAGGTTTTACCTTATTACTTACAATGTCATTGTTGTCACACATTTTTACGTGGAATTTAAAGAATTGAAAGTTTAGATATGAAAACTTCAAAAAGGAGTTTTATCAGTATTTATCAATACCACTGAAGACAATTTTATTGCTTACTTATTGGTATGAAGTGAATATTTAAGTGCCAAAAGTCAAATATGCTTTTATGTGGTCACTTGATTTAACTGGTCTACAATATGTAGCCATGTTTTTATATTCAAAAGAAAACAACTGTCAGTATGATTCTTTCTAAATATTTAATGAATTTTACAAACCAATAAAAGAAAAGATTAAGAGTCCTGTTAAAAGAAAACAATTAATCAGTTTAATTGGTTTATTATCTGCAAAGATCACAAATTTAATTGGTCTATTGACAGACTCCCACTAAGAACAATTATATGTTAAATTAGTGGTAAAAATTTTATCTGCAAAGATCTCAAATTTAATTGGTCTATTAACAGACCCACTAATAAAAATTATAAGTTAAATTAGTGGTAAAATTGTTGATTCAATATCACAATTTTATAATATAACAGGGCTTCTTTTTCTGAAATCACTATATAAGTGACCCCAACCTGTTGTAATTATCCAAATATTTTTATAGGGATATTATTTACGTGCACCTTCTCTTGAAAATTTCACTTACAGGATTATAACAGAATTCTTGAGGAAAGGCCCCCAATTGTCAGGCTAAGGTCAAGTATAAGGACGTGAACTAGCTTGAATAGTCAGTTGTCTAGAAGATTTTAATGGTCCTATATGAATACTGCAGTTCTAATCCACTAAGTTATAAAATATAATCAAATATAGAGGTTTCAGTGATATAATTCTCACTATTCTTATATGTGGCTTACAATCTTTATAGTTGGTAGAAAAATAGATTATCTAAATTCAGATACTATCCAAAAGTCTTATAAAAGTACTAATTGATATGTATTGTAATTGGTTTGGTTATATTGATTGAATTGTAATGATAAAGAATGAAGAAATACAACCCAAAAACCTCCTCCTTTTATACACACTGAGTTCCCCAATGATTCCCTTGATGTACCACCCAATACACAGTTAATCACGCCTCTAAACAACTAATAAACATTCCCATCAACATTCCCAGTGACCCATGACATAATTAGAAGAGTAATAACCGCCAAAATCCTGAAATAACAAGGGAAATCCATCAAAATTAAAGAAAAAGACAAAAAGAGAGTATATGCGTATAAAACAATAATATTAAGGACTAAAGGAGACTTTTTTAAGGTTAATAATAGCTTAATAATAAGGGGGATTTACTGTAGAAATAATGAGGCTAATCCTGACATTATACTACGTGAAATTCCCATTCAAAAATAACCAAAATTGACTGAGAAACCACCCAAAAACTTAAAAAAGAGCGTGAGATGTGGGGTAACTACATGCAGTTCTTGGCAGGCGCTTGCACGGGTAAATCCTTGACTAAAATTAGGCGAATTTAAGCGTGGTGATGAAATAAAGTGCCAAGAGTGAGGTTATTAATGAAATTAGTGCATATAAACAGGGTCAATGCATTATTAATTAAGCTAGGACACTAAATAAGCGCCTGTTGCCTATTTTAGTGTGTTTCCCCACAGTGGGCGTAGAATGTGGGGTAATTATAGTGTGAAAAAGCTAACTTTGCTAAAAATGAAGCTATTCACATGGGAAAAAAAGCAGGCAGTATGTGGCCAGTACACAGAAGCCATTTCTGGCATAAAAAACACCAAATTTGAAAAGTGTTATTTTTATGCATTTAAATAGCCAAATCAATAGTTCTAAATGAGCCCAATTGATCTGTCAAAGCGCAATTTTGATATTCTCAATTTTATAGCGCATATAGTCAACTTTTAAGTGAAATAAAGCGCATTTCTTGTTTTTTGCATAAAACTATGAATATAACAGCTTTAAGTGTACTTAAAAATTATGCAGCCTTATACTTAAGGTTCTTAAGATTACCCTAACATATTCCAACTTAATATTAAGTACATAAGACCTATAAAAGGTGGATATATGCATGTATATAAGGTGTTATAATGGCATTTTTTGTGTATTATCATAATTTTACTTATGTATACTATTTGTGTACTCTTATTTATTTTTCCCATGTATAGTTCATGTGTTTAACATAACTTATAAGTACTTTTTACTCAGTCCTGGAGATATACAGGCTGACATCAAGGCTACATTGGAAAATAAAGAAATTAGCTTAGAAACCATTTCCTCATCAGGGAGTTTATAAGATCTCTTTAAATTATCAATTCTTTGGATAAAGTGTTGCCAATCAGAGGAAGAATCACCATCAAAGGTAGGATATTGGTCTAACTTAGGCCAATTTTTCTGACTACTGGGATGGTCCACTTTTTGGTTTGAATTATTCATTATTAATAATTCCTGAAGTTTAGCCAGGTGTTCAGAAATTTCATTATTTACAGAAACAGCTGGTGCATGACCATCACAAGATTTTTTGCTAGTAGAAAAAGATTTTACAGACTCATTGTCAGTTTGTTTAATGGTTGAAATATGAGGAAGAAAGGATGAACTTTGCTCAGGTTTTTTCCCTTTATTTTTTTGCAGCTTATTTACAGAAATCTCATTTAATTCATTATTGATGGTTAAGTTTGAGAACTTTTCCTGCAGGTCAGACACATAGTTTCTTATTCTTGGAATTTCAGACATCTGGTCATTTACTTTTGCAAGAGATAGAACATTTCTGTCATCAGAAACTGAGTGTTTGGTACTTAGTGCATGGAAATCATTTTTTAGCTTCTTAAACTCATTTTGCAGAGATTTTATTTCATTCTTGAATGAATAATTTTCCTCAATAAGGGGTTTCAATTCACTCAAGGTCTTATGTAAACTGATATTTCTATCTGAGATAGCTCTATGGTCACTTCTTATTTGTTTTTGTTGACTAAGAACAATATTCAAGGTTTCTTTGATTTTTAAATAAGCTGTATCTTGTACAGAAGAACTCACTTTACATTGTAAGTGTAAATAATTTAATCTATCATTTTCATGGATTAACACATCTCTCACATTTTTGTCTTTCACAATATTAAAATCAAGGGTATCTTTCAATATTTCCTCAGAAGTTTTTTCAATTAAGGTATAGATTTCAGGGAGAACAGAATCATTTTTAATTGCAAGAGAAGGATTAATTAAAGAAGTAGAAGTTAAATGTAAAGGTTCATCAAATGACAATTTTCTAATTACATCAATAGGGCTACTAGTTACAGGAAGCTGTCTTTTAACAGGTTTAACTGTTCTTTCACCATGTTCAATAATATTACCTGCAGAAGAAGATTTATTAGAAAACATACCCAAGTGACTATCAACCAAATTACTTACCATGGCAGAGGAGGAAACTTCCCCTGGGACTGGGTTTGGGATTGTGCTTGGGCCTTCTTTCTCCTGCCTTGTTGGTAGGGATGAGGAGGTGGATGGAAATTGGGTGTTCTGGATGGGCCAGGCTGATGATGAGGAGGGTGTTGCACATTCTGTTGGTAGTGACTCATTAGATAATCCCATTTCCATTGCTCTACTTCCATAGTATTTGGATTTTGGATGGTTGAGCTGGGTGGCTGTGAAGGTTGAGCCTGAAACTGAGGCTGATTGGGAGGCAACTGAGGAGGGGCCTGGGCCTGAATCTGGATCCTGAGTTCTTGGACCTGATCCCACAAGGTGTCTACCTTTGCTTTGTACGTCATATTTTAAGTCTTCAACTCTTTTATATGACTGGATAGGTTGCTGATTTGTTGTGGCAGAGGAAGCTTTTTTATTTTGAAGCCTTTTGGAAGACCTTCTTGAGGCACTAGAGGCTTTACTTCCTTCTGTGGTACTGGGGGAAGGGGGTTTGGTTTGTTTGCATTTCCTGTCATTTCCACATCCTGCAGTATGTGAATTCTTTGTGTTAGCATAAGATTTTTTATGACCAACTTTAGAAGAACTTACAGTGTCAGCATCATAGTCAATTTCTATTTCATCCACTTGCATGTTATCCATTTTTTCTGCCAAATTGTTGGACATACTAGTGGGAAGATTTTAATTTACTTTTTATTTTTTTTAAAAAAATAATAAAAGTTAGTCAATAATTGCTCCAAATAATAAAAAAAATTTTATTAATTAAATTATAGAAAAAAAATTTTTCAATATAAAGTAATAATTATAAAAAATTAGTTTTATAAAAGTGGATTGAAAGGTTAAATTGGGAATAACAATCAAGTTAATTCAACCAATTAATTACCAATATTAAATATGGCAATATATTTGGGACTAAGCACAATGTACTTTTAAGTCAACCAAAATTAACAATAATTAATAATAATAAAAAATTAAATTAATAATTCGATTTGTATTAATAAAAAATGTTAATTCTTCTAGGACTAAGAGGATTTAACACTCTATAATGGTCAACTAGGAAAAAAAAAATATTTAATAATTGAACACTTACACTCAGTGAATCAGCAATTAAGCCACAATCACTGTTATTGCAGTAAAAATATAGTAATATGAGTGAGAGGTGCAAAGGTGAACTTACTATAGTGATCGAAAAATCACTTCAAAATAATATAAAAATTAGTATAATATAAACCTAAGAAATCGAACCCAAGTTCAAAACACAGTCGCGGCAAAAGTTTTGTTTTTGCTAGGTGGTCTGTGCGTTTTGTCGTTCGTCGCCAGGCTCGATCAGTGTTGTTGTTTGGAAAGGTCCCCAGTTGTCGGTCAGTTGTCTAGAAGAAGGTAAGAAAAAGAGGAGAAAAGGAGGAGAGAAGGAGGAGGACAAGGGAAAAATAAAAGAAATAAATTACAATAAAATATTTAATTTATTTAAGAGGGAAAAAACGGCGAGCAACTTTGAGAGATGACAAAAACTTAGAATTTATTAATAATAATACTATTTAATGTAAGGGTTCTGCGCGGCAAAAAATTTTAATTACTATCAGACTTAAAGCAACCTTTAATTTGTTATATAGAATTTTAATTCGATTTGTATTACTAATAAAAAAAATATAAACGTAGTAAAATAGTATTTAATTTGTTGAGTGTGTAATAAGTGATGATGCTACAGGGGATTATCCAAGGCCCTTTTATAGGCAATGGGTCCTCTGAAGCGCCACTATGTTTGTAAATACAATAGTTAGAATAGAATAAAACAAATATATCAAAGAGTAAATGAAACATAACAATGTAGAGAAAAACATGAAACAAATAATTAAAACCCCAATTAAGAATCCAATTTTCCCGCCATTAATTCCCAAATCAGTAAGTAAAAATAGTGAATAACTAAACAAGATTGGAACATAGGAACTATGAGAAAAATAATTCCAAACAGATGGTACAGTCTGATTTAAGGATATTTTAAGTGAAACAAAAAATACTTTGACGCAACAAAACATGTAATTAATCTCAATTTAGTATAAATTACTTAATTGGTTTTTCCTGACATAATTAAGGGTCAAAAGAAGCGTCATTAATTATTGTTTAGTATTATATGAAAGGTGTTATTTAATATATAAATTTAAATAATTAATTTAAATATATTATAAGTCAATTTTACGCTTATAATTATAATATATGTTTTTTCAATTAATTAAATATAAATTTATAATTATTAAGTAACATAAAAATGCGCCATTATTTGTAGAATATATTATATTATGTTTAATTTAAATGTATATAAAAATTTATATAACCAATAAAATTAATATAACACTTGTATATAATAAAATACTTATATAATTTTATTATGCAATAAAATAATAATTTATATTCATTAAATACAATTCTTACCCACTCTTTCAGGTTTTATAAGTTACATATCATTTACTGGACTTCTGGAATAGCCTGGCTGACAATCCTACTTGATACCAAACATGGTTAAAATGTCATCTCCCATAATAAAACAATTGCTTAAGCTGTCAATTTTTATCACAACAAATTCACAAACATCTCTGACAAAGCCACCATTATACTTAAAGAATACAGTGGTTTTGTATTTTCCAATGGGACATAAAACAGAACCATAACCTCTCCATTTTTCAGATGTCATAGGTAATAAATTACTATGATAATTTTCATCCACTGAAGCAAGTGCTTTTTCAGACACTACACTTCCTCAAGTACCAGAGTCAAGAACAACCTCAACATTTTTACCATTTATGATAACAGGTTCCTTCAAAGGGGGTATGAATATAGAATTGTTAGTAATGTCTTTAATTATTTCAGCATTTTCCACTGAAGATAAATCCAATACACATTCTTCAGATATATTATCTAAACAATGGTCATCCTGTTCCAACATTAAAACATCTTTAACAGATTCATTGTCATAGGAGATATTACTATCACATTCACTGGAGGAATCCTTAATGTTAGCTTCAGGATTATCTGTTTCCTCAGTTTTTTCAACAAGGTGAATTTTCTTGTCACAAACATATCCTTTGTGCCATGCTTTGTTACATTTAAAACAAGTGTTTGTTGCATATTTCTTTGGTGCAACTGGGGCAGAGGATTTACCAGAATTTTCTGGGAGTTTTGATGAAAGTCCCTGCTGATCATTGTAAGATTTTAAGGTATAATTCTTTGGATCATATCTATGTTTGAGTAATACTTCATTACAGATATTAATAAAAGAAGAATGTTCTCTTACATGTTCAGTTCTAGCTTCAATCAAATCTCTGAGAGAACTTGGTAATTTATAGAGAATTTTGTCTCTCCAAATATCATAATCCATTTTTGAATCTATAGCTCTAAGAATTTTTATTATTCTCATAAGGAAAACAATTATAGGTATCAAAGTTAGAAATCTTACTTTTTAAAATAACTCCTTTTTCCACCAAATCAACCAATTTTTTTTTAAAAAAATATGCCATATTGCTCACCCAAAATGCCTTTTTACTGAGAATTATTGCCAAGTTTGTGGATTTATTTTTGTGTTTTAAAATACTATTTAAATAATTACAAATATCCAACTTTGATACACCCTAATAAGTTTTTTAGTAGAGGAGGATTTATATTTAGCATTCTCATATAATCTCTGTTCTGTCAACCTGAATTTTGAGCTACCAAATTAATTCTCAATTAATGTTTTCTGCTCATTCCATGTATAGTGATTTCCATCAAATAAAACAGATTCATACCACATGAAGGCTACTTTGGAAAATAAAGATATTAACTTAGAAATAATTTCTTCATCAGGAAATTTATGAGAGTTCCTTAAATTATCAATTCTTTGAATAAAATGTTGCCAGTCAGATGAAGAATCATCATCAAAGGTAGGGTATTGATCAAGCTTGGGCCAATTCTTATTGCTACTAGAATTTTCAACTTTAAGGTTGGAATTATTCATTGTAACCAATTCCTGAAGCTTGGAAAGGTTTTAAGGAAATTTTATTATTCACAGAAGCAGCAGGTTCATCATGAGTATTAAAATATTTATTTTTGGTCACAAAAGATTTCATATACTTGCTGTCAGATTGCTTAATGGCAACATTGAAAGGAAAAAAGGAGGTTCCTTTTTCAGGCAGTTTACCTTTATTTCTATTAGAATTATGAGTAATATTTTTTACAACCTCAAAATGTTCATCATGAATAACTGGTGATGTAGAGAATTTTTCCTCAAGATTGGACAAATTTTTTCTTAACTTAGGAATAAAAGAAAGCTGATCAATAATTTTTTCAAGAAATAGAACATTTATGTCTTCCACTACTGAGAATTTATTACTCAAATCTTGGAAATCAATTTTCAATTTTTTCAATTCACTGTTTAAAGTCTAATTTTCATTTTTTTAATGAAGATGAATCATCTATGAGGGGTTTATAACTCACCAATAATTTTATGCAGATGTTGATTTTAATCTGAAAGAGATCTGTGATCATTTTTTATAAATTTCTGTTGAGAAAGTACATGATTCAAGGTGTCCTTTTATTTAAAATAAGCTGTATCTTGTAAAGAAGAACTCAATTTAAAATTTAAATGCAAACTATATAATCTGTCATTTTCATTCTGTAGTAAATCTTTCAAAACTTTGTCTTTTATAACACTAAAATCAGGAGAATCTTTTAAAATCTCTTAAGAAGTTTGTTCAAGAAAGAAATAAACTTCAGGTGCAACAGAATCATTTTTAATTGCAAGAGAAGGATATATTATAGAATTTGAAGTTTAATGTAAAGGCTCATCAAATGACAATCCACTGATTACATCATTTGGGCTACTTATAACAGGAAGTTGTTTTTTAAGAAGGTTAACAGTTCTGTCAGCCAGGCTGCTAGACTTACCCAGTAAAATAATTAAAAACTTCCTGGGATGAAGACACACCTTTTTATTTATTATATATTATTATTAATTTTATTATAGTTACCTTAAAATTTACTTGTAATAAATTAACTAGTTACAAAAAAGTAAATATAGTAAAAAATTAAAATTAAAATTAATTGTCCCATATATTTTATTTTTATTTCCTAACACTGTGCTCAATGACATATTAAGCAAAATAAAGATTAAAATATTAAAATACAAATTAATATTAAAATAAAAATAAAAATTGAAAAAAAATTTAACTAAAATAAATATATACAAAAAATCAAATTACTTATTTAAAAATGACATTAACAAGAATTTTTAAATAAATCAAATCATTTTGACATATACAGTTAATACAACCTTCTAAATCTTACTTTATAGAACAATCTTAAAATTTGAGATATTTTCTTCTGGAATTTTCTTTCTCTCCCTCATACACTTGTATATAGGATTATTTACTCCGTACTTTGACTCTCTTTTGCTTTTATAAGGCCTTCCCTTTCTGGTTGTTTTGGATCATTCTTTACTCACTCATTATTTTATTAAATCATTTATTACATCAAATATTTATTAATATTATTTATTACTTAGTACTTACAACACTTCAACTCTAAATTATAAATTATAATAATAATTACAACACCTTTTTACCTCTTGTAATTGAGTAAATAAAATAAAAGATATTCCATACATAACTTTGCCTTTGAAATCTTCCAATTATACCTACCTACACAGTTATACCTCCATCAAAATCTTCTAGACAAAAAGGAATCCCCAACACTTGAGTCCCTTTCCAAATTGTCAATGGTGCATAGATATCTTGAAGCTGGCAACTGAGGGACCATTGACATTGAGGAACCAGTAGGGACAGTTGAACAACAAAAACAACAAACGTCATCAACCATGTGACTTATTTTTTTGCTGAGACCAGGAATCAAACAACACTCCAAATTTTAGTTTCATATATTGAAAATATTCATATATATTTGTGGTAATTATATTGGTTACTATCTGTGGGTCACTTTGCACATTTCATAGTTTATGTATATCTTTTTACTCAGCACTCTGTAACTGGCATTAACTTACTCATTTTACAGGGGGATGTGCCTGGTAAATAATTTTTTTTTCCTAGTTGACCATAATAGAAATATAGTGTTCTTAGTCCTAGAAGTAATATAAAAATTAAATTAATTATATAATTTTTTTTAATTACTTCAGTTGACCTCTTGTCCTAATAATTAAGTTATTATCTTATTGTTTTAGTTGACATATTGTCCTGGAATTAAAAAATATGTAAAATTAATTGAATTAATTATATTAAAATTATTTCAGTTGACATTAAGTCTCGGTAATTAAATTATTTCAGTTGATTTTAAATCCTGGTAATTAAATTTTTCAGTTGAATCTTAGTCCTGATAATTATCAAGATATATATTAGTAATTAATAAATTAATTTATTATTTCAGTTGATATTTTTTAAATCCTGGTAATAAAATATAATTATCTTAATTTAATTAATAAAATTGTGATTATTATTTAAGTTGATTTTTTTATCCTGATAAACATTATATTTTAATTATTCCAGTTGATTACCAAATCCTGATAATTGATTATATACTAGAAATATTTTTTTCTTCTATTATTTTTCTTTAAACAAAGTAAAATAATAACTTATCAAATTATAATATTTCTTTCTCTTAGTTCAGGTTATTTACAACAATGATGGATCAAAATGCTTCTGCTGGCCATGATTAGGAACTAGATTTAATTGATTATGATGAAGCTTCTTCAGTAAGTTCTCCTTTGACTACAAAAATTGCTCAAATTAATCAATTACTGGACCAATCAGGATTTGGAAATGCAAGAAATAGAGAAAAAAGTGGAGACAACTGCTCTGGATCAAAAGCCTTCAATCAACCCCCCAGAAGAGCTTCCAAAAGGATTCAAGATAAAAAGATGCCCTTGCATCAGCAAGTCAGCAATATCTCCACTCACATAAAGGAGTTAAGGTCAGAGAATCTCAAACTGAGGTCAAAATCAGAGTATCTAGAAGAAAAGGTAAGAAAAATAGAGTCCTTTCTTCAAGAGAAGATGAAACCTCCTCCTCCCCCAAAAGCCCTTCCACAATTGGCTCCCCAACAACATGAAAAGGTGCAAGACTCAAAATGGCAATGGGAATGGCTGAACACCCAGTGGGATTATCTACAGGCCTAACAACAATAACAACAACAACAAGTAAATCAGGCAGGTCCTTCAAGAACCCATCAGTTCAACCCTTCACCTCCCACCCCTATCAAGGAGGAAGAAATAGAAAAAAAATCACATTCAATTCTCGCCATAGACACGGTAAGCCCCAATATTGAATCTCAAGTACCTTTTCTTGTTACTGATTCAGTTTTTTCAGGTAATTCTGCAAGAGGAGATGAGACTTTGAGACCAGTAGAGGCTGTTAGTAGTAGAAAAATTGCTCAATATTCTAATGTATCTATCCTTTACCCAAAATTAGCTCTATACATGCTACCCTACAAGGTGCTAAATATATCAGCTGTTTGGATGGTAACAAGGGATACCACCAGGTACCTTTTGAGAAGAATTCTCAGAATATTCTGATGATTGCTACTCATATGGGTATTTATAAGTATGTTAGGATGCCATTTGGCCCTAAAAATGCCCCTTCAGTTTTCAAAAAGTTATGGATAACACATTCCATCAAGAAATAATTGAAGGATGGTTGATGGTTTACATTGATGATATAATTATATTCTCTAAAACATTTGAGGACCATCTTAACCACCTGTGTAAATTTTTCCATAAGATGGATGAGATAAATATGACACTTGCTTTGAAGAAATGCAAATTTGGTTTTCATTCCTTAAAAGTGCTTGGTCATGTTGTCTCAGGGTTACAGATATATTTTGGCCAAAACAAAGTGGCAGCCATACAACAGGTGAAGGCTCCTACCACAGTTAGAGAGCTCCAGAGTTTTTTGGGAATGTGTGGATACTATAGACAGTATATTAAAAATTATCAAGTCATAGCCTTACCCCTTACCCAATTGACTAGGAAAGATGTTGCTTTTGTCTGTAATAGTGAAAGACAAAGAGCTTTTGACACTATGAAACATTGCTTGATGTCAGCACCAATTCTTGCTTTACCTGACTTTAGTCAACCATTTGTTTTATACACTGATTCCAGTTTTATTGGTCTTGGTGCTGCCCTCCATCCGAAACAAATGATGAATGATAAAGTATCAGAAGTAGTGATTTGTTATATTTCAAGAACCATGAGAAATATTGAATTGAAATATGGTGCCACTTAACTAGAGTGATTAGCAGTAGTGTGGGCTTTAGAGAAGCTACATTATTACCATTATGACCAGAAATTTGAACTTGTCACTAACTGCAGTGCAGTTAAATACCTCTTGAACTTGAAAACACCTAACAGACATATGCTCAGATGGCAGTTAGCTTTTCAAGAATACAGAGGAAGAATGACAATTATTCATAAGGCTGGTATTGTTCACTCAAATGTGGATATGTTATCAAGGTTACCTTTGCCAAATAATGACTCAAATCCTGCATATGATCCTGAGGATGAAATTATTCATATTCATGGGATATATGTGGTTGATATGGAGGAAGAGCTATTACAGCTTATTCTGGATTCATATGATAAGGACACTGACTTAAAAAATTTATGTACCATATTAAATTATCCAAAGAATGCTTCAATACAAGCATTAATTAAAACCCTTCCACAAAAGTACCAGAGGGCTGTGGAAAATAGTAAATTTTCAATTGATGAAGGATATCTATATTATTGAAGAAATTTGAGTAATGCTATTTTTATTCCTCCTTTTATGAAAGAGATCATCTTGAAAATTTTTCATGATGACATATTGGCTGGACATTTTGATCTTGAAAAAACAATGATCAGAATTAAAAACACTGCTTGGTGGGTTCATATGTCTGAAGACACCAAATTATATGTTGAATCTTGTGATTCTTGCCAAAAATCAAAAAGATTGACTTGTAAAAGAGCTGGATTAATGCAACATATTGAACCTCCTGTCATACCATGGCAGATAATAAAAATGGACTTTGTAACAGGATTGCCCATTTCTGGGAAAGACAGTTGAAACTCTTGTTGGGTTATTGTGGACAGATTCACAAAAATGTGTAAATTTATCACTACTCACAAGGATGTTTCCAATAAAGAATTAGCTTTCTTATGGTGTTCTCATATGTTTAATACTGCTGGTTTTCCTAAATCCATAATCTCTGACAGAGACCCTAAATTTACTTTTGAATTTTGGATGTCTCTGATGGATGTTTGTGGCTGTGATCTGAAACTTTCTACTGCCCATCACCACCAAACTGATGGATTAGCTGAAAGAATGATTCAGACCTTGGAGGAAATGATAAGAAGGTATTGTGCCTTTGTCCTTGAGTAAAAAGAAAATGACAGATTCACTCATCATTGGGTTACCTTACTTCCTGATTTGGAATTTGCTTATAATAGCACTGTTCATTCTGTTACTCATAGAAAGCCTTTTGAGCTCTGGCTTGGATATGTTCCAAATACTCCTGCCCTAATTCTCAATAATAAAATACCTAAATTTGATTTACATCCTGGTTTAAAATCTTTTCATAAAATGCAACAACATTGCAGAAGTCATGCTCAAAGTTTTTTTGAAAAATATTTTGAATATGAGAAGAAGAGATGGGACAAATCCCATAAAGAATATACTTTTAAAAAGGGTGATGAAGTACTGATTTCTAAAGTCCACTTCAATTTACAAGGTAATAAAAAACTAAAATACCCATTTGTAGGTCCATTTGTTGTCCAAAGAATGGTTGGTGATAATGCAGTTGAAGTTATCCTGTACTCTCCATATGACAGAAAACATCCTGTTATTCCAATATCTCTTCTGAAACCTTACACATCCAATAGTGATTAATTTCCCAAAAGGATGGGAAGAACAAAGAGCTGAGACAGCAGAAATATATAAGATTCTCAATGACAGAATAATCACTTCTGAAAAAGGTACTGAATACTTATTTAGATTCACGAATAAATCTTCTGAATATGATTCTTGGATAACTGGGAAAGAGATATCTAACCTTCCTGCTCTAGTGAAAAAATATAAAAAGAAAAAATCATAGCATTTTTCTATTGTTTTTTTAGAGTGAGGGAGTGTGTCAGGCTAAGATCAACTAAAAGGACGTGAACTAGCTTGAAATGTCTGTGTCTAGAAGATTTAAATTGTCCTATATGAATACTGTAGTATAAATCCAACAAATAGTAAAATATAATCAAAAATAAAGGTCTCAGTAATATAATTCTCACTAATTTTATATATGGCTTACAATCTTTTTAGTTGGTAGAAAAATAGATTTTAATTATTCAAATACTATTCAAAAGAATCTATAAGGGTTAATAAATATGTATTTTAATTGGTTTGTTTATATGATTTAAATTGTAATGATAAAGAATGTAGAAACAAGACCCAAAAACCTCCTCCTTTTATACACACTGAGTTCCCCAATGAATCCCTTGATATACCACTCCAATACACAGTTAATGACACCTCCAGCCAACAAACAGACATGTCCATCAAAATCCCAGTAACTCATGACATAATTAGAAGAGTAACAACCACCAAAATATTGTAATAATAAGGAAAATCCATCAAAATTAAAGAATAAGATAAAAAGAGAGTATATCCGTATTAAACAATAATAAAAAAGACTAAAGAGGGAATTTTTAAGTTTAATAGTAGCTTAATAATAAGGGGGATTTACTGTAGATATTATGGGGCTAATCCTGAAATTATACTATGTGAAATTCCCATTCAAAAATGACCAATATTGGCTGAGAAACCACCCAAAAACTCAAAAAGGAGCGTGAGATGTGGGGTAACTACATGCAGTCCTTGGCAGGCACTTGAAAGGGTAAATCCTTGACTAAATTTAGGCGAATTTAAGTGTGATGATGAAATAAGACGCAAAGAATGAGGTTAATAATGAAATTAGTGCATATAAACAGGGTCAATGCATTATTAATTAAGCTAGGACACTAAATAAGCGCCTCTTGCCTATTTTAGCATGTCTCCCCACAGTGGGCGTAGAATGTGGGGTAATTATAGTGTGAAAAAGCTAACTTTGCTAAAAATGAAGCTATTCACACAGAAAAAAAGCAGGCAGTATGTGGCCAGTACACAGAAGCCATTTCTGGCATAAAAAACACCAAATTTGAAAAGTGTTATTTTTATGCATTTAAGTAGCCAAATCAATAGTCCTAAATGAGACAAATTGATCTGTCAAAGCTAAATTTTGATATTTTCAAATTTATGGCGCATATAATCAACTTTTAAGTGAAATTATGCGCATTTCTTGTTTTTTGCATAAAACAGTGAAAATAACAGCTTTAAGTGTTTTTAAAAATTATGTAGCCTTATACTTAAGGTTATTAAGATTGCCCTAACATATCACAACTTAATATCAAGTACATAAGACTTATAAAAGGTGGATATATGCGTGTATATAAGGTGTTATAATGGCATTCTTTGTGTATTATCATAATTTTACTTATGTATATTGTTTGAGTACTCTCAATTACTATTCCCATGTATAGTTCATGTGTTTAACATAACTTCTAAGCAACTTTTACTCAGTCCTGGGGATATACAGGCTGACAGAGTGTCAGCCAGGCTACTAGACTTACCCAGTAAAATAATTAATTATTTACTGGGATGAAGCCACATCTTTTAAATTCTTATTTTATTATTAATTATATTATTATGTTTACTTTAAAATTTCTTTTAATAAATTAACTAATTAAAATTAGTAAATTTAGTAGATATTTAAAATTAAGAATAATGTCCCTCTTATTTTTATTCCCTAACACTGTGCTCAATGACAGGTTAAAAGAGAAATAAAAATATAGTAATACTAAATTTCAAATCCAAATTATTTCATTGAAAAAGTTAAAATTTTATTGATACAAAAATTCAATTTAAATTATTTCATACTAAGTGTGACCTTACAGTGAACTTTAAAATATATCAAATAAATTAATATATACATTAAAATACATTTCATTGGCACATCTTTTTAGTACATTTTGTTATTTGTAATTTCTTATTTTGGAAGGATTTTTCTCTCACACTGTTGTATGTAGGCTTCTTAAATCTGTGTAATAACTCTCCTTTTTGCCTATAAAAAGCCTTCTATTTTGTTTTTTTTCTTTATTTCATTACTTACTACTATATTTTATTATAACCAATCAAATACCTTTTCTATTAAACATTATATCTGATTTACCACTTACAAATTGGTGCAACTTAAGTCTTTATAATTGATACTAAAAGATTCCTTTACCTTCTACTTGAGTAATAAAACAACAAGATAAAATTCTACGTACTTTTATTGAAATCTGTGAGTTATCCACCTTCTCCACCATTTGGACTGTTGTAAGATCATCTAGACCATTAGGACCCCTTGAAAGTCTACATTTAAATTTATTAAATGAATTACAAGATTTTAACAGGTGTGCAGAACGTTTTTTAGAGGAAGAAATGTTTAATTTTCTTTTTCCATTCATGCCCTAATGTGAAACAATTTTATTCAGGATCCAATTTGATATCAATCATGGTTATAATGTCATTTCCCATAATAAAACAATTGCTTAAGTTGTCAATTTTCATCACAAAAAATTCACAAACAGCTCTGACAAAGCCACCATTATACTTAAAGAATACAGTGGTTTTGTATTTTTTAATGGGACATAAAACAGAACCATAACCTCTCCATTTTTCAGATGTCACAGGTAATAATTTACTATGATAATCTTCATCCACTGAAGCTAGTGCTTTTTTAGAAACTACACTTTCTCAAGCACCAGAGTCAAGAACAACCACAACATTTTACTACTTATGATAACAGATGCTCTCAAGGAAGATTATAATATGGAATTGTAAGTAATATCTTTTATAATCTTAGCATTTTCTACTGAAGATAAATCCAAGTTACAAACTTCAGATAAATTATCTAAATATTGGACATCTTGTTCCAACATTTGAACTTCTTTTAAAAAATCATTGTCATAAGAGATATTAACATCACATTCACTTGAGGAATCCTTAATGTAAGCTTCAGGATTATCTGTTTCCTCAGTTTTTTCAACAAGGTGAACTTTCTTGTCAAAAACATGTCCCTTCTGCCATTCTTTGTTACACTTAAAACAAGTTTTTGTTACATATTTCTTTCATGCAGCTGGGGCAGAGGGTTTACCAGAATTTTCTGCAAGTTTTGATGAAACTACATACTGATAATTGTAAGATTTTTAGGTATAATTCTTTGGTTCATATTTATGTTTGAGTAATACTTCATTACAGATATTAGAGGGTGTCAGTTCTGGCAAGTCCGCACTTAAGCTTGACCAAATCCACACTTATCTAAGTGTGGATTCCCAAAACACACTAGCCCCAACACTGGTGGATTTCAAAATGAAGAAAGTCACTTATTTCACTCAAATCCGCACTTTCTCAATCAAAAGTTCTGATTTCACCATCAAGTTCTATTTCACTGATTTGTCAGAATCATCCCATTAATACACAGAACTCCGCAGCATAACACTTCATAACTCAAAAGATCATACATCATTTACATTTTTATACCATATAAGAGTCATGCCTTCCTTGCTCTCAAATCGTGATAAGCTACATCAAGCAATGACTTTCATAGCTCTTGATCTCCTCTTTGACTCTAATTGAAATTCTGATTCTGATCTTGAAGAAGATTTTCTTTTTTTTATTTATCAAAAATGGCCAGGAAAAGTTACCTTCTTCCAAGAAAGCTTCAAGTACTTCATACCCCCAAGTACACCATCCAAAAACACTTCTTAAACTATCTGTACCCAGTTTTAGACAAGTTTTTCAGGACTTCTCAGGAATGTTTCCTTTAATTTCTTGAGATTATTCAGGAACATCTCATATTTCACAATAATTCTCAAAAAGAACAATGACATCCTTCAATTCAATTGGCCATCACACTATGTCGTTTGGGTTCCAATGGTAATGGAGCCGCTTTAAAACATTTAGAAAATGTCTTTGATTTAGGGTATGGTTCAGTTAACACTTATACCAAACAATGCATCACTTCCATCAAATCCTTGGAATCTCAACTTCTCACCTGGCCAACAAATATAGAGTGACTTGAATCATCTCAGGTTATGCAAGCAGAGGGATTCCCAGGATCTATTAATTTTGTTGACGGTACTACTATTCCTTTGAGCCAGAGACCTTCTCAAGGTGGAAACAATTACTTGGACCGTAAAAAGAGGCAGATTATTTTTAACTCCTTTCATTCTCTTTTAAACTAACACAAACAACTGTATCTTCTTTATAGATATTCAATTTCCATTCAGCTTATATGTGACGTAAACAAAAAATTTATATCATTCTTCACTGGCTATCCTGGATCATTTCATGACTCCTAATTCTTCCAAAGAATGCAAATTTCAAATGAACCTGAAAAATTCTTTGATGAAGATCAGTATCTTCTTGCAGATTCTGCTTATGCAAATGGAAAGTATGTACTTCCTGCTTTTTGGGGAGCAGCTTCAGAAGACAGTCAAAATGCCAAGTTCAAAAATCATTTGGCAAAGTCAAGAGTCCGTATTGAACATTCTATTGGAATCTTGAAAGGCAGGTTTTCTAGTTTAAGGGAATTAAGAAGTTCTCTTAGAAATAAATCTGAAATGGAGGCAGTGATCAACTGGATTCTGTGTTGCACTATACTTCATAACCTACTTGCTGACCTCAAAGATCCATGGTTAGAGTTGTATGAAGATGAAAAAGTTGATTCACCTCCAACTATATCCAACACTTCTATTTCTCAATCAACTAGTATAAGGGCGAAATTCTTCCAATAACACTCCAACATTTTTCAACACAATTTTAATTTTTTTTTTCATACTCTTCAAATGATCAATTTTCATGTTTTATTCACTGAGAATGGTATTTTTTTGCATATTTATTTTGTTTTTGAATTGGCTGTTAAACTCTTATTTTTTTATCTCTCTGTGTTTTCTTTCATCAACTCAACATGAAATCACATATTTTTTCAGTCGCTCTCTTTTTTTTCTTCAATCATATCCGTTTCCTCCTCTCTTCTTACATCACTCAAACAATTTCAATTCTATTTCTTTTTTCTCAACTCATCTCTCCAGGTAAGTCATTTTTTCATTTTTACTTAATTTTTTGCTAATTTTTTTTTTGGTTTTTTTTGTAAGTGGTTTTTTTAAATTTATAGGTAAAATTAACCTTTTTTTTCTCTCTCCCTTCCCTCTTTTCTCTCATTCATCCTATTCTTTATCCCCCCTTGGCCTGGGCTTTTTCCCACCTTTACCCTCTCCTTGGAATGGATATATCCCACTTTCCCCCCCTTTGGCTGCCTTATTCCCCCCTCCTTGGCTCACTCTAACCTCCCTTTTCTCCCTCTTTGGTTTCATCTCTCCCTTTCTCCCCCTTGTTGGTGTCCTCATTTCCTCCCCTCATTCCTCTCCAACCCCCCTCCAAATCCCCTCCAAATCCTCTCCAAATCCCCTCCAAATCCCCTCCAAACCCCCCTCCAAACCCCCCTCCAAACCCCCCTCCAAACCCCCCTCCAAACCCCCCTTCAATCTGCCCCAAACCCCCCTTCAATCTGCCCCAAACCCCCCTTCAATCTGCCCCAAACCCCCCTTCAATCTTCCTCTAACTCCCCTCCAAACCCCCCTCCTATCCCCCCTCAAAACCCCCCAATCCCCCCCTCAAAACCCCCCTACCTCCCCCCTTAATCTTCCTTAATGATTGATTTGATAAAGGTTTTTCTCTTTGTATGTTTAAAAAATTTTCTGGACTTTATAATATCATATTACTGAATTTAAATATATAGGCATATATTCTTTACTCAGATCTTTATCTAAAGCTGAATTAGATAATGATTTTCAAAAATGGAATACATTACCTTCATTTAATTCATTTCTTGATCTTTGACTTAAAAAACTCTGCAATAAAGCATTTGAAAAAAATCATGAACTTGCTACGAGACTTGGAATACCAAATTGATGCAAATCTGAATGGGAAGATATTAGCAGTGATTATCTAATGTTTTCAAATGTTATAATCACTCATTCTGGATTTCAGAACCGAATTAACACCGACTCAAATGATGCCAATTACCTTACTTATTGAATTTTCTCATATATTAATCCTATCACTGGACAACCTATTCCATCACCTGCTAAAATTAAAGGACATGGATTATATTTCCCGGATCATAGATGCATAATCAATTTTGGATTAGGAAATGGAATCATTGAAACAGTTTGGAATTCTTCTTACAATAATCACCAAACCACAAAGGCTCCTCCAGGTTTGGAATCTTGTCAAGACTTCACAAATTTTGGTTGCTCTTTCCAGATCAGTCAAAAGTTAATCCAACAAATAAAAAAGTTAAAAAAAGAAGAAAAAGGTAATAAATTTAAAAATTCTTTAGGTAGATCTAAAAAGTATGGGGATTTTTAGAGTCACCAAATATTTAATATTCTTCCATAAATTTTTAATAAATAAATCTGATAAGTCACTTTACTAAATTAAATTAATGAGCCAGTGACCTTGTGTTGTATAAAAGGTAATCATGAAAACATTAATTTGTTCCATGGGGCTCCTCTAGCCTATACCTGTGGAAAGTCCCAAACTTAGTTTCTAGACTTGATCTGCATTTTGGCATGAGGAATTGTCATTACTTTAAAAGTAGTAGATTTGGAATATCTTATTTATATATTAATTAATTTATGTAATTATATTAAATTTTGGTGACTTTCACCCTTTACTTCAATAAAATGCAGGGGAGGTTATTGCCAAATTTTTAAATCTGACATGTGAAATTGATGACTTAGAAAAATTTGGTGGTACCCACCCCTTGTTTCAATAAAATTCAAGGGGAGGTATTGCCAAATTTTCAAACGAGATATAGAATTTTAATGATTTAGCAGTATTTAGATAAGCAAAATTATTGACTTGAAAGTAAAGATAGAAAAATTGTATTATATTTTCAAATTTTTGTCAAAAAAAAAGTATAAGCAAACTTATTGACTTGAATGTAAAGATAGAAAAATTGTATGATATTTTTCAAAATTTGTCAAAAAAAAATTACTATATTAAAGACCTTTTATAAGTCAGAATACAAGAAAATATTACAAAAAAGAAATCAAACAAAATCAATTTTACTAGAAAAACAATTTATCAATTGAAAAGGTCAAGCAATTTTTTAATGTCCTGATAAGATTGGCCATTTTTTACACATTCCATAATGAAATCTTTTTTTTTAACTTTCTTGTTTTTCCAATTCACAAGTAGCCATTTCTCTTTGAAATTTACAATCATTTACTCTTTTGATCTGCTCTACCTCAAATTTTTTTCTTCCAAATCTAAGGCTTGCTGATCTTTCCTTAGCATATGATCAAACTTTATCTTCTCAAAGTCAAGGGAATTTTTCGCAATAGTTGATTTTTCTGAGAAAATTAAATAGAAATAAATAAATAAATAAGTTAATGAATAAGATATATAGTAAACAAATCTTACTTATATCTTTTTTTTCAAAATAATCCTCAAGGGAGCCAATTGAGCTTGTCAAAGTATTACCACATTTTAAAACATGGTTCAAGTTCATTGAAGTTGAGGCTCTATGCTTTAGTGTGGAGCTTGAGCAAGAGGCTTCAGGAAGTTCATCTAAAGCAGCTTCTAAAGCAGGATTCACATTTCCAGAATTGAGATTAATTCATGGAGTTTGAGTTTGAGTAGGAGGCGACTAGAAAGAAAGAGAAATTTAGAGAAGAATTGAAGAAAAAATAAAAAGTAAACATACATTTAAATTTTGGGGCTCTGAGGATTTTAGATCTGCTGTGATATAATTTTTCTGCTTAATAGTTGGGATCATGTTCAGCTGAACTATGGTTAGAAGGTGGAGGGGATTGATTCTGTTGATGTACAGGTATTTCAGGAGGATTAGTTGATGGCTGAGATCCAGAGGGTATATCCTTAGTAGTATTGTGTAGAAACCAAGGGTTTACATCAACTCAGGAGCCAAAAAGATTATCCATTTCCTCATAGAAAGGACATATGACATTGAGATTTTTGAAAACAGTAGTAATTCCAATCTCAAAATTATCATTGTCAATACCAAATCCAGTTTCATTTGCAGCATGGTGAGACTTTTTATATTTTGATTGATAACTCTTAAATCTCTCCTTCATTTGTTTAGGATTGATCTTGATTCTCCCCCTTGTTTTCTTCCTTACCTCATTGGCCATCAATAAGTAGCCATTAACCTTTGAAGAAGGTGGACATCCAAAATGAGTGGACATTTCACATCCAAAACATGCATCATAATTTGATTTAATTTTAAGGAAGTTGATTATGATGAGATAATCATCATTTTTAGATGACCTAACTTTGATATTTCAGGTGTGGGGCTCGCTTTACAAGGAGACTTTTGTGACAAAGCAGATTTTTGAGTTACCTTTTGAGATTTGAAGTGTCTGGGAGGCATTATAAAACTGGTACATAAAAAGAAAAGAGATTAAGAGGTAGAAGAAATAAGTAAAAAAGAATGTAAACATGCCTGGTCAAAATGTTGTAATAAAATGTTGAAAATTTTAGGAAGGGGTGTGTGCCGAGGCTTGATGGGTAGGGAGCGAGGAAGGCCAGTGTGTCACATGTGACAGGGATGGGGTAAGAAAGGAAGGGATGTTGTGGAAAACATGTGGTTGTGAAAAAAAACAGGAAAAAAGTGCTGATTTGAGGTCATAACTGACACCCTTTTTTGAAATAAGTGACTTTTTTGCAAAATTTAAGTGCTGATTTAGTTTGAAATCCGCACATAAATTAAGTGCAGATTTGCCAGAACTGACACCCCCTATTATTAAAAGAAGAATGTTCTCTTACATGCTCAGCTCTAGCTTCAATCAAATCTCTGAGAGAACTTGGTAATTTATAGAGAATTTTGTCTCTCTGAATATCATAATCCATTTTTGGATCTATAGCTCTAAGAATTTTTGTTATTTCATAGGGAAAACAATAAGTTTTTCAGAAGAGGAGGATGTATATTTAGAATTCTCATATATTCACTGTTCTGCCAACTTGAATTTTGAACCACCAAATTAATTCTCAATTAATGTTTTCCACTCATTCCATGTATAGTGATTTCTATTCAATAAAACAGATTCATACCACATCAAGGCTTTATTGGAAAATAAAGAGATAAAATTAGAAATAATTTCTTCATCTTGAAATTTATAAGAATTCCTTAAATTATCAATTCTTTGAATAAAATGATGCCAGTCAGATGAAGAATCACCATCAAAGGTAGGGTGTTGATCTAGCTTTGTCCAATTCTTATTTCTACTAGGCTTTTCAAATTTAAGGTTTTAATTATTCATTGTAACCAATTCCTGAAGCTTGGAAAGGTGTTAAGGAAATTTCATTCACTTTGCAATATAGGGGGTGGACTTTCTAGCAAGTCCCCAACCTGAACTCAGATGGAACTCAGACTGAACTCATACTAAAACCATACTTAACTATACTTGAACACCCACCTAAAACTGTTCTTCTGAGTTGTGTTCATCCCTGATTGTATGGTTCCTTTATCAACATCTCAATGTGTGTTCAATCTGTGGTGAGTTTGAGTCCAAGTTTGTGGAATTGCTAGCAAGTCTGCCCCCATATTTTGTGGTGATTATTCACAGAAGCAGCTGGTTCATCATGAGTATTAAAATATTTTTTGTTGGTCACAAAATATTTTATAGACTTGCTTTCAGATTTCTTAATGGCCACATTAAAAGGAAAAGAGGAGCTTCCTTTTTCAGGCTGTTTACCTTTATTTCTAGTAGAAGTATGAGTAATATTTTTTACAACATCAAAAATTTCATCATGAATAACTGATAATGTAGAGAATTTTTCCTCAATATTAGACAAATTTTTTCTTAACTTAGGAATAAAAGAAAGCTGATCATTAATCTTTTCAAGAAATAGAACATTTATGTCTTCCTCTACTGAGAATTTATTATTCAAAGCTTGGAGATCAATTTTCAATTTTTTAAATTCACTGTGTAAGGTCTTATTATCATTTTTGATGAAGAGAAATCATCTATGAGGGGTTTCAACTCACTAATAACTTTATGCATATGTTGATTTTTATCTGACAGTGCTCTATGTTCATTTTTATAACTTTCTGTTAAGAAAGTACATGATTCAAGGTGTCCTTTAATTTAAAATAAGCTGTATCTTTTGCAGAAGAACTCACTTTACAATTTAAATTCAAATTACTTAATATGTTGTTTTCATTCTTCAATAAATCTTTCTAAACTTTGTCTTTTATAACTCTAAAATCAGGAGAATCTTTTAAAATCTCTTCAGAATTTTTTTTCAAGAAAGACATAAACTTCAGGTGCAACAGAATCATTTTTAATTGCAAGAGAAGGATTTAATAAAGAAGTTGAAGTTTAATGTAAAGTCTCATCAAATGATAATTCACTGATTACATCATTTGGGATCATTATAACAGGAAGTAATTTTTTAAGATGGTTAAAAGTTCTGTCACTACTCTCAAAAATATTACCTGAAGAAGTGGACTTAGTATTTTACATATCAATATGCTTATTAAAAAGGTTACTCACCATGGCAGAGGAGGGAACTTCCCCTTGGCCTGAGCCTTCTTTTTCCTGATTCCCTGGTAAGGATGAGCAGGTTGTGGATAGTAAGTAGGTGTCCTGGATGGGCCAGGTTGATGAGCTAGAGGTGTTTCACATTCTGCTGGTAATGGTTAATAAGATAATCCCATTTTCATTGCTCTGCCTCCATGGTTTTTGAGGTCTGTTGAGGCTGATGTAGATTTGGATGCATAAGATTATGTTGAACTTGGATGTGTTTTAACAGATCTTTCATATGATCCCATAGAGTATCCACTCTGGATTTATATCTCATATTTTCTATATTCATTTCCTTTATATGACTTAAAAGGTTGATTACCTGCTGTTCCAGAGGGATATTTTTTATTTTTATATTTTTAAGGGATTATCCAGATCTATTAGAGGTTTGAATTATTTCTGAATTGTTGGAGGAGGAAGGTTTATCACTTCTCCTGACATTTTTATGTCCTGAAGAATTTGATGGTTTTCTGTCAGCTGATGAATTTTTTTAAGTTGATTTTGAAGAACCTAATGATTCAACATCAACATCCACCTCTATTTCATCAACATGTAAATCATCCATGCTATCAGTAAAATTGCTAGACATAAAATCTGTATCCTGAAAAAAAATTAAATTCAATTTACTATTATTTAAAATTTAAATTTAAGAGAAAAAATATGTAATCAATATTTTAAGTCAAAAATATGGGGAAAAAAATTTAAATTTACAATGATTATTATTTATGTTATAAAACAATAATCAAATTATTATTTTATTTCAATTTATTTAACTTGACTATATTAATTAAAATAATAATTAATTTTTTTAATTTGGGCTAAACACTATGTGTTATTATTTTCAAATAAATTTTTCACTGGGTTGATGAAGGAAAACAATGAGAGTAGAAAAAAGAGAAATTAAAAGAAAATTCAAAATCAAAGTCAATATGCAAAAATAAAATTACTATTCTCAGTGAATAAAACATGAAAATTGATCATTTGAAGAGTATGATAAAAAAATTAAAAGTTTTGTGCTGAGAAATTTTGGAGTGTTATTGGAAGAATTTTGGCCCTAATGGTAGTTAACTAAGAAATAGAAGTGTTCAATATAGTGGGAGGTGTTTCAGCTTGTTAATCTTCATACAACTCTAACCATTGGTCTTTGAGGTCAGTGAGTAGGTTATGAAGTATAGTACAACACACAATCCAGTTGATCACTGCCTCTATTTTGGATTTTTTTCTAAGAGACTTCTTAATTTTCTTAAACTAGAAAAAGGGCCTTTCAAGATTGCAATAGAATTTTCAATATGGACTCTTGACTTTGCCAAATGATTGTTGAACTTGGCATTTTGACTGTCTTCTGAAGCTTCTCCCTGAAAAGTGGGAAATACATATTTTCCATTCACATTAGCTGAATCTTCCAGAAGATACAGATCTTCATCAAAGAACTTTTTGAGTTCTTTTGAAATTTACCTTCTTTGGAAGGCATAGGAGGCATGACATGAACCAGGATGGCTAGAAAAGAAAGATATAATTTTTTGTCCACATAAAGTAATAGCTGAATGGAAATTGAATATCTATAGGGAAGATATAGTTGTTTGTGTTAGTTTCAAGAAGAATGAAAGAGATAAAAAATAATCTAACTCTTTTTATGGTCAAAGTTATTGTTTCCACCTTGAGTAGGTTTCTGGCTCAAAGAAATAGTAGTACTATCAATGATACCAATACATCCTGGGAAGCCCCCTGCTTGAATAACATGAGATGATTTAAGTCACTTTTCTTTTTTTGTTTAGGTTAGAAGCTGTGATTTTAAGGATTTGATATCAGTGATACATTGTTTGGTATAAGTGTTAACAGAACCATACCCTAAATCAAAGACATTTAAAAAAATTTCAAGGCAGCTCCATTACCATTGGAACCCAAATGACATAGTGTGATGGCCAATTAAATTGAAGGATCACAATGTTCTTTTTGAGAATTATTGTGAAACACAGTGTGATCCTGAATAAGCTCAAGAAAGTTAAGAAAAAATTCCTGTGAAGTCCTGAATGAACAACTGTTTAAAACTGGGTGCAGATAAGTTAAGAAGTGTTTGGATGGTGTAGTTGGGGGTATGAAGTACTTGAGGAATTCTAGGAAGAAGGTAACATTTCCTTTCCATTTTTGATACCAAAGACAAAATCTTCTTTTATATCAGAATCAGAATCACAATCAGAGTCCAAGAGCATATCAAGAGCTGTGAAAGTCATTTCTTGGTGTAATTTTTAATGATTTGAGAGTGAGGAAGGAATGACTCTTATATGAAATGATTTGAAAATGTAGATGATGTATGATGTTGATGTACAATGTTTTGATTTATGAAGTTTTATGCTGCAGATTGTTGTTGTGGAGTGTTGCATATGAATGGGATGATACTGGCCAATCAGTGAAATGTGACTTGATGGTGAAATCATCACTTTTGGTTGAGAAAGTGTGTATTTGAGTGAATTAAGTGACTTATTTTATTTTGTGATCCACAAGTGTTGGGGTTGGTGTGTTTTGGAAATTCCCACTTAAATAAGTGCAGATTTTACAGAACTGACACCCCCTATTTTGTAATTACCCCTTTTGTCTATTTTCTCTATGTCCTTCATGCCCCTCACTGGGTGAAATTGTAAAAAATAATAAGACAAAGTCACAAACTTGCAGAATTTTGAATGAAAAAATCAAAGTTTTTCTCATAAAGAATGATTTTCCCCTTCAAAAGGGTTGGGAAATAATTTTTTTATGAGTGAAGCTTTAATTTTTTCATGAAAAATTCTGCAACTTTTGTGACTTCACTGATATAATAATAATAAAGAATTAAATCATTTAGACAGAATGCTTGACATTTGACAGAGAAACTGGCAAATTTTTGGTGAAGGGAGGCTAAGTTTTCTGTCAAATGTCAATTGAGCTGACAAAATTTTTTGATTTTTTTAGTAAAACTGCACCAACAACTTTGAATATGGCTGCATCACAGAAAAGAACAGGTCAAAATGACATCACCAGGGTTCATGCACTACAATAAATGTCTGTTTCATCTTGGGGCGCGACAATGGTGCAATGATTACACAACAGTTATGTAACAATTACTTCTAGCACTTGAAGGTCTTAGGTGGGTCTTAAGTGCAAAAATTAATTGTTTTGTAACTGTTGCACAATTGTTGTGTAATTTTAGTGCTGCATGGAAAAACAAAAATAGGGGGTATCAAAGTTAGATATTTTCCATTTTTAAGTACCTCTTTTTTCCACCAAATCAACCATGGTTATTTTCTCAAATATGCCATATTGTGCCCCAAAAACACCTTTTTACCAAAATTGATGTCAAGTTTGTGGCTTTCTTTTACTGTTGTGAAATACCTTTTTAAATAATTTCAAATTTCTAACATTGATACCCCTTAATGTGTTTTAGTGATGTATCATATTCAATTGACTTTTCTGATATCTCCTAATAGCACACCATATTAATTGTTGTAACCAACTCACCTACACCACAGTACACAAACCCTAACACCAGCATGTATATAATCTAACTACAGGGATAAAATAATAGGGGATTGATATATATATCAAACCCATTATATCCAGTCACAATAGGTTATGGGCCTATGAGTGCAAAATTGCTGAGCCTGCCTATATATCAGTTTTTTTCTTGTCATTTTTTTTCCTCTTAAAATTACCAATAAAACAACTAACTACAGTCTATTCAACCAAAATTTCAGTTTTGTACATTTCCGATCTCACTACCTTTTTTTCTTTGATTCTCTCCTGTTTTCCTTTATTTTCTCTTCAAATCTCCACAAAATAAGCAGACTGATTCCAGTCTAGTCAATCATCTTAATTTTTTTTCCTTTGTCTCTCTTTCAATCTTTTCAACCAAATTTGCATAATTTTTTTTCTCTTCTTGTTTTTCTTCTTTAGCCCTTTTAATTCTTGCTTTCAGTGATTAGGTCAGTCCCTTGGCCAGATTCTGAAGTGTAAACATGGACACATGTTTACCCAAAATACTTTTTTCCTTTTTATTTTCTATTCTTCATTTTATTAACTTTTATTTTTTCTTATTTTTTTTCTTTTTTTTCTCTTCTCTTTTTGTTTGCTTTCCTAACTTCCTCTCATAATTAAATATAAAAAAAATTAAATATCAATATATATACACAAACAATGTCTACTTCAAAGATTCCTGCCATACCGATGCCTCAGTCCTTGATGCCATTCCAAACACCAAGAGATGGCCCTCCACACTTACTTAAAACTGGTGTGTCTAATGCTCCACTATCATAAACAAGCACACAAGCTACTGGCTCAACCCAGCTACCTCCAATGAACCTATCCATGGCTCAATGTTATCAAAACCTTCTCGACCGGGTTTCACATGACCAAATGAGGCACTTAAGCTGAATGATGTCAAATGTAAAAACCAAACTACAAGCTTGGACAAACAAACTGAAGACAAATGGATTGAGCTTCAAATCCTGGTACTAGGATGTACTGGTATTACTCAATCTGACAATTTACTGACTGAAATATTTAATGCTTCCAGAAACAAATGTGACTATAACCAGGGACAAAATAGCAAGAACAGTTCTTCTTAATTCTGTTTCACTGGAAATAAAAACCCAATCACTAGAAATCTATCCAGACGGGAAACCATTCACAGAACTCAACAGCATGTACAAAATTGCTTTTAGGGTGTTACAACTGACTTTCTTTAATTTCCTGTGTAACTTATGCTTAAACAAATCAAAAAACCCGACTGTCCTCATCAATGAATTAAAGGACATTGTCTCATGCCTCAAAGAGCAGGGACAAGAGATGAAAGGATGCATTTTATGGTCTTTTTCTCCAGCAAGCTATCAGAAACCACTGCAAACTCTATGAGAAAGTGCTTGAAGAGATGGAATATCATCTCAAGGTCACCGCTGAATTTCCAACCCTCATTGAAATACAAAAAACTGCTTCCATCACCTGGGATAAATTGAACATCACCACAAAACTAATACCAAGTACCTGTGATGAAAGTTTCAACAAAGCTTCTTCTCGGCTTGCAAATGTTTAAATAGTCAACAACAAACCTTTCAGCAATGCCAGTCCAAATCAAGCACTAGCCATCAGACCACCATTATTCTGGAATTGCAATTTTCCAGACCACCTTCAAGCTAACTGTTGCACTCCCCCTTCCTTCGGCCAACAAATTTTGAACTAACAACAGAATGCAAATCAAACCTACCAGGCATTTTTCCCCATTCTATCCCCTGTCCCAATGAAATCTGAATACAAGAAACCCCAATACCAGCTGCAACAAAAACTCTACAGAAAAGTCAATAGCTACCACCCTACGTACCCCTCCAAAGTCTATTGTCCAGTATCAGCTCCTCAGAAAGATTCAAGACCACAGGAAAAAATTGTCAAAATTAAAGATGAACTGCCAATTGCCTCTACTTTAATCCTAAAATGCCTTCCCAGTCAAGGACAAGACACCTACCCTCAGCCAATCATGGATATGGGTGACAGGGATTTGTTAGTCAATTTCTCTCCCATACACCCTCCAGCTCCATTACAAGTAGCAACTGACACAACACCTACTTTCATTACAGGGATAGGGACTCTGTACTTTGCCTGGAAGAATGGGGCAACTATCAGTATTATTCCAGTGTACTACTTCAAAAAAGCACATGGTACTTTAATCTCTCCTGTAACTTTGATTAGAAGTGGCATGCTTATGTTTGTATTGGGCTCAGATTTTGTATTTAAAAAAGACAATGTAGAATACTTTCATTTCAATTTAACAGACAGACAATGGTTGTGGCCACAACCACTACAAGGTGCTTCACTCACAAAAATGCAAGAAGCAATAAACAACAATACAAATGAAAAACAAAATAATATACGAAAAACCCCAACTATGCGCAAACCTCATGCCATGATCTCTGTACCTTTAAAACTACCTCCAGACAATACAAAATTCCAAATCCCCATGAAAACCACCAATGAGGAAATTCTTTACATGTGGCATTGCAAATTTGGGCATGCCAGCCTATGCCAGCTCAGATGAATTATCACCAACAAAATGGCTCTTGGACTCCCTGACAAGCTTCCACCTGGAAAAATAATCTGTGAAGCTTGTATACTGTGCAAAATTGAGCATGAATTTCTCCTAGATTCTACTGGGAGAAAACAATCAAAACATGAGATTCTAACAGCAAACCTAATAGGACCTATTGAAGAAGCCAAGTTTTGAACTGGTTTATACGCTCTGTCAATCAAAGATATTGCCACCACTTATGAAGAATGCCACATCCTGGTGACTAAATCAGAAGCCACTGACACAATAATAATAATCATCACACAATTTGAAAATCAAATTGGGAAACAGGTCAAAGTCTTCAGATCTGAAAACAGTGGTGAATTTATCAACAGAAAGTTGGATAATTTCTTCAATAATAAAGGCATTGTTCATGAACTAAAACAACCATATTTTCATGCACAAAATGGTACAGTCAATCATTACAACCAAACTGTAGAAGAAATGGGAAGAACAATTCTGTATGACAGCGGCCTTCCCAAGTTCTTCTGGGGATTCTCCTATCAGTGGGCATTCTTTCTTTTGAACAGGTTGCTTAATTCCAACACCAGAGAAATGACCCCTTTTGAGGCAATGTTTGACTTGAAACTGCAACTAGACATCCTATGCAAGTTTGGTGAAATGGCATTGGTCCACATACCAAAAGAGAAACACCTTAAACTAGATACCTGCACAAATAAATGTATTGTTGTGGGTTACCTGCAAGGCTCAAATGGATGGCTTTTATGGGTACCAAAAAAGAAAAACCTAATTTCATTGATGTGGGAAAAATTCTGTGAACATCTGTCAACCAAGCCTAACAAAATATTGATATCCCATCTACTGAACGTGTGCAATCCAGTCAACAAAATTAAAACTCTCACCCTCAGTGAATTCTCAGCTGAGCAATGGTTTGATGAACAGGAAAAACTTATTGATCTAATCCTCAACAATTCAAAGTACTTTTCATTGGCCACCCTGAAATCTTACAAAGATGCCCTTAAATCCAAACACTCACAGGAGTGGCTTCAAGCTTGTAAAGATGAAATGGATAATATCACCAAGATGGACATATGGAAAAGATGCAAACCACCAGAAAATGCCTGAATCTTAGATGCTCAATGGGTCTTTTCTGAAAAAAAGAATGCTGCTGATGAGGTGATTAAATATAAGGCAAGATATGTGGAAAATGGCTTCAAGAAAATACAGGGTATTGATTTCATTGACACCTTTGCTCTGACAGCCACTTTTATGACACAATGCCTTATACTGTCTATTGCCACTAGAAATAATTGGCCGGTTCATACATTTGATGTCACAGAAGCATACCTGCACTCCCCCATTGAAGAGGAACTATGGGTAAAAGATCCTCCAGGTTTAGAACACTAAGATGGCTGCGCATGGAAACTAAAGAAGGCCATCTACAGAACATGTCAGGCTGAGAGGTGCTGGTGGAAACACCTTAGTGGCACACTCCAATTGGATGGCTACAATGTTTCTAACTATGATGAAAGTGGGTACCACCTAACAACTAAATTGAATAACAAAACCTTGATTTGGATTCATGTTGACAATGGCCTTGTTACTGGAGACTCCATTGCCACACTAAAAAAACTAGAACACACCGTTTTTTTTTTATACAATCTCTCCTGGCTGGGGGCATGAAGGAGGGAACAGGTGGAAGAGCTAGATACAGGGGGGGAGGAAACAAACTAGATGTATGACAGGGAGTTTAAAAGGGAGACAAGGTATGAGGTTACTGGGAAAGTGGCATATTGTTAGGGAATCTATTAGTGTTGATAAGAAAATTGGCTACTTGTTTTGTAATTAGACTAGGAGAGAGAAGGGATGAAGTGGTGAAAGGCATTTTATGTTTTTTGGCAGCACCAATGAGAACCTTACATTCCTCATTGTGAGCGGGGAAAAAGAGAAGGACATGTTCAGGGGTATCAGGAGCGTTAATTGTGCAGAGTAAGCAAATAGTTGAGTCCACGGCTCTGAAACAAAATAAAAATTGTTTCAGTGGAGAATGTCCTGAGCGACATTGCTCAAAGGTAGTAGCGTGGGATCGGGGAAGTTCAATGAGCACTTTGAGGGTTCCCAGAGGGTTAAATTTCCCTCTGAGTTTCCTAAGTGTGTCTGGTGGGGGAGGAGATGATAGAAGGATTTTAGTATGTGTTTTTAAGTGAGTTTTAAGTGCTGAAATAGATGGTGGGGGGGAACAAAAGAGAGAAAGGACTCAGATGAGATCCATTAGCCAACTGATATGCCATTTCATTGCCCAGAATCCCAACATGTCCAGGGCACCACAAGACATTGAGTGATAATGATGGGTTAGAGCAACAAAGGGAGTGAACTGCTGATGTGATTGAGGCTAGGATGGTTGAGGTAGAGGTTGAGGGGGATGCGGTAGAGAGCACTCTGATGACTGACTGATTGTCTGTCAAAAGGGTTAGGGAGTTGTATATAGAGTGAAACGGATTGTCTAAGAGAAGGTGCAAGCCAAGATAGATTCCCACTTGTTCCGTCTCAAAGACTCACCACAGAAAAAATGGGGGGGTATTGCTAGCAATACCCCTTGCTTGAGCTCTGTTGAGCCACAAATCTATGCTTGAATTATGCACACATCATCACCATGTAGGAAATTGTTTGGCCTTACATTTAGTCAGAGATTTGTCACAAATTGAGCTCAAGATGAACCTACATTGATCACCGTTTGATCTTGTAAAATCCTAATTTGATCATCAGTTAAACTCCCTTTGATCTCACTTTGATCTAACATAAGCTTTTGCATATCCAATATGTCAACTATTCACTTTCAAAAAGATTCGTAATGAATTTCACATGGAATATTAGAAACGAAACCAGTAATTTTGAGTAAATGTCTCATCAAAATGATTAATCTACAACAAAATACCATCAAAATTCAATCTGATTACTGAAAACTTTTGGTAAAATGACTAATAGATATTTAAATTGGAAAATAATATTCCATTTCTCAATTTCAAATTCAAAATATAAATCCTCGTTTGAAATGTGAATTTTGTAGATTCCTTGCCTTCCTATATTATGAGTAATATTTGAGGTATTTTACACCTTTGTAAATATGGTGTTGTGCTGCTAGAAATTATCTCTGTTTCAATTCAACTTTATTGAAGCTTGATTCCAGAATGATACATATTTTATAACTATTTTGAGAAAAAAGTCACTAGTAATGAATTTAGCCTTTTATCTGTCCTTTATTAAACCTCACTTAATCCTACTTAAATCCAAATTGACCCACAAAAACCTTATTTGGGATATTTTTTAGCCCAGGATGATTCAAGATTGGAGCAAAATATTATTTTAAATATCCAATATGCCTATTGATTAAATTTCTTCAAGCTTACTTTAAATTCACATTAACATTAACTTTCACAGGAAATATTAAACACAAATCTTGAAAATATAGTATTTAAAATCATAATAAATATAATATAATATGCTTACAACAAAATTTTCTTTCTGGATTAATTGAAACAAAAAATTGTTCATTTGTGAAAATAGAAAAAATACTATCCATCCTGAATTTAGAATTCATTTTTAAAAATTTAATTCCCCCTCACTTTCAAGTTTATCATGTATTTCGAAAATTATATTTTTAATAATTTTGTGAATAGTACACCTGGGATATAAACTTGGGGATATCAAAAACTAAAACATCAGCAAATTGAAATGTTTTTTATTGTTATGAATGGAAATAATGATTGAAAAACACCATTAGAGCAAGTTTGATTTTGAATAATAGGCATACTTTCTCATGTAAATTTCAATAAAAATAATTTTTATTCTTACATAAGTTGCGGTGGATACATTTGAGCTCAAAAAGAATTAAAATTGACAAAATAAGACTTCTATAATTCATATTCAAAAATGAAATCACCCTTCATTATCTACCTGTAAACTATTTTAAATTGAATAATTTCAAAGTCAGTATATACTGATGTTATTTTTTCTTCTAAAAAATTTATTATATAGATTAATAGTCATAAACAGTTGAAATAGATGTTAAATTTATATAAGCAATCTTTAATTCATAAAATGATAAAACTATCTTTTATGTAAAAAGTGATGAAGGAAAAAAATATTATTAAATTTTTGATGCACTATCAATAAAATTGAAGATAGAGCATATCAAAAGTTTAAACTTAATTTCAATTTTGATATCATCATTTTATTTTATTTTACTTGAGTAGAAAACAGATTTTAAATCTCAATATAATTTTAAATCCCATTAGTTTGTAGATTTCAACATTTGAAACTATGAAATAAATATTTATGAAAGAATTTGACAATATTTGCCCTTCTAAAAACTCATAAATCCAACTTCAAATCTTCTAACCTTCACAAGTAACCACAATGCATTCTGAAAATACTCTATATTTAAATAATTAAAGGTAAATAAAATTATGTTTTTATTCTTTATTTCAATTTTTGATAAATAATATATATATATACATATATATATATATATAATTTCTTAAAAAGTCTAAGAGGGAACTTAATAGTGGTTTTGGCATTAGATATATAGATTCAACTTTCAAAAAATTTGTTTGGAATAAATTACAAAGACAAAAAGAATATATTTTGATGAAAGAATACTGATTTAGGTTCTCTTAAAATATTATTAACCATTTTTATGGAATATTAATCCATGGTTATCATTCTTTATGATATTATCATAGAATTTTTTCCTTTTTTAATATAATGATTTTCTATTGTGTGGTATGTAGGCTAAGATAAGTTTAAAAGATTTATTGAAGATATATATACCAGAAACAGTATAATCTGTAGATTTATAACTATAACTTACTTTTCTGATGTTTTACATCATTGATAAGTAGCTCATGCATTACACAAGTAAATAATTATAGTCTCTGGAAATAATTCCTTGTGAATTTCAAATTTTTTGTTATTCTTAAAATCATTACTCAAATAAACTAAAAATTTCTTCAAATATTGATTGAAAGAAGGAGTTACAAAATCTTATTTTGTAGTTATAAAAGTTTGAGTTATTTTTCATATTATCAAGTATAATGAACATTTGTAAATTTTAACTTGAAAACTAGTGATCATAGCAAAGTAATACTGGAAGAATCAGATAAAAAGGGTGGAATAAAGTCATAGCACAACAGGAAATGATACAAAATTGTTGATTTTTATCTCATAAAATTCAACTTATTTTTAACATATTTTACCACCTTTAGATAATGTTTAGTGGATTTTAACATTATTATAACAAGCAAACTTAACAATGTTTTGATTTTTTTAACAAAAATAAATATTTTTAGATCATTTTTTTAAAAAATATGACTTATTTTTATGCTTTATCTACAATAGTTAGTAGTTTTTTTTTGCAGAAATTACTTGTTTTGATATTCTATTTTTGAATTTTTTAAGAGACTTCATTGCATTAAAGTTTTGTAATAATTTTTCATTAAAGAATCATATTTTAAATCTAGAGAATTGGTTTTGAAATAATATATATTTTCATGTTAATTGACTCATTATTTTTGGATTGATAAATTATGTTAAAATTGGGATTGCTTATTTCTAGTGAGTGTACATCATAGTTTGTTTTCAAATCAAAGATTAATAAATGGTGAAATTTGGTAAAATTCTAAATATCTTTTAAACCTTTTTGATTTAAATAATGTTTAATGTTATGTAATCATTCTATAAGTAGAACACAGTTAAAATCTGATAATGGTACATTGCTTTCAATTTCTAATACTAAAATTCTATTCTACTTGAAACAATGTAAACTAAAGCTTGGTATCTCATAAGAAACTCACAATTTTCAAAAATCATATTTCCAACTTTTTAAACATGATACACATTAAAATATATTTTTAGAATAATTTCCTAATTAGTTTCAAATACTAGAAAATAATGACCTCAATTTATTTTAATACTTAAACCATTCTGATGAGTGAATTTCACAATCCTCTAAGTAACATATGGTTACCATTTATACACATATGCATGATTTCTCCTTTTGTTTAATTTTAGCTGAATCTAAAAAGTAAAATCACATGTTGAATATCATCTATAGATAAACTTCTTATATTAGAAGCTAATATTTCATATGAGAAATTTGTTATTGAGTTTGGGAAACATTAATAAGTTTGGGTATTATAATTGAGCCATTTATTCAAGTAAATAAAAAAGGATGACCTTCTAAATATTTCATATATATATATATATATATATATATATATAATAAAAATTAATTATATAGTAGCATTTAACCATGTTTTTATACTAATGTCATATAAAAAAAGGGATTGAACTGAAACTTTCAGTAAAGAAAATAAAAATAAGATAAGTTAATATTCTTGTTTATATTCTCATATTTTTGAAATGGCTTACTTAAGGGAGAAAATTATTTGGTTTTAGAGTACAAGAATTTCTAGATAAAAATCTTCACAATATAGTTTGACCCTCTCAAAAAGAAAATTCCTCAAATTTTACTATCACATTTTATATATTTGTTAAGTAATAGAAAATGGAGTTGTGTCTTTGACAATGAAGCTTTAGAAAATGAAATAAATGATTTAAATTTATAATATTATTTTTGAAACAATAAATCATGTATACAAAAAAAATTATATATCTTACAATCAAGATAACAGTATTAATTAAGCAACTCTAACAACTTTGGAAAGAAAACAAGAAAAAAATAATTAGTAAAATGCATAAGTTATTTTTAGAATTTAAGGAAACTTAATAGCTCTACCTGTAAACTAGCCTTAAAGCTGGTTTGGATTTAACATGTGGAAATTCATACATAGTACCCTTCCATCATTAGAGCAGAATAAAATTTATGTAGTTTTATTTTTTTAATTTATAATAGTATTTTTATTTTTGGCTTTTTCATTAGTATAACTATATATTTTTTAACTTTTTTGTTTTTCATAACATAAGTTCAAAGCTGCACATCACTACTTCAAGATGAAACTCCATATAATGTAATCAATGAATGATATATTATAATGAATTTTACTAGAGACTTTT
Organism: Hemileia vastatrix; assembly: GCA_030280995.1. Lineage (NCBI taxonomy): Eukaryota > Fungi > Basidiomycota > Pucciniomycetes > Pucciniales > Zaghouaniaceae > Hemileia > Hemileia vastatrix. The sequence goes on along the minus strand of JASXTE010000003.1, from coordinate 28,667,206 downwards.
CAAAAATGGTGATTAAGAATACTTATTATAATTTTTTAAATTTTTATTATTATTCTATCTCTTGAAAGGAGATGGCCATATCTCAATTTAATTAGTTTTTCCTCAGAAAAATTTATTCTTGATCTAAATAAAATTGCATCACTATTAACTAGATGTTATTATACAATTTTAACAATTTTTTTATCTGAACATAGTTGAAAGTATGTATAAATTAAAGTGTTTCCACATAGTCTTACTATTATCCCACCATTATTTTCACATTTAGATTTCATTATAACTGTAAAATAAGTTTTTCAATAATTTTAATAATACCTTAATATTTAATAATTTAGTTACATTGTAGATTTTTTATCCTTTTTTTATATGAGGCTTATTATATAAACACTACTTTTAGATTTTATCCATTTTGATGTCTGATAATTTAAATTTTCATTTAACTACCCAAATTATATCAAAAAAAATTCAAAAGTATATTTTTTTAATGTACTCTTTTTGATAAACTTATCATTTCTTATAGGTTATTCTTCAACTATTTATTGTAATTAATTACCCACTCATTTATGGTCTGTTATTGTTGTTCATTACATACAGACAAAATAAGGATACTCTCATATTATATTGGAGTTTTAAATTAAAAAGTAAATACTAGTGGCTGGTATTAAATATGAAGTTGTTATAACTAAGTTGAACATTAATTAATTATTAAATGGCATTTTATATTACAAATTTTATTGAATGTATATAAAAATAACACTCAAGAAATATATATAAGATATATATATAACCATTGTATATCAAAAATGAAGTACTTATCAACATGGTCTTTTTAAATGATTTTCAAATTTACTTAAAGAGACATTAATATTACCAATTCAAATTTTATATCAAATACAACAATATTATTATTTCATTTTTAATTATTTTACAAAAAATTTGAGTTTCAAAGTAATTTAATTCAGCATTTAATGAATGTTTTTGAAAAATATTTTTAAAAATAGAAATAACCCCTCACAAAAAAAAATATAATTTTTTTTACTTACAATTTGCACCATATTTCTACCCTTAAAATATTTGTATTCTTCTAACAAAAATATTTTTTAAATAAATTTAAAATTTTTTTCATTATTCAATTACAAAACGTCAAATTTATAATTTATTTTACCTTACTAAAAATTTAGTTGAAAATTTAATTTTGTATTTCCAAAAAATAAACTTAAATGTCAAAAATTAAAAAAACAAAATTATAAATATAATTATGAGGAAGAGGTAGATTAAATTTATAATATTCATATAAAAAAAATTCATACATTTTATGGTGTTTGAATTTTAAATTTAATGTATTAAAAAATAATTATTAAATAACCAAGCCAAATGAAATTGGCTTGGATTTTTGGTATCACTAGCACTTATTTTTTTTCTTATACTCACATTTTAATTTTTAATTTTTTTTTTCTACATTTCTCATTTTTTTTTATGATTTTTAATGTTTTTAAGACCGAAGTTGCTTTCAAACAACTTTGGTCTAACGTTTCTCTCACTTTCCCACCAGATTGCACCTGGTAGGGAAAGTCGCTTCCATTTTAGAGACCAAAGTTGTCAGCCAGGCTATTCCAGGAGTCCAGTAAATGATATATAAATTATAAAACCTTAAAGAGTGGGTAAGACTTGTATTTAATGAATATAACTTAATATTTTATTGCATAATGAAATTATATAAGAATTTTATTATATACAAGTGTTACATTAAATTTATTGGTTATATATATTTTTATATACAATTAAATTGAGCATAATATAATATATTCTACAAATAATGGCGCATTTTTATGTATTTAATAATTATAAATTTATATTTAATTAATTGAAAAACATATATTATAATTACAAGTGTAAAATTGATTTATAATATATTTAAATTAATTACTTAAATTTATATATTAAATAATACCTCTCATATGATACTAAACAATAATTAATGACGCTTCTTTTGACCCTTAATTGTGTTAGAAAAAAACAAATAAATTAATTTGGACTAAATTGAGATTAATTGCTTGTTTTGTTGCGTCAAATTATTTTTTGTTTCACTTAAAATGTCCTTTAATCAGAATTTACCATCTGTTTGGAATTATATTTCTCATAGTTCCTATGTTTCCAATCTTGTTTAGTTATTCACTATTGTCACTTACTGATTTGGGAATTAATGGCGGGGAAATTGGATTCTTAATTGGGGTTTTAATTATTTGTTTCATGTTTTTCTCTATATTGTTATGTTTCATTTACTCTTTTGATATATTTGTTTTATTCCATTCTAATCATTGTATTTACAAAGATAGTAGCGCTTCAGAGGACCCATTGCCTATAAAAGGGCCTTGGATAATCCCCTGTAGCCTCATCACTTATTACACACTCAACAAATTAAATAACTATTTTATTACGTTTATATTTTTTTTATTAGTAATACAAATCTAATTAAAAGTCTATATAACAAATTAAAGGTTGCTTTAAGTCTGATAGTAATTAAAATTGTTTGCCGCGCAGAACCCTTACATTTAAAAATATTATTGTTAATAAAATCTAAGTTTTTGTCACCTCTCAAAGTTGCTCACCGTTGTTTCCCTCTCAAATAAATTAAATATATATTACTTTGATTTATTTCTTTATTTTCCCTTGTCCTCCTCCTTCTCTCCTCCTTTTTCTCCTATTTTTCTTACCTCTTCTAGACGACTGACCGACAACTGGGGGCCTTTCCAAACGACGACGACGATCAAGCCTGGCGACGAACGACAAAACGCACGGACCACCTAGCAAAACAAAACTTTTGCCGCGACTGTGTTTCGAACTTGGGTTAGACATCTTAGGTTTATATAATATTAATTTTTATATTATTTTGAAGTGATTTTTCGATCACTATAGTAAGTTCACCTTTGCGCCTCTCACTCTTATTACTATATTTTTATTGCAATAACAGTGATTGTGGCTTAATTGCTGATTCACTGAGTGTAAGTGTTCAATTTTTAAAAAATTTTTTTTTCTTAGTTGACCATTATAGAGTGTTAAATCCTCTTAGTCCTAGAAGAATTGACATATTTTAATACAAAATTGAATTATTAATTTAATTTTTTTTTATTAATTATTGTTAATTTTGGTTGACTTAAAAGTACATTGTGCTTAGTCCCAAATATATTGCCATATTTAATATTGGTAATTAATTGGTTGAATTAACTTGATTGTTATTCCCAATTTAACCTTGCAATCCATTTTTTTAAAATTAATTTTTTTTTAATTATTACTTTATATTGAAAATTATTTTTTCTATAATTTAATTAATAAAATTTTTTTTATTATTTGGAGCAATTATTGACTAACTTTATTATTTTTTTATAAAATAAAAAGTAAATTAAAATCTTCCCACTAGTATGTCCAACAATTTGGCAGAAAAAATGGATAACATGCAAGTGGATGAAATAGAAATTGACTATGATGCTGACACTGTAAGTTCTTCTAAAGTTGGTCATAAAAAATCTTATACTAACACAAAGAATTCACATACTGCAGGATGTGGAAATGACAGGAAATGCAAACAAACCAAACCCCCTTCCCCCAGTACCACAGAAGGAAGTAAAGCCTCTAGTACCTCAAGAAGGTCTTCCAAAAGGCTTCAAAATAAAAAAGCTTCCTCTGCCACAACAAATCAGAAACCTATCCAGTCATATAAAAGAGTTGAAGACAGAAAATATGACGTACAAAGCAAAGGTAGACACATTGTGGGATCAGGTCCAAGAACTAAGGAACCAGATTCAGGCCCAGGCCCCTCCTCAGTTGCCTCCCAATCAGCCTCAGTTTCAGGCTCAACCTTCACAGGCACCCAGCTCAACCATCCAAAATCCAAATACTATGGAAGTAGAGCAATGGAAATGGGATTATCTAATGAGTCACTACCAACAGAATGTGCAACACCCTCCTCATCATCAGCCTGGCCCATCCAGAACACCCAACTTCCATCCACCTCCTCATCCCTACCAACAAGCAGGAGAAAGAAGGCCCAAGCACAATCCCAAACCCAGTCCCAGGGGAAGTTTCCTCCTCTGCCATGGTAAGTAATTTGGTTGATAGTCACTTGGGTATGTTTTCTAATAAATCTTCTTCTGCAGGTAATATTATTGAACATGGTGAAAGAACAGTTAAATCTGTTAAAAGACAGCTTCCTGTAACTAGTAGCCCTATTGATGTAATTAGCAAATTGTCATTTGATGAACCTTTACATTTAACTTCTACATCTTTAATTAATCCTTCTCTTGCAATTAAAAATGATTCTGTTCCCCCTGAAATCTATACCTTAATTGAAAAAACTTCTGAGGAAATATTGAAAGATACCCTTGATTTTAATATTGTAAAAGACAAACATGTGAGAGATGTGTTAATCCATGAAAATGATAGATTAAATAATTTACACTTGCAATGTAAAGTGAGTTCTTCTGTACAAGATACAGCTTATTTAAAAATCAAAGAATCCTTGAATATTGTTCTTAGTCAACAAAAACAAATAAGAAGTGACCATAGAGCTATCTCAGATAGAAATATCAGTCTACATAAGACCTTGAGTGAATTGAAACCCCTTATTGAGGAAAATTATTCATTCAAAAATTAAATAAAATCTCTGCAAAATGAGTTTAAGAAGCTAAAAAATGATTTCCATGCACTAAGTACCAAACACTCAGTTTCTGAGGACAGAAATGTTCTATCTCTTGCAAAAGTAAATGACCAGATGTCTGAAATTCCAAGGATAAGAAACTATGTGTCTCACCTACAGGAAAAGTTCTCAACCTTAAACACCAATAATGAATTAAATGAGATTTCTGTAAATAAGCTGCATAAAAATAAAGGGAAAAAACCTGAGCAAAGTTCATCCTTTCTTCCTCATATTTCAACCATTAAACAAACTGACAATGAGTCTGTAAAATCTTTTGCTACTAGCAAAAAATCTTGTGATGGTCATGCACCAGCTGTTTCTGTAAATCATGAAATTTCTGAACACCTGGCTAAACTTCAGGAATTATTAATAATGAATAATTCAAACCAAAAAGTGGACCATCCCAGTAGTCAGAAAAATTGGCCTAAGTTAGACCAATATCCTACCTTTGATGGTGATTCTTCCTCTGATTGGCAACACTTTATCCAGAGAATTGATAATTTAAAGAGATATTATAAACTACCTGATGAGGAAATTGTTTCTAAGCTAATTTCTTTATTTTCCAATGTAGCCTTGATGTGGTATGAATCTGTCCTCTTAGATAACAATCATTATACATGGAATGATTAGAAATCCTTGATTGAGAATCAGGTTGGTGGTTCAAAATTCAGGTTAGCTCAGCAGAGACTGTATGAGAATACTAGATATGTATCCTCCTCTGTTGAAAAGCCCATTGTTTTTCTGATGAAAATAACTAAAATCCTTAGAGCAATTGATCCAAAGTTGGATTATGATATTTGGAGAGATAAAATCTTGTATAAATTACCAAATTCTCTTAGGGATTTGATTGTGGCTAGAACTGAGCATGTAAGGGAAAATTCTTCTTTCATTAATATCTGTAATGAAGTACTACTCAACCATAGATATGAACCAAAGAATTACCTTAGTAAATCTTATAATGATCAGAATAAACCTTCTATAAAGCTCCCAGAAAAATCTGGTAAACCCTCTGCCCCAGTTGCACCTAAAAAATATGCAACAAATACTTGTTATAAATGTAACAAACCGTGGCAGAAGGGCCATGTTTGTGACAAGAAAATTCATCTTGTTGAACAAAATGAAGACACTGATGAAGTTGAACTTGATGTCAATAATTCTTCCAGTGACTGTGAAAGTAATATCTCCTATGACAATGAATCTGTTAAAGATGTTTTAATGTTGGAACATGATGTCCATTATTTAAATAATATATCTGAAGATTGTGTATTGAATTTATCTTCAGTAGAAAATGCTGAGATAATTAAAGATATTACTAACAATTCTATTCCTATATCCCCTTTAAAGGAACCTGTTATCATTAATGGTAAAAATGTTGATGTAGTTCTTGATTCTGGTGCTGGAGGAAGTGTAGTATCTGAAAAAGCTTTGGCTTCAGTGGATAAGGAATATTTGAGTAAATTATTGCCTATAACTTCTGAAAAATGGAGAGGGTATGGTTCTACCTTATTTCCTATTGGAAAATACAAAACCTCTGTATTTTTCAAATATAATGGTGGTTTTGTCAGAGCTATTTGTGAGTTTGTTGTCATGAAAAATGATAATTTGAGCAATTGGTTTATTATGGGAAATGATATTTTAACCATGTTTGGTGTGAAACTGGACCCAGCAAATAATTGCTTTACCTTAGGAATGAATGGGAAAAGAAAATTCAAAATTTCTTCTCCTAGACCTTCTGGGCATTTGTTGAAATCTTGTAACTCACTGACCCAATGTAAAGGTAGAACAACAACTGAAATGGATGATTTATTACATGAAATAAATACTGCTTCTTTTGGTGATCAGTTGACTTGTGAACAAAAAGATTCTATTGTTGCCTCTATTACCTCTTTCCCTATGGCTTTTGCTCATGGGTCTCATGTCTTGGGAATTGTTCAAGAAGAAATGAAGATTACCTTATCCTGTAATTTGAGTGATATTCCTCCTACCCTCAAGAAAAAACCATATCCTGCTTCTCCATCAAAAAGAAAAGATATTGAAGATAATATTGAAACATTATTGAAAATGAATATCATTGAGAAAGTGGATGTCACCCCCAAATATTGTGTCATCTCCCCAGTCTTAATTTCTTATGAAAAAGATAAAGCTAGATTATGTGGAGATTACAGAGCTTTAAATACTTATACTGTTGATGATATTTATCCTTTACCCAGAATTAATTCAATACATGCTACCTTGCAAGGTGCAAAATTTATTAGTTGTCTGGATGGTAATAAAGGTTATCATAAAGTTCCAGTTGAGAAAAATTCTCAAAATTTTTTGCTTATTGCTACTCATATGGGAATATATAAGTATGTTAGGATGCCATTTGGCCCTAAAAATGCTCCTTCAGTTTTCCAGAAGGTCATGGATAACACTTTCCATCAAGAAATTATTGAAGGTTGGCTCATGGTTTATATTGATGATATTATTGTTTTTTCTAAAACTTTTGATGAACATATGATTCACTTGAGTTGAGTTTTCCAAAAAATGGATGAAATCAATATGACCTTATCTTTAAAAAAGTGTAAATTTGGTTTTCAATCTTTTAAAGTCCTTGGCCATGTTGTGTCAGGCTTACAAATTTGTGTAGACCATAATAAAGTTGCTGCCATTCAAAATGTGAAAGCACCAACTTCTGTAAGAGAAATCCAAAGTTTTTTGGGTATGTGTGGCTATTATAGACAATATATTAAAAATTATCAGGTCATAGCCTTGCCTCTTACAAAACTGACCAGAAAAGATGTTGCTTTTCTCTGGAATAATGACTGTCAAAAAGCTTTTGATACATTAAAAAGTTGCTTAATGACAGCCCCTATATTGGCTCTTCCAGATTTTAACAAGCCATTTGTCCTTTATACAGATGCTAGCTTTATTGGTCTGGGTGCTGCCCTTCACCAAAAGCAAATTATTAATGATAAATCCTCAGAGGTTGTAATTTGTTATATTTCAAGAACCTTAAGAAATAGTGAATTGAAATATGGTGCCACTCAATTGGAGTGCTTAGCAGTTGTTTGGGCTCTTGAGAAACTTCATTACTATTTGGATGACCAAAAATTTGAGTTGGTAACTGACTGTAGTGCTGTGAAGTCCCTCTTAAACCTAAAGACACCTAACAGACATATGTTCAGGTGGCAACTTGCTGTTCAAGAATACAGAGGAAGGATGACAATTATCCATAGAGCTGGAAATGTTCACTCTAATGTTGATATGCTCTCCAGATTGCCTCTGCCAAATAATGACTCCAATCCTGCTTATGTACCTGAAGATGATACTGTTCATATACATGGTATATTTATAGTTGATATGGAAGAGGAGTTATTACAGTTAATACTGGATTCATATGATAAAGATTCTGATTTAAATAAATTGGTTACTATTTTGAATGATCCTAAGAATGCTTCAATTCAAGCATTAATAAAAACTCTTCCTGCAAAGTACCAAAATGCTTTAAATAAAGGAAAGTTCTCTATTGAAGATGGTTATATATATTATAGAAGGAAGCTTACCAATGTAATTGTTATTCCTCCTTCAATGAAAGAAACTATCCTCAAACTTTGTCATGATGACATATTAGCTGGTCATTTTGATCTTGAAAAAACATTGATTAGAATCAAAAACACTGCATGGTGGGCTAATATGTCTGAAGACACAAAATTATATGTTGAATCTTGTGATTCCTGCCAAAAATCTAAAAGGTTAACAGGTAAGAGAGCAGGGTTATTACAACATATTGAAGCACCTAGTGCTCCCTGGCAAATCATTAATATGGATTTTGTCACTGGTCTTCCTGTTGCAGGTAAAGACAGCTTTAACTCTTGTTGGGTAATAGTTGATAGATTCACAAAAATGTGCAAATTTATTCCAACCCACAAAGATGTATCCACCAAAGAATTAGCTTTCTTATGGTGGTCTTACATGTTTAATATTATTGGTTTTCCAAAAGCCATTATCTCTGATAAGGATCCAAAATTCACTTCTGAGTTTTGGACCTCTTTGATGGATATTTGTGGCTGTGAGTTAAAATTGTCTACAGCTCACCATCCTCAGACTGATGGTCTAGCTGAAAGAATGATTCAAACTCTGGAAGATATGATTAGAAGGTATTGTGCCTTTGGTTTAGAATATAAAGACAATGACAGATTTACTCATGATTGGGTCACTCTTTTGCCTGGTCTTGAATTTGCATATAATAGCACTGTTCATTCTGTCACTGAGAAAAAGCCTTTTGAGCTTTGGTTGGGTTATGTCCCAAATACTCCTGCTCAGATTCTCAATAATAAATTACCTAAGTTGGAACTACACCCTGGTGTAAAATCTTTTATGCAAATGCAACAGCTATGCAGAAAACATGCTCAGAGTTGTATTGATAAAGCATTTGAATATGAAAAGAAAAGATGGGATAAATCCCATAAAGAATACACATTTAACAAGGGTGATGAAGTGTTGATCTCTACTGTCCATTTCAATTTACAGGGTAACCACAAATTAAAAGATCCTTTTGTAGGACCATTTGTTGTTAAAAGAATGGTTGGTGATAATGCAGTAGAAGTTGTATTGTATTCTCCATATGATAGGAAACATCCTGTCTTTCCCATTTCTTTGCTTAAACCTTATACTTCCAACAGTGACTTATTTCCAAAAAGAAGAGGAAGACCTAAGAAGAACCCTCAGGAAGTCACAGAAACAGCAGAAATTGATAAAATTCTCAATGATAGAATTATCACTTCTGAGAGAGGTACTGAATATTTATTGAGATATAAGAACAAATCATCTGAACATAATGCATGGATACCTGGCAAGGAAATTTCAAATCTGCCTGCTCTGTTGAAAAAATACAAAAAGAAAAAATCTTAGCATTTTTTTTTATTGTTTTTTTTAGAGTGAGGGAGTGTCAGCCAGGCTATTCCAGGAGTCCAGTAAATGATATATAAATTATAAAACCTTAAAGAGTGGGTAAGACTTGTATTTAATGAATATAACTTAATATTTTATTGCATAATGAAATTATATAAGAATTTTATTATATACAAGTGTTACATTAAATTTATTGGTTATATATATTTTTATATACAATTAAATTGAGCATAATATAATATATTCTACAAATAATGGCGCATTTTTATGTATTTAATAATTATAAATTTATATTTAATTAATTGAAAAACATATATTATAGTTACAAGTGTAAAATTGATTTATAATATATTTAAATTAATTACTTAAATTTATATATTAAATAATACCTCTCATATGATACTAAACAATAATTAATGACGCTTCTTTTGACCCTTAATTGTGTTAGAAAAAAACAAATAAATTAATTTGGACTAAATTGAGATTAATTGCTTGTTTTGTTGCGTCAAATTATTTTTTGTTTCACTTAAAATGTCCTTTAATCAGAATGTACCATCTGTTTGGAATTATATTTCTCATAGTTCCTATGTTTCCAATCTTGTTTAGTTATTCACTATTGTCACTTACTGATTTGGGAATTAATGGCGGGGAAATTGGATTCTTAATTGGGGTTTTAATTATTTGTTTCATGTTTTTCTCTATATTGTTATGTTTCATTTACTCTTTTGATATATTTGTTTTATTCCATTCTAATCATTGTATTTACAAAGATAGTAGCGCTTCAGAGGACCCATTGCCTATAAAAGGGCCTTGGATAATCCCCTGTAGCCTCATCACTTATTACACACTCAACAAATTAAATAACTATTTTATTACGTTTATATTTTTTTTATTAGTAATACAAATCTAATTAAAAGTCTATATAACAAATTAAAGGTTGCTTTAAGTCTGATAGTAATTAAAATTGTTTGCCGCGCAGAACCCTTACATTTAAAAATATTATTGTTAATAAAATCTAAGTTTTTGTCACCTCTCAAAGTTGCTCACCGTTGTTTCCCTCTCAAATAAATTAAATATATATTACTTTGATTTATTTCTTTATTTTCCCTTGTCCTCCTCCTTCTCTCCTCCTTTTTCTCCTATTTTTCTTACCTCTTCTAGACGACTGACCGACAAAAGTCCCTTGCAGGGACTTTGGTTTCTCTGTGTGCATTGCACAGCCAGAAAAAAACTGGCTGTGCAATGCACTGGATGCAGCACATGCAGCCTGCATTTCTGCTGCATGCAACGCGCGTTTCTGCTGCATGCAGCGCGCATTGAACATGCTGCGCATATCTCATGCAGCTGACTTGATATCAGCTACATGAAATATGGTAGCGATTGTGCAACGCACGTTACTTGCAGCAGCAACGCGCGTTGCACACTGCTTTTGTCAGCCTGTATATCCCCAGGACTGAGTAAAAAGTGCTTATAAGTTATTTTAAACACATGAACTATACATGGGAACAATAAATGAGAGTACACAAACAGTATACATAAGTAAAATTATGATAATACACATAAAATGTCATTATAACACCTTATATACACGCATATATCCACCTTTTATAAGTCTTATGTACTTAATATTAAGTTGGAATATGTTAGGGTAATCTTAAGAACCTTAAGTATAAGGCTACATAATTTTTAAGTACACTTAAAGCTGTTATATTCATTGTTTTATGCAAAAAAACAAGAAATGCGCTTTATTTCACTTAAAAGTTGACTATATGCGCTATAAAATTGAGAATATCAAAATTGCGCTTTGACAGATCAATTGGGCTCATTAAGGACTATTGATTTGGCTATTTAAATGCATAAAAATAACACTTTTCAAATTTGGTGTTTTTTATGCCAGAAATGGCTTCTGTGTACTGGCCACATACTGCCTGCTTTTTTCCCGTGTGAATAGCTTCATCTTTAGCAAAGTTAGCTTTTTCACACTATAATTACCCCACATTCTACGCCCACTGTGGGGAAACACACTAAAATAGGCGACAGGCGCTTATTTAGTGTCCTAGCTTAATTAATAATGCATTGACCCTGTTTATGTGCACTAATTTCATTAATAACCTCACTCTTGGCACTTTATTTCATCACCACGCTTAAATTCGCCTAATTTTAGTCAAGGATTTACCCGTGCAAGAGCCTGCCAAGAACTGCATGTAGTTACCCCACATCTCACGCTCTTTTTTAAGTTTTTGGGTGGTTTCTCAGTCAATTTTGGTTATTTTTGAATGGGAATTTCACGTAGTATAATGTCAGGATTAGCCCCATTATTTCTACAGTCAATCCCCCTTATTATTAAGCTATTATTAACCTTAAAAAGTCTCCTTTAGTCTTTAATATTATTGTTTTATACGCATATACTCTCTTTTTGTCTTTTTCTTTAATTTTGATGGATTTCCCTTATTATTACAGGATTTTGGCGGGTGTTACTCTTCTAATTATGTCATGGGTTACTGGTAATGTTGATGGGCATGTCTATTTGTTTTTTAGAGGCGTCATTAACTGTGTATTGGGTGGTACATCAAGGGAATCATTGGGGAACTCAGTGTGTATAAAAGGAGGAGGTTTTTGGGTTGTATTTCTTCATTCTTTATCATTACAATTAACCAATATAACCAAACCAATTACAATACATATCAATTAGTACTTTTATAAGACTTTTGAATAGTATCTGAATTTATATAATCTATTTTTCTACCAACTATAAAGATTGTAAGCCATATATAAGAATAGTGAGAATTTTATTACTGAGACCTTTATATTTGATTATATTTTACAACTTAGTGGATTAGAACTACAGTATTCATATAGGACCATTAAAATCTTCTAGACAACTGACTATTCAAGCTAGTTCACATCCTTGTACTTGACCTTAACCTGACAATTGGGGACCTTTCCTCAAGAATTCTGTTATAATCCTGTAAGTGAAATTTTTCAAAAGAAGGTGCACGTAAATAATATCCCTATAGAAATATTTGGATAATTACAACAGGTTGGGGTCACTTATATAGTGATTTCAGAAAAAGAAGCCCTGTTATATTATAAAATTTTGATATTGAATCAACAATTTTACCACTAATTTAACTTATAATTGTTATTAGTGGGTCTGTCAATAGACCAATTAAATTTGAGATCTTTGCAGATAAAATTTTTACCACTAATTTAACATATAATTGTTCTTAGTGGGAGTCTGTCAATAGACCAATTAAATTTGTGATCTTTGCAGATAATAAACCAATTAAACTGATTAATTGTTTTCTTTTAACAGGACTCTTAATCTTTTCTTTTATTGGTTTGTAAAATTCATTAAATATTTAGAAAGAATCATACTGACAGTTGTTTTCTTTTGAATATAAAAACACGGCTACATATTGTAGACCAGTTAAATCAAGTGACCACATAAAAGCATATTTGACTTTTGGCACTTAAATATTCACTTCATACCAATAAGTAAGCAATAAAATTGTCTTCAGTGGTATTGATAAATACTGATAAAACTCCTTTTTGAAGTTTTCATATCTAAACTTTCAATTCTTTAAATTCCACGTAAAAATGTGTGACAACAATGACATTGTAAGTAATAAGGTAAAACCTTATAACTTAAGACCTAGAGCTGAAAGACCTGTTACAGGACATTCAAATGGAGGGCCAGGACTCCCCCATAATCAACAACACTCCGGCAATGTCTCTGGAGGAAAGGGAAAAGCTTTTAAAGCAGGTTTCAATAAAGAAAACAAAAAATACTTTACAAGAACAAGTTCACTCCCTATCCACCCTACTGAACACCTTGACAATAAGAGTCAACAATATAGTGGACCAGATCAAAAATCTGGAAAAGAGAGCAGCTCAAGGTTTCATAGAAGTCAACCAAGCTCTAGTGGACATAAAGACTCAACCACCAACAGTGGCACCCAACAATTCCATAGCAACACCTCCAGCCCAAGAGTAGGACCAAAAAATTACTGTAAGCAAATGGAAATGGGATTGGTACGCCCAAAACTACAACAATCCTCAACAGCAGGGCTCCAGCAGTCACCCTTACAGGGGAAAGGCAAGGAGAGGCAGGGGAAGTGGGATAAGACCTTGGTAAGTCATCCAACTTCTTATGATCAATTATATCAACCTGAAAATAAATTACTTATAAGTAATGAGATTGATAAGGAAATATTGGATATTATTGATAAGGATTTAAAGGATTATTCATTTGAACAGAATATGTTAAACTTGTCTTTACATGAGGACAATGTAAATAGTTTTATTGATCACCAGGAAAATACTATTAATATAAAAATGGAATCAAATGAATTAAATCTTGACCCTGATAATGAGTCTTCTGAATTGGACACGGAAAAAATAGAATATTTTTTAAAAGAGAATCCAATGGAATCAAAAATAATAAGTAAATTATTATTGAGAATTGAAAAATTGGAAGAGTTCTCAAAAGAGTCAAACATTAATACAGAAAGTGTATTATTACAACTAACACAGTCATTGAGTACCACAGCCAATAAATTAAAAATTATTGAAAATTCAAATAATGAATTGATCAATGAGAGTAAAAGATTAAACTCTGAGATTAGAAATTTAGAAAGTAAATTAGAACACTCTCAGAATATTATGGCTACCATAGAGGGACGTGTAAAATTGTCTTTTTCAAATGTAAATGATACTTTAACTCATGTACCTGTAATAAAGGATAGGTTACAAAGAGTAGAAATTGAAGTAGCTAACATTTTGAAAAATACTGAAACAATAAAAGATAATACCTCTTATGTAGAAAGAGTACCAGTTTTTATGAAACACTCTGATGATAAACCAATGATTGAACATGAACATAGTGTTATGGGCTCTGAGAATATAAAATCAGTAAAAGATGAAATAAATGATCATCTTTCTAAAGTAAGTGAATTACTCAATATTCCTCAGGTTAGGGAAGCAAAAACTAGCCAAAAGAACTGGCCTAAGTTAGATCAGTACCCTTCTTTTGACGGGGATTCAAAATCTGATTGGCAACAATTCATACAAAGAATTGATAACTTAAAATTTTCATACAAATTACCTGATGAAGAAATTACTTCAAAGTTAATATCTTTATTTACAGATGTGGCCTTATTATGGTTTGAATCTGTATTGAGTGAGGGAATTAATTACTCCTGGAATGAATGGAAGGCACTAATTGAAAGGCAATTTGGTGGCCCAAAATTTAGAATCACTCAACAAAGACTGTATGAAAGGGCCAGATATAATCCAAATGCTGGAGATAAACCCATGGTCTTCTTAATGAATTTAATAAAAATCATGAAAGCTATGGATCCAAAAATGGATTATGAAGAGTGGAAAGAAAAAATAATATACAAATTGCCTATATCAGTTAGAGACATTATTGTAGCTAGAACTGAAACTGTCAGAGACACCTCTGGATTCATTAATATATGCAATGAGATATTATTAAACCACAAGTATGAAACCAAGTATAGTAATTACAGACAAAGTGTTGACGTGGTAAAACCTACTACAAGTAAGTTACCAGTGGAGAAGAAAAAACCTTCAGCTCCCCTTGTCCCTAAGAGACAAGAAAATAACACTTGTTACAAATGTAATGAACCTTGGGTTAAGGGTCACATGTGTAAGAAGGGAATAAATGTTATTGAAACCACACAGAATTCTGAACCTAGTAATCATGAAGATGAGAATGTGGAATCTAGTGAGGATTGCAAAAGTAACATATCTTACAGTGATGATGAAAATGAGATATTTGTATTAGAAAAGGATATAATGTTCCTGAATGATGCTATACCTCATACAGACACATCTTTAACTTCCATAGAGGAAGCTGAAATAATTAAAGATGTATCTCATGATACTTACAAAATAACACCTATCAGAGCACCTATTATCATATGTGGAAAAGAAATGAATGCCATTCTTGACACTGGGGCTGCAGGTAGTGTAGTTTCACTTAATGCATTAATGAAACTTGATAGTAAGTACCAGGAAAAACTAGAACCTGTTCAGACAAAGAACTGGAGAAGTTTTGGTTCAGTATTAAATCCAATTGGCAAATACAAAACTGCTGTATTCTTTAAATATAATAATGGATATGTTAGAGCAGTTTGTGAATTTGTAGTAATGGATAATAATAATTGTAGTGATTGGTTTATTATTGGCAATGATTTATTGACAAAATTTGGCATTAAACTAGATCCTGCAAACAGTTGTTTCACCATAGGCGTGAATGGTAAAAGAAAATTCAAAATATGTTCTGAAAATTCAGTATATACCATTTCTCCTAGAGAAGAACAACTGCAAGGTGGAAGAACCACCAATGAAGTGGTTGAATTGGAAAATGAAATCCAAAAGGCCTCTTTCAGTCCTCAACTCTCAAAAATTGAAGAAGAAGATATTTTGAGATTGATTAAATCATATCCTATGGCATTTGCTCATGGTTCAAATGAACTAGGATTGGTCAAAGACCATGAGATGAAAATCTCTCTAAGCTGTGATTTGGATAATATTCCTGGCAGTCTAAAAAAGAAACCTTACCATGCAAATGATCCTGACTTATTTCCAAAAAGAAGGAGAAGGCCTAAAAAGCAACCTGAAGAAATTGTGGAAAAAGCAGAGATTGAAAAAATACTCAAGAAAATAATCCTTACTAAAGAAAAAGGAACTGAGTATTTACTAAGATTTAAAGGGAAATCAAATGAATTTTATAAATGGATACCTGAAAAAGAAATTTCTAATTTATCCACCCTTCTTAAAAAATTTAAACAGAAATAAATTTCTGTTCAACCAGCTGAGGGGTTAAAAAACCAGTACTCATAATATTTTATTATGTTTTATTTCTTTAAAGTTGAATCTTTAATGCTACAGATTTATTCTGAATACCTGAAAATTACAAATTAATAAAATAAAATGTATAACTTATCATTTTTTTTATTGTTTTTTTTGGGTGGGCGAGTGTCAGCCTGTATATCCCCAGGACTGAGTAAAAAGTGCTTATAAGTTATGTTAAACACATGAACTATACATGGGAACAATAAATGAGAGTACACAAACAGTATACATAAGTAAAATTATGATAATACACATAAAATGCCATTATAACACCTTATATACACGCATATATCCACCTTTTATAAGTCTTATGTACTTAATATTAAGTTGGAATATGTTAGGGTAATCTTAAGAACCTTAAGTATAAGGCTACATAATTTTTAAGTACACTTAAAGCTGTTATATTCATTGTTTTATGCAAAAAACAAGAAATGCGCTTTATTTCACTTAAAAGTTGACTATATGCGCTATAAAATTGAGAATATCAAAATTGCGCTTTGACAGATCAATTGGGCTCGTTTAGAACTATTGATTTGGCTATTTAAATGCATAAAAATAACACTTTTCAAATTTGGTGTTTTTTATGCCAGAAATGGCTTCTGTGTACTGGCCACATACTGCCTGCTTTTTTCCCGTGTGAATAGCTTCATTTTTAGCAAAGTTAGCTTTTTCACACTATAATTACCCCACATTCTACGCCCACTGTGGGGAAACACACTAAAATAGGCGACAGGCGCTTATTTAGTGTCCTAGCTTAATTAATAATGCATTGACCCTGTTTATGTGCACTAATTTCATTAATAACCTCACTCTTGGCACTTTATTTCATCACCACGCTTAAATTCGCCTAATTTTAGTCAAGGATTTACCCGTGCAAGAGCCTGCCAAGAACTGCATGTAGTTACCCCACATCTCACGCTCTTTTTTAAGTTTTTGGGTGGTTTCTCAGTCAATTTTGGTTATTTTTGAATGGGAATTTCACGTAGTATAATGTCAGGATTAGCCCCATTATTTCTACAGTCAATCCCCCTTATTATTAAGCTATTATTAACCTTAAAAAGTCTCCTTTAGTCTTTAATATTATTGTTTTATACGCATATACTCTCTTTTTGTCTTTTTCTTTAATTTTGATGGATTTCCCTTATTATTACAGGATTTTGGCGGGTGTTACTCTTCTAATTATGTCATGGGTTACTGGGAATGTTGATGGGCATGTCTATTAGTTGTTTAGAGGCGTCATTAACTGTGTATTGGGTGGTACATCAAGGGAATCATTGGGGAACTCAGTGTGTATAAAAGGAGGAGGTTTTTGGGTTGTATTTCTTCATTCTTTATCATTACAATTAACCAATATAACCAAACCAATTACAATACATATCAATTAGTACTTTTATAAGACTTTTGAATAGTATCTGAATTTATATAATCTATTTTTCTACCAACTATAAAGATTGTAAGCCATATATAAGAATAGTGAGAATTTTATTACTGAGACCTTTATATTTGATTATATTTTACAACTTAGTGGATTAGAACTACAGTATTCATATAGGACCATTAAAATCTTCTAGACAACTGACTATTCAAGCTAGTTCACGTCCTTGTACTTGACCTTAGCCTGACAGCTTTGGCCACCTCCCAGCCTAGTAAATTAGCTGGGAGGGTGGCAAACATTACAGCAAGCAATCGAAGTCGCTTTTAGCGACTTCGATTGCTTGAAAGAGACACTTCCAGCCAGGGGAAACCTGGCTGGAAGTACTAAATTGCAATGTAAGGGACCCAAGCCAATTTCAAAGGCTTGGGTCATAAATTAAGGTTTCTAAAAAGCAGCCAGTATAAATCTGGCTGCAATAAAAAGTAAATTTTTTAAATAAAATACATAAAAAAATAAAAATTTGTTCAAATAAAATATACAACACTCTTCAGCCAGTAAGAAACAGCCTTCCATTGTTACACATAGAAACAAAATCAAATGTTTCTTTCATCAACATTGGCCATGTTTCAATATTTTGAACCAAGTAAGATTAGGAAAATGGTCACGGCAAAAAAACTGCATAATTAAAAGTCTCCCAATTTAATATGGTGCGGAGGTTCATATTTTAGAAATAGGTGGTGCACATTATAGTTTCCTTTAAAAAAATTCAAAAATGAATTAATTTTGGCGCAATGTAAATTTAAATTTGATGAGTGTATGTTTTTTAGCTACGTGAAACATGGTAGCTAGAATTATGTGGCGTCAATTTTTTTTAGATGTGAAATTCAGTGTTCCACAAATGTGCATCTGTACAACATGCATCCAAGTAAATTCTAGCTGGAATTAGTATATGCATAGGAAAAAATGATCATGCTGTGTACAGTGCCTTGGCAACATCATTCTTGGAATTTAGATGAAGTTTATCATATGACTTGGAGAGCTGCATTTTTTTGAAAATGTGATCAGTGAAAATTCATGATATATACATCTGCTTGCCACCCAATTTATTTTTCCTTTCTCTTTCTCACTTACCTTTTTCAAAAATTATCAATCATATTTTTGCTTTATCATTTTGAATTATTGGTACTATTTTCTTGACCTTATCTGATTACCGGTAAGCAAATTTTTCTTGCTATTGCATTTCATATCATTTTGGTTTGTTACACTTTTTTACACTTTTGACAAGTTAATCTAATGATTCTTATTCTGAATTTATTTTTATGGTATCTTTTACTGTACCCTTTCAATTCATTATAAAATAATTCTTTTTCAGTTAACTTAAAGTTTTTTTATTTGTTTATCAATTTACTTTTCTTTATTCCTTATCAAAAATGTTCAATTTATTTATCTAACCATTTATTTTTTAAAACAGTGATTATAAAATAAACTTTATAATTAATTTTGATCAATCAGCTACAAATGGAAGAAGATTTTATAGACATGTAAGTTCATGTTTTGCTTATCATTTTTCTATATTTCTTTAATACTTTCTCAACCATTATATTATTAATATGAAAAGTAAAACATCATCTCGTACTTGCTGAAAGCATACAGGATAATGTTTTGCTTTTCATAATAATAATTAGATTGTTTGTACTTTACCTTTAATTTATTGATTTTTAAGTTGTTTCAAAGTCTCGTACTTGCTGAAAGCATACAGGACAATGCTACAATTTAAAAATTAATAATTTATTGAAGTATAACTTTCTAAGTCAATATATTGATCAGAGCAAGATTTTTCATTTTATATATGTGGATATCATAATTCCGTAAATTTTTTAATATTACTAGTGTATTGGAGTTATACTTTCATTATATTATTAATATTAAGTGTAGAGCCAAATCTCGTACTTGCTGAATGCATACAGGATAAAGCTATACTCTTTATATGTATAATTTAATAAAGTATACCTTTGAAACGCTTTCTTAATATTTGAAATAAAGAAAAAGTAAATAAATTTACTAATATGTAGATATGCTAACTTTTGTATTTCTAATATTGAAGATATGATAAAGTTAAAGGTATCATTGACTGATAATTGAAATTATGTTACTATTTTCTAATTTTTGATTTTTTTCTATTTTAAATCAAAATTGAATTCTCTTAGGATTGAACCATCAATGAGTAATGATTTGAAAAAAAAAACCGCCAGGGAAGAACTCTAACAATAGGTGGGCGAAAGACATTGCTACTGGAATGAAACTTGTAAACGCTCTTGGAATGGATACAAACGGGAAGAAGCCACATTTCTATGCACGATCTTATGCAAATAATATGACAGATTGCAATAATTATTACAATTTTTTTCGTGGATGTAGTATTTATAAACCAAAAGGTGTCTTAATACCTAATGTTCTTGTGCAGACTTTTGAAATTCATGAGCTCAAAGAACTAGATATGTTAGAAGCTATGGTGCAATGCATTAAGGATCTTTCTTACTGCAAACATGAAATTAAAAATAATGGTTATCATCAAAGAGCTGGTGGTTTTGGAAAAATGTTTGGTGGTGGCTTTATTTTAGATAGAAAGAAATCTTTACATATTCGTAAGTATCACTTTTTTTAATTTAAATACTGAATTTTTGAATGCTTTTCCTTGCAGATGAATACACTGATGATATTGTAAAAACGGATGAATATAAAAAACGAATGAAGAGGATTGCAATGTACTTTGAATATTTTTTTAAAAAAATATCATATGTAAAGTACAATGAGGCAACTAATCTTTGCGCAAAACTTGGTATTCCTGGATTTTCAAAAGTTTCTAGTGAAGAAGAGGGTGTACCGTTTGCTAGTAATTTAACTTGGACATCTGGAGGGAATGGTAATGGGTTCTCTAATGAGGTTCATCTCGATAAGGATGCAAGTGAGTATACTTTAGGAATATTTTTTCCTAAAGATACAGAAAAAAACACCATTCATATGAAGTATGATAAGACCCAACCACGACAAATAGGTGGAGAACTTATGTTTCCCGAAATTCGAAGTAAAATCAACTTTGAAGCAACTAATGGAATAACAGTGACATTATGGCCTGCCAATCAACTAAGGCATTTTACCTCAAGATGTCATGAAATTCCTGGCTTCACTAGGATAGGTTCTTCTATTCAAATCAGCACTAGACTTTTTCATGCTATAGAAAAGCTTAATGTTTTTGATATTGATATTTCAGAATACTTAGAAATTAAAAAAGAAAAATTTAGGTTAGAATATTTGATTAGTGCTTTGAGAGTTTTTTTGAAAAGAGATGACTTAATAGAGGAAGAAATAGAATCAGCAAAGTATTATTTATCTAATGTTAAGACAAATCTAAAAAATCTAGATATATAAATATTAAAAATTTATATTATATATACACAACTTAATGCAAATTTAAACATGATAAATACTGGGAGTAGCTGTAACATTTTCAGTTTTGATAATTATAGTATTATCTATTTTTTTTATTTGTGAAATAAAATAATTTTTTTTCATAATATTATAAGAAAATTTGATTTACTTTTGAGGAAATATATAAGTTGTGAAATCTTTAAATGTCATTTTTATTAAATTGGTAGCAAAGGTTCTAAAATAAAAAAAACTATAATAAAGAATTTGAAATATATTAGCCATAAAAATGTGCTTTTAATGCTACCAAATTAACTGTATAGTATTTTAGGTCAAACAGGCTTATTAATAAAAAAGTTAATAATAAAGAGTTGAAGAAAGAATTTTGAATCAATAATAGATTAAATTGTATTTTTTTAAGAATGTACTCATTTAATTATTTAAATTGTTCTACTTCTGATTAAAAATGTTACAATCAACTAAAATATTTGTAATAATTAATAGATTATATAATATTAAAGGTAAAGTAACAAAACTAGAGCAGTTATCATATTTTTATATAAACAATAAAATATTTAAGAATTTAATACAAGTATTTGAAATCATATAAGTAGATTTTAAAATCTTTGTTATTGCTGGACTTACAATAATTTTTTTTAATAATTAATTTAGAAAATCATGTCAAAGGTTACTTAATAAATTTCAAAGATGGTCACATTTTTGACGTATTTGAAGGAAAATAACTTGAATTATACAAGATATATCATATAGACAGAACTTTATCTATTTACATGTTGGAATATTAATTTATTGAAAGGCTATGTTTAGCAAAAAAAGGTGATACTGGCTGAATGGAGCTCCAGTGATTAAGAAAATCTGCAGAAATAGCCCTAGCAATTCCCGGAGGACTTGGGGTATCAAATTTTAAAGGAAATGGATCACACTTGCCTATAAAAGGTTTTATTAATGTTAAAATATAGTTATTTAAATTTTTCCAAATTATTTCTTCCATCAAATGATTTTTTTTTCATGTAAATTAAGAAACTTAACTTCTGATATTACCTCCAAGCAATCAGCTGCTGAAGCCAATCTATGATCTTGAGAGCTCAGAAATAAACCACGGACACCATCAATTATATAGAATGTGAAAGATTGATATTGGTGGTGGGAGTATTCAGAATTTATTTTGTTTAGTGCAGCCTTTTGTTTCTCTCTCATTATAGTCAGTTCAGTATTTTTGTTTTTCTCACTTGATTGTTGAGCTTCACTTGTCTTGCCACTTGATATTGTTGCAGCACAATATTTTGATTTAAGAATGATAATTGACATAATTATATCAATGATAATATTTCTGATTTGAAGAAGAGTTGACATTGATATATCACGGGTTTGAAGTGCAGTGGGACCAACTTCTAAGCCATCAGAAATCGGACTCTTCAGATTTGAAAGGTGAGCTAGAAGCTGAAGACCACGTTCAATTGGAAAATCTGAGTTAATGTTTTGATGTGATGGAAGCTGGCTGAATTCATGTGCGGTCAGATAAAGTGAAGATGATATAAGAGATACCCATGAAGAACGGCAGTGGTCACTTGGGATCATTAATCTCATGAGCATTCGGATAAGATTGGATTCAGGGTTATCTGTTTTCTTTGTTGAGGAAAGAATTTCAGTATTTAAACCATCAGGATCACATAAATCTTCCATTTTTTTGAAATCAATATTATCGAGTACCCATAGCTGTGAGCTATCAATCTCTAAAAAAATATTTGCTACAAAAGGAAAAAAAAATAAGTAAAAGAACAAAAGTCAAGACTAAAAATTATGGTAACTTACATAACTCAGTAAGTTTTGAAAGCCAATCTTCTCCACAAGATTTTTCCCAATGAAAAGTAAACATTGGAATATTTGACATGGGTTCTTGGGAAGAAGTAGAAGAGTGTAATTCGAGGAGAGTAACAATTTCGAACCACGACCTGAGGACCTTTGCCGTGCTGATTCTACCTTTATAAAAATTATGAATATTACAGAATTCCTCCTGCAAATCAGATTCTTTTAGAACTGAGGGTGAATAAGTTAGAGGTTTTTTCGATATCTTGATTGGAGTTGATTTCATTGGTAGAGAAGCTTTCAAAGAGGTCAAAGTAGGTAATTTAGGAGGTGATGGGTATTGCTTCTTAGAAATGAAGGAATTTGGTGATGAGCTGTTTGAATCATCATCTTTATCAAACATATCAACATGTCTTGAAGAAGATTTTAAACTTTGCTTTTTTTGATGAACAAGCATAGCTTCATATTCTGACAGTTGATCATTGCTATTTTCATTGCTCTTTTCATCATCTTCATCAGGGAGAGGGCGTTTATGGATGGAACAATCTACAGCAGGTGAGTTTCTGGTACAAAATATCAAAAGAAAGATAAAAAGTACAATATGTAAGCAATAAAAGAGATATATGATTGAATTTTAAAGATAAAAGAATAACAATAAAAAAAAAGGAAACAAGAATATACTCATTATCAAAACCTTTGCTTTTTTTTGAGATTTATTATTTGATACATCAGAAAATTCATTAGCAGAAGCCGGTTTAATACGTCGAACAAAAGAGGAGCCTTGGGATAATCTCTTTTTCTTGGAGCGGATAACAGGTGTTTCAAGATTTTCCTTAGAAGTTGAAGCATGAGTTGAAGCTGATGGTTCATCTGTCTCATCATCATCCCTAATGACAATGACTTCATCAGGAGGAATCATACCCTCCTCATAAGCTACAAATATATATGAAGAAAAAAAAATATTAATAATCTTATCTACTAATTTAAAAGGAGACAAAAAAGGTGATGAACATACATTTTTCAACGCTTTTCACATATTGGAGTAAGTCATTACAAGGGTTAGATAAATATGAAGGAGAAGGATTATTGTTAAGGATCTTGACAAGCTCTTCTGTTTTATCTCTAGCCAATTCAAGTAAATTGCGATACTGAACTCTTGTTATTTCCTGCCTCTCATTGCTAAGTACAGGAGGGTTAGGTGCCATGCCATGTGGCAGACATGGTGCAAGCTCAAAAGCTTCAAAGCGAGTATCAATCAGAGAGTGGGATAAAACACATTTGGGTGCTGGAAAATCAAATTTTTGAAAAAAAAAGATATAGAACATAAGTGAAATATATAAATTAAGAGAGAGGAACATGATATACATACAAAGTGGAGGTGTAGGATTTTGTATACTAGACATATTGATTAATGAATATTAAAAAAAAGTATTCGATATCAAAAAATTATGATGTAATATGATGAATAATTATAAGAAACTCTATTCTAGAAAATTGAAGTTGATAATTTAATAGGATAAAAAATTGAATAAGATTAAAATTAAAGTGAGGATGAAAGAAACAGAAAACATAAAGAGGGGGATTTTATATTATTTGAGCTTTTTTTAACATGTATTATTCATAGTGGGGTAAACTGAGTAACATGCTAAATCACAATCTGTTTATATTGAAGCGAAATTTGATGTAGCTAACAGAAAATACTAGTAATTCTTTGGGGACTTTTAGTGTGAAAAACAAATAATAACAAATTTATATCCCATATGCAAATTGCCACGGGTAAATACAAAATTTTTTAAATTAGAATTTACTCCTAAACAATGGAGATACACTTAATTAGTATATTATATGAAAAAAAAAGGATAATCCTTTATGAATATTTGTTAAATTTACTTTCAGATGACAATGCGAGATTCACATATATACTGATATGCCTCATCAAACAAGAAATGAATTATAAATATAAAATTGGTAACATTAGAATTTAAGATAAGAATTTGTTTTTTAAGTGACAGGAGGAGTGTCAGGCTAGGGTGTAGGCACCGTGACCAAACCTTTGATAAACTTGGATACAACTAAGGGAAAAAAAATTGAATAGTTTTATTTTGCAATATATCTTAGTCTGCACAAGATATTGCATTGTTGTCCCTAACTATACCAATATTGTTACTTTTCAAAAGTTATAGGACTACTAAGTTGATAAAATATTATTATGAATCACCCAATGAAATACCTTAAGCAACATTCAAAATTATTAAAATATTAATATTCAATTTGAGATTTGGATTAGCTAATTTTTCACAACTTACCACAGTTTTGATTAATATAATAAAACTTGAAAAAAATTGTTGAGATAACCTAGAAATGGGTGCAAGAAAATGATGAAACATATGACTTGAAACTTAACTCATACACTATTGATAAACTTCATGGATCCTGATTAATTTCTATCGAAATTAATTTTGAGACTAGCATATTGAATTTTAGCTATGACCAAGTACTGTAAGTGCCATGGTTTGTATTCAATATATTGGTGTTGAAATTAATTTTGATAGGAATCAACAAGTATCACATGGCACCATGCATGAAACACTGACAGAAACCATCAAATTTATGAGGCAATGAACCTCATAATTTTGATCGAAATTAATATAGACCCCTGCATATTGAATACAAGCCATTTCACATGGACTACACAGACATAGATAAAATTCAACATGCATGGCTTAAAATTAATTTTGATCAAAATTAACCAAGGCATTAAAACATCAATTTTTATATGGTGTACTTGATCAAACCATTTTATCTAACTGCTTAGCTTACCTATACTTATAGGAATTTTATGCATAGTCTATGTCCATATTAATTTCAATCGAAATTAATGTTGACTAATACATAATGAATACATGCTATGCCACTTACACTTGCCAGGCATAGCTACCATTAAATATGCCAGTATCAAAAATTAATTTCGATCGAAATTAATGAGCATGATAATCATGAATTTCTGGAGTCAACTGCTTATTTTTATGCATGGTGCCTTGCCAACATTAATTTCGATCGAAATTACTTTTGATACTGGCATATTGCATGTATATATGCCTGGAAAGTGTAAGTGGCATAGTGTGTATTCATTATGTATTGGTCAACATTAATTTGGATCGAATTTAATGTTGAAATTTGCATATTGAACCCAAGCCAGAAAACAACCCAGAAGATTCTTCATAAAACTTCCCATTAATTTCGATCGAAATTAAGGCTGACCATATACATATTGAATGGTAGTTATATCTGGTCTGAGTAAGCAGAGATTACTTATATTCAATATGTATTGGTCAACATTAATTTTGATCAAAATTAATGAGCATTTTGATCATGAACTTTTTCAGTCAGTTAGTTGTTTCAATGCATAATGGCATGCCAACATTAATTTTGATCAAAATTAATGTTGAAATGATATAATGCTTTTTTGCATGACATGTAAAGGACGGCAAGTATTTTTAAGTATTGAAATTTACTATACATGTTGAGGTTAAATATAAAATTTACATATCCATATTAATTTCTATAAAAATTAATGTTGACCAATACATAATAAATAGTAGATATGCCTGGATAGTGTAAGTGGCATAGCTTTTTTTCAATCTGCACTTGGCAACATTAATTTCGATCAAAATTAAGGTTCATGATTATCATCAATTTATTCAGTCAGTTGCTTACTGTTATGCATGGTAACATGTCAACATTAATTTTAATAAAAATTGAATTTGACATGCCACCAAGCATTTTTATGTAAGATGAAAAGTAGGGCACTTTATTCTTAAGTAAACACATTACAATGCATATTGAGCATGTAAATATCATTTACACATTAATATTAATTTCAATCAAAATTAATGTTGACCAATAAACATTGAACACAAGCTTTACAACTTACACACACCAGATATAACTACCATTCAATATGTATATGGTGCTCACTAATTTCGATCGAAATTAATGAGCAGTTTTATGAAGAATTTTTTGGGTCGTTTGCTGGTTTGGGTTCAATATGAAAATGTCAATATTAAATTCTATTGAAATTAATGTTGACCAATACGTAATGAATACACACTATGCCACTTACACTTTCCAGGAATAGACACCATGCAATATGCCAGTATCAAAAGTAATTTCGATCGAAATTAATGTTGGCAAGGCACCATGCATAAAAATAAGCAGTTGACTCCAGAAATTCATGATTATCATGCTCATTAATTTCGATCGAAATTAATTTTTGATACTGGCATATTTAATGGTAGCAATGCCTGGCAAGTATAAGTGGCATAGCGTGTATTCACTATGTATTGGTCAACATTAAATTCGATTGAAATTAATATGGATACATAAATGTGACATAAAGAGGTATGGACCATCAATTTGTTGAAAATACATTTTTATATCTCATACATTATTTGTTTTTCTTAAATAAAATGTTACTCTCTCTCAATATCACTTTATAACATTTACCAAGCTGCTTTGAAAAAAAACAGAATACATAAAATTCAATATAAGATAGCTATATTACACAGAAGATCACCGTTATACCTAAGTTATGATGATGTTGATGCTCTATTAATTGATTCCCGAATCTTTACCAGATCAACATCAGCTCCAACCCCAAGTGACTCACGTTCATTCACAGATAATCCTTGAAAAAATGTTGCTGAATAGCAATTCTTGGGGAGGTATTTGGGAACATTGAATATACCATTTTGTGCAACTGTCCTTTCTGATGACCGTGAATATGTTTTTAATGCTGATTTTTTTTGAGCTGGTGTATGTGCTAAGTCCTTTGTCATCTTATCCATTTTTTTAAACAAATCATTGAGTTCAGGATTTCGCCATCCAGGAATAGCTCGGATAGGTGCAGTTGGGGCTAGTGCTGGGCCTTCCTCGATATCAGAGATGCACCTAGTATCATGAAAAAGCACAACAAAACCTGACACATCACTGCAGAGATCTCTTGCTAACTTGTAGCGTGCACTAGCAATCTGAATTCCAACTAAATCAGCTTCATAATAACAAAAAGCAAAGTAAAATAAAAAACTTACCTTGGTCCGATAACATTTTACTTGTGCCCTTGCCCTCTTTTCAATCTTTTCTCTTGCTACCCTTTCCTCTTCTTGCCCAAACAACCTTATCATCTCCTTCCCCTTATTAACTACCCATTTCTCAATAAAACATTGAGTGAACTGAAGCTTTGACTGATCAATTGTATTCAAGGTGGTGAGCCATCTGGTACAGTGGTCGCATACTATGCTTCCCATGACTTGATTCCAAGTTGATTCTGAAAAATCACGGCAAGTCCAATCAAACGCAAATTTCCGAAAACCTTTTTCTTGCAATTCACGCTCTAAGTTTCTTTTGACAGAAAGTGGGATCGGTGCTCCTCCTTTTAGTCCTCGAGGCTCAGGTGCTGGAAAAAATTCAGGTAGTCAAATTTTGGATCGCAAGAAGGCTATAGAATTGGTTATCAGAAATTGTCGATCAGCTGCAGAATTGGCACGGTTAGAAGATTGGACTTGGGTTAGGAAAGTTTGAATGGTTTTTAGTTTGAATTGGCTCCAATCTTTCCAATTTTCAATCTCCAAAGGTGTTGGGCTCGCAGGATATTTTGATATTTGTGTTGGTCCCCCAAGACAATACTTCAGAAAGTGGTAAATATTTCTATTTAGACTGTCCGAGCTCCTGGGAACATCATTCCTTCTAACTAAGCCTCTTACAGCCCTTAACCCCCGTTCTCGCTCATGAGACTCTGCTGAATTGAGTCTGTGGTAATCACTGATACCCATAATGATTGAGGGATTCACTAACAATTCAAATAAGTTAATTAAATTGGTTATTTTTCAATAAAAGAATACACTACAAATTTGACTTACCTGCTCCACTTCTGCTTGCTCCTTGGTTAGGCTGAGCAGATGATGATTGGTCTCCGAAAAATTCCCTCAATACTTCACTAGCCCAATCTCTTCCTAGCTGATCAGCTTGCTGATTAGCACTTTCAGAAGCAGAAGGATGATTGGGATTAAAATTTCTCGGTTCTGAATGAGACTCTTGGCCTGGATTGGGATTAGGTGGTGGGTTAGGATTAGGTGGTACAGATTGAGATGCATCTGGAGGTGGATCAGCAGAGGGTGGTGGAGGAGTATTTCCAGTATTAGTATGTTGAGGCGGAAAACAATCATAATCGGTTGGGTCAACAGACATCCCTTCAAAATTATCATCCATAATGAACTGTAATAAAATAAAATAAAATAAAAATAATCAGTTGTTAAAATTTATACCTATCAAAGCTAAAGTAAAAAAAGATACTATGTATATAGTCTTGTAAACGTGTATGTTCTCTTGTCAAAAAATAAAGTGAATAATATATAGCTATCAGCTAAAGTTGGAAGGTCAAACTATTTATAGTAGATGAATGAGCAAGAAGATCATTCATTAAGTAAAAATTTTATCATATTTCTCATTATCATGATTTTATTTCTTTCATTCTTACATTTAAGATAAAAATGACTCATTGAAAGCATGGGTTCTCTCGCAATAAAAGCAACCAAAGTAATTTTTCACTGATTTATGATAAGGTAAGTTGGATGCATTGCATTTTTTAATCGAGCATTTAATTATTTCTTTCACCATTTACAAATATCACCAATCCTACAAATTTCCCCAATCCCAAATTAACACAAAGATGTTAGTCAACAGAAAATAAATTTGATTAATTTTTTCACTCACTACTGTCTGAAGTCCAATGGCAGTGACAACCTCATCTTTGATTCCAAACATTCCTTTTTTGTGCTCGACAGTAGCTGCATGTCCAATTATTGCATCTTTCTTAATCACAATTTGAGTTGCTTTGGCTACTCTTACTAACCGACAATGCACTTGTGGGAAAAGCTCATAGGGATCCTTTGATGTTTCTTCTGGACGGAGCTCTTTGAAAGGACTTACTATTAAATATATTTGATCAATCTCTTCCTTTGATCTGAAAAGATCATCAATTTGCCCAAACTGGCTATCTTTTCCATAGTAGAATTCAATTGTTGAATTAGCAATGTGTCGATGGTAACTAGTAAACCTCTTTCCATGTATCAATATGCTTGCTACATTTTCAACTACCCGATCCCCACTTTTCTCCGATGGTGTCAAAGCCCATCTTGAAGTTTCTTTTCCCATTCGTGCCCTTACCCATTTAGTAAATAATGCCATACTTAGATGGATCCATTTGTTTTGTTTATCGAGATCAATATGGATTTTTTTAGTCTCACATTGATCATTATCTTCAGCTTCACCAAGATCTAATACCCTAGACTTCCAATACCAATGTTTGAGCATTGTTAGCGGTATCTCTCCTGTGGTAAATATTAATAAATTAGCACAGCTGAGTTTTTAAATCATTGCTTACAAACA
Organism: Hemileia vastatrix; assembly: GCA_030280995.1. Taxonomy (NCBI): domain Eukaryota; kingdom Fungi; phylum Basidiomycota; class Pucciniomycetes; order Pucciniales; family Zaghouaniaceae; genus Hemileia; species Hemileia vastatrix. The sequence goes on along the minus strand of JASXTE010000003.1, from coordinate 28,636,664 downwards.
TTACATACGTGGATGGTGATTGTTTGGAATTTCAGATAATATATGATTCACCCGCTCTCCAGACCAAGTAGCTGTACCTGATGGTGGACCAAGACGCTTTATCATTTCAGGATAATGTTGAGTGATATGCAGATTTGGCTTTTCATTAATATTCTTGCAACCCTCTTCAAGGCACTCACGATACTCTAACAGAAATTGATCTAGATCTTTAAGCTCATTAGTCTGTATATTTTTTAATGTCAAAAAATTGGTGATCGAGCATAATGTTACAAGTGACTTGAGAAGATAATATTCTCTTGGTTTATCAGCTGAGGAAGCTGAAGATTCAGATTCTTTAAATTTTTCAAACCAAAGGGGTATAATTGACAAAGGGAAGTAGAGAGTATACAGCATGTGCCATTCTGCTGCCTTGAGGGATCCTGCCTTTTTAGATCCTACTGATTTTGGAACTCGTGTTAGACAGGAAGGTCTTCTTACTTGATCAATCATCTTCCATACAACCTGTAGCTCTGCTGCTGTGATTCGTGGATTACTACTACCTTCATTTTCTTTCTCCTTACCTTTCCTTTTATTTTCTTCATCTCTAGCTGTCTCATTTGATGAGTGAGATCCTTCACTCTGTGATATGCTAATGCTTCTTTGCCTTAAGTTATACAATGAATTCCTACTGTCACTGCTGTGAGACTGTATTGAGGCCACATCGCTATATGGAGGAATAAATTTGGAGCTGGATGACCTACTCTGGCTTCTTGATCGATTTGTTCCCAATCCTTCATTATCTAGTCCATGATGACTTGATGACTGTCTTGAACTCGTACGTCTTTGCCGCTTGTGCTGTCTCGTGTGTCCTGTATCATCATCATCATTATTCGTGGTGCTTAAGCTACTTCCACGTTTTTTCAAATGTTTGTGCAGTGAAGTATCAGAAAAGAAATCATCATCTTCTTTTCTTACATGCCAATTTTTATCCTTTTCCAGCTTTCTTTCTAGATCTTTTGCTGCATTTTGGATTTGAAAATAGCTTAGACTGTGATCTTTTAGGTTGCCAAGCATATGTGAATGCATAACATCAATTGAGCAATATTCAGTTGGACGCCAATATTCAAGGTTATTCAGCTCACTCCATTGTACCCCATGATTTTGAACAATTGATACACGCTCCCAATGTGACTTAGAATTTTTCCACTTTGTTGCCCAGCACATATGATCCTCATGATTCCGTAATGAAAAATTTCCCACATTCTTTTCACTAATTTCATCTTTAGAGATATTACAGAAAGAGCAGAACATTTTTGCAGAGTGACTCGAAAAGCCAGCCAATTTTTGTATTGCAGGAATTTCACCTATCAAAGAGAACAATGCAACTCTTAATTTCCGGCCTCGTGGATAAAGATGTGTCTTTTCAATCAATATACCATCCCATAGAGTTTGTAGATCATTAACCAGTGGTTTTAGAAGGTGATTAAGCTGTTCACTTGTGGGTTCTGTTGGTCCGGGTATAATAGAATTCAAAAAAATATTTTCCATTTTGTATCTATCTTCTTGAGGTAGGTTCATACACACCATCATAATATTGCCTACAGACTTCTGATGACTTCCAATCCTATTTCCACCAGGCCTAAACCAGTCGACATATAAAGTAAACATTAAGTTGCCTGAATTTATCGTATATTCATCATCATTGCTATCTAGAGCTGGAGTGGTTATGGGAAAGTTTTTCCAAATTGAACCATCACAAACATCCTTCATCAAATCACACTCTACACGTTCTGTCACAGGGGTTTTCTTCTCAATCAGAAGCTCAAATTTGAACAGTTTGATCTTTTCCTTAAGCCAGTCGATAAAAGAATGGTGATGAAATGTTTTAAGAGATAAGTATTTTACTTGTTCTTGATTTTCCTCCATCAAATACAGCCTTTCATCACATTTAACTGCAATTTGTCCTGCTCCAAACATTTTTAAATAGCGCTTTGATGATGAAAGAAACGGTTGATTGCAACATAGTATAGATGGTTGAGATTCAGAGTTATACTCATAAAGAGCAAAGCATTTAGGACAGCATGTTTTAGTGAAAAATGATTGATTGAGCTTTAATCGACTAAAAACTGTATCTATCGAGCGTGGGACCAGGCGGACAATGCTATCAGAATCCAGTATTCTACTATCACCTAGAAGTTTGAGCTTCTTAATTTCTTCATCCAAAAATTGAGTACAACCTTTGTCGGTCAGTCGTCTAGAAGAGGTAAGAAAAATAGGAGAAAAAGGAGGAGAGAAGGATGAGGACAAGGGAAAATAAAGAAATAAATCAAAGTAATATATATTTAATTTATTTGAGAGGTGACAAAAACTTAGATTTTATTAACAATAATATTTTTAAATGTAAGGGTTCTGCGCGGCAAACAATTTTAATTACTATCAGACTTAAAGCAACCTTTAATTTGTTATATAGACTTTTAATTAGATTTGTATTACTAATAAAAAAAATATAAACGTAATAAAATAGTTATTTAATTTGTTGAGTGTGTAATAAGTGATGAGGCTACAGGGGATTATCCAAGGCCCTTTTATAGGCAATGGGTCCTCTGAAGCGCTACTATCTTTGTAAATACAATGATTAGAATGGAATAAAACAAATATATCAAAAGAGTAAATGAAACATAACAATATAGAGAAAAACATGAAACAAATAATTAAAACCCCAATTAAGAATCCAATTTCCCTGCCATTAATTCCCAAATCAGTAAGTGACAATAGTGAATAACTAAACAAGATTGGAAACATAGGAACTATGAGAAATATAATTCCAAACAGATGGTACATTCTGATTAAAGGACATTTTAAGTGAAACAAAAAATAATTTGACGCAACAAAACAAGCAATTAATCTCAATTTAGTCCAAATTAATTTATTTGTTTTTTTCTAACACAATTAAGGGTCAAAAGAAGCGTCATTAATTATTGTTTAGTATCATATGAGAGGTATTATTTAATATATAAATTTAAGTAATTAATTTAAATATATTATAAATCAATTTTACACTTGTAATTATAATATATGTTTTTCAATTAATTAAATATAAATTTATAATTATTAAATACATAAAAATGCGCCATTATTTGTAGAATATATTATATTATGCTCAATTTAATTGTATATAAAAATATATATAACCAATAAATTTAATGTAACACTTGTATATAATAAAATTCTTATATAATTTCATTATGCAATAAAATATTAAGTTATATTCATTAAATACAAGTCTTACCCACTCTTTAAGGTTTTATAATTTATATATCATTTACTGGACTCCTGGAATAGCCTGGCTGACAACCTTCTTTGCTCAAATGATGAATCAGAGAAAGCTTTGCTGCCTGCCACATAATTATTTGGCTATACTGTTCCCCAAGATTTGAGTTTCTAGAGACTGTTGAAGATACTTCTGCCCCCAATAGCAACTGCCCCTATGTAATAAATCATTGAAACATCATAAAGACTTTAATTCTAACATTGAACTATAGATATACAGCTTACTGTTTCTGTGGAGCGGGAACTTCCAATGTTAAGTGGATTGTTGGAAGAAATAACCATCTGGGCCTTCCTATTTCTTTCCTCTTGATGTTTTGCATAAGAATTAGAGCTTTTGAAAGCCATACCAACTTCAAAGGACCCAGAAGAAGTTTGATACTTTCTATTGACACATCCAAGATCTTGACATTGACATACATGAAAAAATGGAGGCATTGTAATTGTGATAATTGTAGGAATAAGTTAGCTATTCAAAGTTACCGATTGAAGGTATTCCTTTTTTTGAAAGGCACTAGCTAATATAAGCTACATTTTTTTATCAAAAGAATATGATGGAATATGTGTTGAAATTATTTAAGTTTAAATGTTTAATTTTTAATCGGATAACTTATATATTAATTTAAAGTTATGCAGTCTACTTTATTTGTATTCTGTATACTCTCTGCATTTGTACAACAATGCATGCATATTTATCAGAATATTTTCTATCATAGAAAAAATTCTGTTGTACCCACAAGCATCTTAATTATTTTTCTATCAAATGCCTTCTGAGTTATATCTAACTACCCTATAATTATTTGATTTTGATAAAAATTCTTAGTTATGGACTATAAGAAAAGTAATCCATATTTTTAACATAATTTTTAAAAAATTACCCCAAAAATCAAAGTTAAACCCAAAAATAAGTTTAATATTTTGTAAAAAACAATCACAAACATATTTCTTTCAATTTGAAAATTGGTCTGTACTAGGTAGAATTTTCTATAAAGAAAAAATCAAAAATACTCAAATAATAGATGCTACAAAAGTGTAAACCTTAAAGAATTACATAAAAGCTGAAACCTTGTATAACTTTTCATACATAAATGTGATGAAGTGACACTCTAGTCTATTTATTCAGGTTGAAAAAAATTACTCAATAGAATATGTATTACTATCATATTGGACCAAAAATAATTTTTTGGTAATCAAAAAATGAACATAGCCTCACATTTAACAAATTATTTTTGTGGAAGAATTTTTTGAAAAGAAAAAAAAATCCGTTTCTTAAATGAGTCTGCTTTTATCACATAATCATTCTCTTTATTTTATACCATTCCTTTTGAGTTCAAGTTGCATATAAAAATATAATTTATGCATATTATAATTCCATAAAGTCGAAATATTTCTTATTCTTAATTTTTGTGATATTTCTCCTTAAATCAACTTTGATCATAAAGTTTTGGAGCTCAACAATTTATCCTTCCTCTTTGTTTAATTTAATTGAACACTTTCTTAATCTAATTATTTATGAACCCTAGTAGCTCTTACTTTCCTCATGGAAACCTGCCCACAAACACAAGAACACTTAATAGAATTTTTAATGAGACTTTGCCTCCATTCAATTCTCACTTTTGTAGATCTATACACAATTTTTGTCGTTCAGTTTTGGATATTTCACCAGAATCAAATGGATGGAAACAAAACCCTACTGAAGAGCAATTAGACAGATTTTCATCATTCGACATGAATTCTTCCAAAATTGCCTTTGAACTACCTCATCCAGAATCAAATTCAGCGGTTTCGGAAAAGTTTCCACCAATTTTCCGTGAATCTTTTATTGAGCACCTTCGCATGTGTGGTTTCCCAGGATCAACTTTCGCTTGGAACCTAGATTGGTTTGACAAATGGAACCAGGTCTTGGCAAATATTCTCATTAAACACTGGGACAATTCCTTAAAAACCAATAATTTGATTGCATATCCAATTGACTCAACTCAAATTAGCTTCTCAAATCAAATAGGAGTTCTTCACCGTTGGTTTTTAGGTCATGCTGATAGATTAAGACTTGGGAAGGATTCTCATAGCTCTCAAGAAATAATCAAAGTGAGAAAGCATAAATATAGAATAAAAAAAAAGTATGAAAATCCCTTTTTTTTCAACCGTTTTTATTTATGACCTTTATTTCAAATAACAAAGATTCTTAGAATTCAGTTAACCGAACTAAACTTCTTAAACAACTTCCACATTGTGAAACTTATCACAACCTTTTCACAAACATCAAGTGTTGTTCAGACACCGAAATTGATAATGATGGATCGTTAAGACGTATCTTAATGCAATGGAGGTCTGAAGATTTTTCTAAAGTTGCACAATATCTTGACCAACAACACTTTGATATTCGAGATAATTCAACCTACTCTGGAAGTGTGCTAAAGGACTTGGCCTTGTACAAAAGAATCAGTTTGGTTTCAACATTATCCCCTAACCTTAATCCTTCTCATGTCCCCCGGGGTTTGCCGAATGACTGTTATTCTCCCTTATATCTTGCATCTCTAAATCCTCAACAACTCAGACTTTTAAATCCTCAAAATCCCATAAATTTACCTGCTCTCCTTGAAATTATTTCTTCCTCTAATGTGAGTGATTGACAAACTCCCTTAATAATAGGTTTGCACACTCATACTCCTCATGTCCACTGTTTGGGACACTTAGCCTTGAAAACAAAAACATAATTTTAATGATTACTATTATCATTAAAATTTATAGAAATGAAATTTGGCTCACATTGTTAGCTCCATTTTTTTCCTTTGAATCTTATACATGCTGAATTCTATACTTCCTTGTACAAAATAATTCAAAACATTTACTTCATTTTGCTGCCCCATTCTATACAGCCGATCAACAGCCTGTTGCTCAACTGCTGGATTCCAATTTGGCTCCTATTTCAACATTGAACATATAAAAAATTTAATATTTTTGTTCTTAATATGAAATAAAAGACATTGAGCTCACCATTATATATACATTTTGAGCACACCTGAGATCTATACCCACTCCTGAAGCCTGAATCGTTCCAACCAAAACTTGGCAATTTTTATTAAAATGGAATTCATGCATATTTTTGTCTCGCTTTGTCCTGCTGAGTTCACCCGTAAGCTGGGTATACCTAATATTGTGGTCATCTAAAGCCATTTTTATTCTATTTTGAAATATTAGAAAATTGTTTTTAATAAGCCAACACAATTTTGTAAAACAATTCATTATAGAATCACTTACATCTGCAAAAAGTCTGCAAAGTTGGAGAATATAACAGCTTTTGGAAAATTTATATCCCTTTCACCAGACAAAAAGTTTTTTAAGTGGCCTATAAGATGACAAATCGTTGCGGAATGCTTCCAGGTGAAATCAAAAGTTGGAGTTTCATCCATATTTTCGTAGATTGGATGGTTGCAGAATTTTCTTAAAATCATCAGCTCTCTTAGAAACTCAGATGAGTCCCAAGGGAAGTCAGTGCTTCTGGAGGGCCCATATCGCTCAGTGAATCCTTCTTGAAGCACATCAAGTTTAGACCTCCATGGATCTGCTAATTGAACCGATATCCCCCTTTGAATCTTTTTTGGAAGAGACAAAATTGCATCCTTTGTTCTACGTAGGCTTATGACTTTCATTAAGTGATTGATTGATTTAATAGAATTAGCCTTTCCTTTTTGCAAACCTGGAAAAAGGAAATTCTTCCATAACCAGTCTTCTTGCCACTTTTCAATTCTAAGAAAAAATATGAGACTTTGAAGGTCAGTGGGCCTGTTCTGAAGTGGAGTTCCAGTCAAGCATAGTCAGTGTTGGGATTCCAAGTCAAATATTGTTTGAGCCCTCTGTGAGTAAGGATTTTTAATGTAACTAAAAGAATATTTATAAAAATTGATTATAAAAATTAAGTTTTAAGTTTTAGATATAGAAATGGGCACTAACTGAGCTTCATCTAAAACAACTCTATACCAAAAGAGTATTTGAGTCACCGGTATCTTTTTTTGGCTTTGATTTTTTGACATCGTTGGGCTAGCTATTTCATAGGTCGTTAAAACAATAGCAGTGTCCTGTAGCTCATTGACATTAGTATTTTGACAATCCTTCCCATAAAGAACCTTGAAAGGAAGCGCATTATCTTCAAAGTGCACACTTATCTCATTGATCCAATTCGATAGTGTTGCCAGGGGGCATATAATCAGTGTGGCTGAACTCCGATTAATACCTTATTGATTTTCTGATACCTGGAATTGTCTTTCTTCACCTTGAGTTGCACTTATAAGAGAAAGAGTTGAAAGTGTCTTTCCCAAACCCATATCATCAGCAAGTATTGACCCGTTTCCTTCAGGCGTTAATTGATTGTTAGGAAACTGATCTTTATAGTCATTGAATCCAGTTCTAAGCCAATGGTTGTCCTGGTGCCTCCACATGATATCCAACTTTTCCTTTAACATTCGCTCATTGTCAATCATAAAATTTATTGCTTGAAGTTGATGTGTTTTGAGAACTGTTTTGATTCCTCAGATAAGTTGATCAGCTTTCCAATCTTGAGTACTCTGAGATATTTGGAAAGAGCCTTCAAAAATTACATGCGGGATATTAAAAAAGATAGTGGAGTCGTAGTTCAGGATTGGACATAAATCGATTTGTGCAGAAGAAAATGCTTCTTTAGCAAGACTGATTAGTGTACTTGAAGAAAAGAGGCATCCCCAAAGTTGATACTGATTACCAAAAACTGGAACCAAGTAAGCATGAAAATAGAAAGGCTTCATAGGATTCAAGGCACTTCTTTGGTTTAAATGGTGAGATCCAGAGCCAATGTCACCCAATAGTGGTCCAATGTGCTGACTCTGCACTTGAGAAAGATTACCGACAAGGGTTGGTTTTCTTTCTTCAAATAGTCCAAAAATATGAACATTCGAATGGCCTCGCTGTAAAATCGTGGGGGTCGGTGAGTTTTGAAATCTTGAAATTACATTCATATAAATTTGATCGATTGTTATTGAGAACTGTCCAACACATCTGAGACTTGACATATTAAGTAAGAATAGTATCTGAAGATAGTGGTTGTTAAAAGATGAATTGAAGCAAAAAATGAAGAATCAGTTTTGAATAAAACGACAAAATAACTTTTTAGCATATGCTATGCTAAGCTCATAATTCTTTCACATGTATTATTATTATCTTTTTAATAAATATTGGAAGTAAATCAATGATAACTGAAATGAATAATATGGCTTAAAAATAAATCTTGAGCCTATAGAGTAAATTTTGGTTTGTGGAGGAAGAAAAATTTTCTCAATAAAAATGTGCTTTATTGTTACATTATAATCAAAAAATAGAATAATTTCACTATTATTACACTTATTTATGTTTCTGTCTAATAGTAAAATGCTTTAGATGTCAGTTCAAAATCCAAATTGAAACTACTACCTAGAACAATGTCTTGATACTAACATACTTTTTGTAAGTCCTTGGACAGACACTTATGGTGATCTCAATAATATTAAAATTGATTTGAATTGTATGTTTTATCAAATATCTATGTAGTCTAGTGTAATAATTGAGATACTACAGTTTAACCTTCTGTTACCAACTTGGCAAGAAAATATATGTAGATATTCTTAGAACGAATATCAAATTTTGCTTTCCACAAGATGGGAAAGTGAATATTATGATATGTTAAGTGATATGTTCAAGCTTTGCTCAATCTGTGCTCAGCTCAAAATCAAAGTAATCACCAAGCTCCAAGAAACCTGTGATTGAGTTTGGTTGAACCTAGGTCTAACTGATTACCAAATCTTTGTCCAATTAATTTAAATCTGGTTTCACAATGAACTCCCAACAGCCTTCCAACAGCTTTCTAACCACTTCCCAACATTTTTAAATAAGGGGTATTGCTAGCAATACCCCCCTAAATTTTCTGTGGTGACTGAGAAAATTTGGGGGTCACCAAGGCATGCCACGTAAGGTAGGTTTTTTCCAGGGTCAAAAGCTGAAGCGAAGGCTCCTGCTTGAGACTTGGACCCATCAGTGTAGATGTAGTAAGAGCGTGGAGGGGAGACAGAAAGCAACTTGAGGACTTCATCTCTAGCCTCTTCCCTTGAGGAGCCTATCTGTGAGGAGAACAGGGGAGGAAACCATGGAGGGAACGGAGTTACCTGCCTGGGGTCCAAGCGTGCAAGTGGGAGGGAGGGAGGAAAGATGTTGGAGGTGGGGGGAAGAAACCAGTGATTTAGCAAGCCTGGCCATAGGGTTTGACGAGGGGATGGTGAGGATTCTTGCCCACGCTTTATTGACTGCTAAATCAAGGCGCTGTTTGAAAGATAATGAGGCAGTATAATGTAAGAGGAAACAGACCGGGGTAGACTTAAAACACCCTAGGGCTCTTCTGAGAGCTTTGTTGTCCACCACCTAAAGGAGCCTGGTGGTACGGGTGGGCTTTCTAGGGTTATGCCACACCAGAGCCGCATAGTTGGTCCTGGAGTGAACTAAAGCTGTGATTAGTGTGAGATATTGTTTAATTGGGATACCCCAACCTGAGTAAGCCAGATTTTGAATGGATGCAGCCTCTTTGAGCCCAGCTGCCACTAGATTATTGCCATTTGGAACAAATGACAGGGAGGGGTCAAGGAAGACCCCAAGCCACTTCAGGATGGGAGAGGGATTGAGGAGATGTTCATTGAAGGGGAGCTGAGGCGGGGAAAAAAGAAGAGGTTTGCGCTTTGTGAACAGAATCCACTGAGTTTTGTTGAGGTCAAAAACAGTGGCATTTTTGTTACCACATGCCATTGCTTCTGATCCAATCTGTGAGAGTGAGTCAACCACCTTCTCTGGGTCTTTGTTTGCTGTTAGGTAAACCACATCATCTATGTATCCTAGAGCAAGCGAGGACCTGGAGAGAGAAGGAAGAGTAAGTAAGTCCGAATTGTACAGGAAATATAGGATGGGTGAGAGAGGGGAGCCCTGTGGAAGGCCTTTGGGGAAGAAGCAGAACGGGGATTCATATGAGGAGAAGGAGATGTTAGTGACTCTTCCAACCAACAAGCTGTTGATCAGAGAAACTAGGTTGTGCGGTAAGGGGAGTGAATGGAGAATGTGAGATAGTCCTGAGGTATTGACAGAAGGGAAGGCACCCTTCACATCTAGGAATATAGCCCTGACAACATTACCCTTCCTCCATTGGTCCTTAATCCAGGAGGTAAGATGTAGTAAAGCTTCTGAAGTGCTTCTGAGTGGGCGGCCACCGTAATGGGTGGGGGGAAGCAGACTCCTGGATTCTAAATAGTAGGAAAGATGTTTTGTTAGTAATGCTTCAAGTAACTTGCCCATTGTGTTAAGCAGAGAAATTGGACGGAAAGCATTAGGGATGGAGTAGTCAGGTCTGTTAGTTTTGGGAATAATGACAGTTCTTTCCACCTTCCAAGGAGACGGGTAATGCCCAATATCTAGACAGGCTTGGAAGATGGGAAGGAGGATGCGGGAGATAGCATGAGGGTTGCAATGGAGGAAGGAGTTGGGGATTCCGTCTGGACCTGGTGCTCTGCCTTTCTTGGTTTTAAGAAGGGCGGAGGTGAGTTCCTGAACAGTGAACTTGTGGGAGACCAGAGCAGAGGGGGGGAGGGGAAGAGAGGTCCGATAAGTCACATTGGATTGAGGCAAAAGAAGTGCCAACAAAGTGCTTTTGCGCTTTCAGCAGGTTGTCAGTAATAAGTGACCCATCTCTATTGGTTAGAGGGGGGTTGGATCAAGAGTCAGAGACATGAAAAGTAGATTTAGCTGGTTTAAATAGATTCTGAGGGGGAAGGGAAGAGAGATGGGTGCGCCAGTGTAATTTTATAAGGTATCAGATTTTGGAGTAAAAGATTTTCCTAGCTTTCAGGAACTCAGCTTTGAGGTGTGGAGCAGGCAAGAGCTTGAATTTTCTTTGAGCTTTGTAACAGTTTCTCTTGAGGGGGTCCAGAGTACTGCGGTCACACCATGCGTGAAACTTTGAGCTGGGCTGCTGCAGTGGGATAAATTTTTCAATAAGTCCAATAAAAGTGGAGGAGACTAGTTTTGCATCCGATTCAATGGAGGAGGGGGAGAGAAGGGGAGGGGGTGGGGTGGGGAGAAAGAGGAGAGAGCAAATTGGAGGGGATACTCATCTAAACTTTTCCAGTTCCAGAAAGGTTTTTTATGTGGTGGGGGAAAAGGGGCAGACAGTATATGTGTGATGATTGCGCAGTGATCAGACATATGTGAGAGGGATCTGTCACTATCTGTGACACATGCAACAATTTTATCAGCAATTTTCCTATTCGCAAAAACTAAGTTAATTACAGAAGTGAAATTTCTTGAGTTGCAAAAAGTAGGGATGCCCGCTTGCAAAACAAGCAACAATCCCAAGTCAGTAAATGAGTCCAAAAATCCCAAAGCTTCAGGGTGGTTGGAATGATGTCTTGTGGGATCAGCCCACAAGTCATGGTGAAGATTTGAGTCTGCAAAAAAAAGGATAGGGCGATTGACATGGAGGAGAAGTGATGAAGGGATTGAGTGAGATGTAGAGAATGAAATGGGAGGGTTATAAACATTAACACAAAGGAGTGGGGGGGATGAGATGTTGATTAAAAGAAGATTTAGGTCAAATGAGGGACTAGGAAGAGAAGTAAATAGATGAATTGGGAGTTTTTTATTAATATAAAAACAGCAACGAATAGGAGATGAAGGGGGGAGGAGGAAGAGGAGAGGGGTGTAATAAGATTTCACCCCTTTGTGGGGGAGGGTGAGAAATGATCAGGGGACAGAAAGGGTTCCTGGAAAACTAATATATCAAAGCTGTTAGTAACTGGGTCATTGAAAATTGAATGAAAAATGTAAAAAGAGTGATGACAGTTGAGTTGAAAAAATGAAAAAGGGGAGGTGAATTAGGCAGTTTAGGAGTTGAGGTGCTCATCATAAATTATTATGAGGGCAGGCTGGCAAATGAGGTAGGTGGAAAATAGCAGGGTTAGTTGGGGAATTTTTGAGTAGGTTGGGAAGGGAGGTGAGGGAGTTTTTCAGGGGATGGTTGTGAGGGAGGACGTCAACACAGTGAAAACAGACAGGAGCTGATAATTTGGGAGCCTTGCACTGTTTGGAGCTGTGGTGACCAGAGCAGTTGGAACACCAAGGAGGAAATCAACAATGTATTGAGAGGTGCCCTTTATTCCAGCACTGAAAACATGTACTTCTCTCGTGGTTAACTGCTTCAGTTTGATGCACCTGGCCTTCAACTATAAGAGGATAGGGGGGGAGGGTGAGATAAGTTTATCAGCAACAGATTTTTCATGAAAGTGAAGAATGACTGAGGAGTGGTTTTTCCCCTTGCACGCCTTGGGGCGTCTCAGCCAGGAGATCCTATATAGAGATTTTAGGGATTCAGGGTTATCTTCAGTGAGTGAATTTATGCATGCCTGATCATTGAGGTCAAAATAAGTTGGGATCCCATGAGCAACTATGGGGAAAGTGGGCGGTTTGTAGATCAATCCTTGAGGGATCCAATCCTGTCATGAAGATATGAGGATTGAGAGGTCTTCATGTGAGGCAACTATAATTTTCAAGTCATTGGATTTATGACGCAAGACACCTCTGACACGGACAATGAGGTTTGAGGATGGGTTGAGGATTTTCTTAGTGGAGATACAGTTGTTAATGAATGCTAGGAGTTTTGGGTTGGGCAGCTCCTTGAGAACTGGGGAAACCGAGGATGATTGTTTGATGGTAAAGGATGGGAGGCCTTGCTGGGGGTGGGAGGGGGAAAAGGGTTGCCTTGGAGGAGAGGTACCTGAGGCAGCCGCTTGAGCAAAGGAGGGGCAAGAAGGGGGGGAAATCTTGGTGGGGGGCCACTATTTGCCAATGGTAATTGTGTAAGTATGTCATCCAACTTGTGTTCCATTGATTTGACGTAATCAGGCTTAGTGTCAGGGGGAGCTTGATGGAATGCAGCTTGGGTGGTGAGCGGGGAGAGAGCTGAGGCCAATGCACGTATATCTGCCAAGGTGGCAGTGTAGACACTAGTGTGGGTGCCCTTTTGGCGGGGTCTCTAATTGTTCCTAATAAGTTATTAAGGCAGGATACCAGGGCACCAGGCTCATTGGCATGGTTCAAGCCCACTAATTGGACGACATGGGTAGCAGGGGTGGATGGGTCAATTGAGGTGGGGAGATTAGTTTGTGGGGTGGAGGTGAAGCCAAATCCAGCAAATGGATTACTGGGGTTGTGGATGGAGTCCTCCAAAGTATTTGCATCCTTAGGCACAGTCCTGTGGGGAAGGGGAGCAGGAGTGATTCTTGGGGAAGGGGTGGGGGTGACATTACCCTCTGACATAGGAGTTGGTTGGTCATCCTGCGACAGAAAAAGTTCTGGGTGTTCCCTACAAGCCATTTCCAAGGAGGAGCAGAAGGGACATCTTGCTGAGGGGGAGGAATACCTTCTCTTCTTGGAGGCAGGGTAACAAGTAGGCTTGGGGGGAGGAGGGGCCACTGGGGTGGGAGGGGGTTGGACGGAGTCCAGATTGAACACCAGGGGAGGTAATTTGGCGGGGGACAGGGAGGGAGAGGGAGGGACCAGGATAGGTGTGTCTTCCAAAGGAGATGTGGGAGCAAGCATCAAGACATCGGATTGCTGTCCTGGAGGACACTGAGGGGGGGGGGGGGGAGAGAGAGCAGAGAGGACAAAGGATTCCTTGACCAGAGGAGGATTAGGGTCAGGTGGGGTGTGAGGGGGAAAAATTTGCGGAGGCGCGTCAGGCACGTCAGTTGCGTCAATAAGCATATCGTGGTGGTTCTGGTCAGAATCCATGAGAACACACCCTTAAAAAGTCCTTGATCATAAAATGGGAAGACAGCCTAGATTCAATAGTAGGTATAACAATAAAAAAAAGTTGAGAACGGCTTCAAATTAAATCAGTCTCACCTCATTGATAAAGTCCTCAAAACACATCTAGGACACATATCCATGAAAACTATGCTGCTACCCCAAAACAAATCTTTACTGTCTACCCCAGATGAAGCACAACCTTTGAACCCTAAGGAATACCTTTTGATGACTGGCTCCCTCAGCTACATTATGACTGGTACACGCCCCAATATTGCATTCTCAGCTAACCTGTTGTCAAGATTTGCTAAATGCCCCCAAAAAGATCATTGGGACGCACTGTATCACCTTTTAGGGTATTTGCACCATACAAGGGACATGAACCTGGAAATTTGACTGATAAAATCAGCAATGAAGATAGAAGTTTATTCCGATTTAAATTGGGGAGGCAAAGCTGAACGTTAAACCAGTGGCACCGTAATCCTTTTAAATAAATCACCTTTGTATTGGAGTTCAAAGCATATGTCTTGTGTTGCAGCCTTGACAAGCTATGTGGAACTAATGGCGCTAGGAGCCGCAACCAGAATTGGTATGTGGATTAAACATCTATTGAACAAACTAATAATGGTCAACTCTCCCATATACCTGAAATGCGACAACCAATCCACAGTAAAAGTGGCATCTGACAAGTCTTCCAACAAACAAACTAGACACATTGAAAGAGAATTTTTTTATGTGAATGAACAATTATACAAGAAAAATGCTGAACTAGAATGGCTTGGAACTGGGGAACAGGTTGCAGATGTAATGACTAAAAGTTTGGGTAATATTTTACACAGTATAGCATGTGGTAACTTGGGTGTTAGATAATAATATTTTATTTGTAAATAATTCTATCCCATTTTTTCAATTTTTTTTCTTCTCCCTCTCCTTTTTTTTCTTTTTTCTTCTTCCTCTCTTTACCGCACGTACTGCAACCAGTTGAGGGGGCGGGCGTTGTAACCTACTCACCTACGCCACAGTACACAAACCCTAACACCAGAATGTATATAATCTAACTACACGGATAAAATAATAGAGGATTGATATATAGATCCAACCCATTAGATCCAGTCACAATATTAATATTATAAATTCAAAACACTTTTTCACAAAATGAAATTGTCTGCGCAGCTTTAAATTTAGGGCAATTATCCAGCGAAAACCTAAACTTCTAATTATAGCAATTACATGCACATTTTTACCCGGTGTCAACCTAAACATCTAATTATGGCAAATACCTGCATACTACAGTCCGGCGACAACATTTAGACATACAGCCATATTGGCAACTCTTGGTGCAGCAAGCCAACAAAAGGGCAAGTTAGGCACAGCATTTTCGACTGACAGAGACTGACATATCTGACATTTATTACAGATCTGTCAGTGTTTGGCAACCAGTCTACGATCAATCCACACCACCATGCTGCCAAAATGTCAGATATGTCAGTCTCTGTCAGTCAAAAATGCTGTGCCTAAGTCGCCCTTTTGTTGGCTTGCTGCACCAAGAGTTGCCAATATGGCTGTACATAAAATACAGCTAAATTGAAAATGG
Source organism: Hemileia vastatrix (assembly GCA_030280995.1). Lineage (NCBI taxonomy): Eukaryota > Fungi > Basidiomycota > Pucciniomycetes > Pucciniales > Zaghouaniaceae > Hemileia > Hemileia vastatrix. The sequence continues at coordinate 28,620,919 of JASXTE010000003.1, read as the reverse complement.
TTGGTGCAGGTTTCCACAGTTTTGCCCAACTTACCCAGCATTTTCCTCCATTATTTCATCCTTCTAGTCTGTTGCCCGCCATAGTTTCTAGGTATGTTGAGCCAAATTTTGAAAAGCTGCACCAACCTTTTTCAATTTAGCTGTACATATTTTATTCAGCGACAACCTGTACAGCCATATTCGAAACGATTGGTGCAGTTTTACTAAAAAATTCAAAACTTTTGGTCAGCTCAATTGACATTTGACAGCAAACTTAACCTCCTTTCACCAAAAATTTGACAGTTTCTCTGACAAATGACAAGCATTCTGTCTTAATATTTTGATTCTTTTTGCAAAACTGCACCAACCGTTTCGAATTTGGCTGTATTACATAACATGTGCCATATGAAACCATCTATATACACGAACCCTAACACTAACGTCTAATGTTTACAGTGAAAGTGATGGATTTCTAGCCCTAAATTTGAAGAATAATGAAAATGAGTAAGTGATACTGCTAACTTGATTGAGGGCATGATACTGCTAACTTTTTATTATTATTATTATTATTATCTTACAATCTCACCCAGCAAGGGGCATGAAGGAAAACAGCAACACAAGATAAACCTGTATATACAATATGAGACGGAGACTGAGGGGAGAGACAAATGGCAATTAAAAGGGTACAAATGGATACTAACAACTGCTAACTTTTTGAGCGAACGATACTGCTAACTTATCTGAGGGAAAGATACTGCTAATGTTGTATGCTTTGCATGGCTAAATACATAGTAGATTGTGCATGGCAGAAGGTTGTATAATTTTTTTGTAATTACTATATTTAGAAATCTAGGTTGTCGCTGGATAACTACCCTAGATTAAACGATTCTTCCAAAAATCGAAATTTGCAAGAAATCTTTAAACTTCTTCGACAGCTTTTGGAAAAAAAATTATTGTCTGCCATGTAACTGTTGACAATACGACTGGCCTCCACCATTGCATCGTACTCCCTTTTCACCTCCCTATTAAACTTGACGATATGGCTGTAACTGATCATACCCAGTCTGAGATGTGTTTGTGTTAAGTCACTAGGACTATGTACTTAGTTATGTGTGCAAATGTATATAGTCTGTAGTCGCGGCGTCCCCTGTTCTCCGGTTCTTTCCGGAGTTCTACAGGCTGACACCGTGCTACAGGTAATGTAATGATAAATGGTTCTTTCCGGAGTTCTACAGGCTGACACCGTGCTACAATTTGAAAGCCTGTGACATTTCATCAGCAAGAGGCATGTATTTGATCCGGAACATCGTGTCGCTGCAGGTACCGGCCATTTTGAATCCTAAACGCATAATTTGATTTTCTGAGAAGCAACGTTTCTCAGTATAAAATGAGTTCTTTAGATTGATAGCGGAAATTCCACTTGGTAATCACATTAATACAAAATTTCATTTTTCTTGTCTTATAATGTTTGGGATTCAAATTATATTGATTATGTTGTTGAACGTGCTAATTATTATTATCGTGGAAGCCTCGCCATGTAATTCCATACCCCCAATAACCAATCAGCTTTTGAAGAATAACGCTACTCATCTTAGTAATAATGTGGTGAGACTTTTACATATATCTATATACAGTTATTTAGGAAAAGTCTGCTGTGTTTTTGCCTTCCACTCCCCGCCAAAAACATGAGTTTAAACCGCTTTTGGCGGGGGATGAGGGGCGAAAAAAGAGCAAGCTTTTCCTAAATAGCTGTATATTATCTCAATAGTCTTGTACTAAACGAGACACGACATTATAAATTAGCTCGATACAAACATTGGAACTAGCATAAAAAGTTTTAGTGGAGTGACGTTCAAGGGCAAGTCATCATTAAATTTTTGATTGGAACCTTATACTGACCCATGTTTAATAAATCATACAGACCATGAAAATCTTTCTCGAAACTCAAGCGACTTGTCTGAAGAAGCCAGATTGGCATCGCTAACAGATTACCATAAAATTAAGAAAGGATTCAAATATGATCTGCATTATTTTAACACTGCAAATGAATATTTCAATGGTCACAAAGAACTCAATAACTATGATTTTTTAAGTACGCCTGATCATACATACTTTCACGAATCATGTTGAATTAGTTACCTCACTTAAATTTTTGGTTTAGCATTATCACCTCCGGGTAGTAAAAAAAACATACCAACTGTTGACAGAATCTCAGTAAGCAAGTAATTTAAATTCTTCGATTAGTGGTTATTAATTTTTTTTTTTTGAAAAAAAAACATCAGCTGCAACTAAACACCCCAAGTGAACAAGGGATTTCGGGCTCAATTCTGGAGAACCGCAACCTTGCCCAATCAACGATTGAACAAGGTGAAGCAAGGCCTATCCAGTCCTTAAAAAAAATGAAAGCATCTGAAGAATATAAAGGAAAAAACTCATTGTCTAATTGTTTGGATTTAAGTCTAAATATCCTAAAACCGTATGGAAAATTTGGTGACTTGATCCAAAGTAACTTGAGTCCCAATAGCTTTAAGACAAATCCTCAAGTTCATGAAGCAAACTTAGCTAGTGAAGACAGAATGTTCAATGCCATCACAATGGAAAATTTTGGAACTCATTTTAAAGAATTAAATAATGTTCATCTCATGAATCATCCTGCAAAGCAAAATTTTTATTTAACTAAAAATATGCCGAAAACCCAGCAGCAAAATAAAAATGAGCCGATAGTTCAAACAGGAAAAAGCGATATTAATATAGCCGGTGTGTATTTCAAGCTGACATAAATATTAACGCGTTTTCTTCCGTTGAAATATGATGCTTTTTACAAACACGTTTATTGACAATGAAAAAAGGTAATAAAAGGAAAATGCCAATGATGGATAATGAGCTTCGTACAGGATTAGGAGTATGGACCCCACTGGAAAGTCAAAGTGAGGAAATTTCTAATGCGAGAAGAATATTCTCCATCATTAAAACTACAATAATGTTAATGGAATTTAACCATTCTGTCGTGTTTATTTTTGCATAACAAAGTACACAAACAAGTTACGGGAAAAATTTTGTAATTAATGACATCTTCTATCATTTTCTAAACTTCACACGAGTCTTGCAAGCTGAAATTTTGATCTTGCGTTTAATTCCCTTTCTTGTTATCAAAAAGAAGTGATGTAGATGCCTTTTTTCAGGCACAAATAGGTAGAAAAAATTGTTTTTTATAACCAACTTCAGCATATGATCCCTCAAAAACTCATTAATTCACATATTATTCATTGCTGATGTTTATTTTTTATCTTTTTTCATGAATAAAGGTATTTCATCTTTGGAACGCCTCGATTCAAAGTTTGATATCATCAAGAATCTAAAAAGAATGGCGAATGAACAATATCTAAAACCTTACAAATTGCTACAGAAAAAATCATATTATGCAACTCGTCCAAAACTTATTTTTCAAGTCTATGTTGATGGAATAGAAGATTTTTATCTCCCGATGTGGAAAAGTATAGAAAATGATCCACTGAAAAGACGAATCCTTCAGGAAAAAATTATTCTTATACAAATATCTATCTTTGAAACGCTTGAGAAAATCTTAATGCTTATTCCTCGAGATAAATTTCTTCATAATGGAAGTGAGCGCCCAATTCTTGCGTTAATTCAATTTTGCCTTCAACTTCATGGTCAAGAAATCCATATTGAATACGTCCAGAAAATTTTAAAGATCTTCATCTCATTGAATGATGGTGCAGGTGAAAATGGTTTATCGGACGGACATCTGATATACTTTTACTGGTTAATTGAACATCTTAAATCATACTTACGTGTAAATCAAAGAAGCCTGACATCAAAAAATCCAAATAAAAAAAATGAAAATACTGATAAAGCGGGTGATTATCTGATCAGATGCTTATCGAATGATAAAATTCAACATAAAGTCATTAACGATCTTAGAAAAGAGGTCATTTTGCAGTTTAAAAATCTTCCAATGGAAATTAAACGTTTGCAATTAAATCCTTTAAATAAACATTCGACAAACTTTAAAGATTTGTTTGGCTACGAAATGCTTTATCAGTTTTCAAAGCAATTTGGTGCTAAAGAAATGGCTGCTAACACTGCAATGAAAGAACATTTGGAAAACGTAAAACAGTGGAAGGCATTTTTGAAGCAAGATCCTTCAAGAAAAGAGAGGATTCTTGTTAAAATGACTTCTTAATTGAGCTAAAATTCACCATGCCGCCAATTTTTGAATGATGGATCATTTTTTTCAGCCAGGCTATGCTAAGAGTCTAGTAAAAATTACTTTAAATTACATGAACTTAAACATGAGACAAATGTATTTAAATTATATATATAAATTAAATATTATATTAAATAAAATTATATAACAATATTTTTTAACATAATTAGAGTAAGTGTTACATTAATTTTATTATTATATAAATTTTATATACAGTTAAATAAACATAAAAATATTATATTCTATAAAAAATTGGTGCATTTTTATGTTTTAATGGTTATAAAATTAATAATTAATTGATTACAAATTCACATTATAATTATAAGTAATAAATTCAACTTATAATGTAATGTAATTAATTAATTAAATATATTAAATAATAAAAATGATATCTTACAACCAATAATTATTGGGCACTCTTTTTACTCACAATTGGGTGAACAAATAAATTAAACAATTAAACACTTTATTAAATAAAAATATAAATATTTTTATTCTAATAATTAGTGTTTTAATTATGTTATTACTTGGTTAAAATAAAATACATTTTATACAAATAAAAGTAATCGAATTAATTATTTAACTATGTTTTTCTTTCATTAACAAATTATATTGATTCTTAATGGCAAAATAGTATAATTTGGTGTTACTGTAACACCTGGTTGTTTTTCTAAATGTTGTAACATGTTTTAAAAATTAGTTCCTCTGTTTCATATCAAATTGAGGGCCCATTTACTAGTACTACATTGTTTAAGAAATTAATGGGTGGATAGAAGGGATTTATTTCTATTTTTGTAACCTGTATCATGGAAACTCTCCATTCTTGTTACACATATCTTTTTTTTGTTTTATATCCTTTTTACCCTGTAAATACATCTGAGTGACATATTAGTAGGTCTTAATTGCCAATATAAATGCCTTGTTTCCTCTCTTGTAGCCAGCATTACTTACATTATCTTACAATTTACAATTAACATCTTTGTTACAAATATACATATTTTTCCATCTATTTTATTACAGTGTTTAGAATACAAAAATTGAGAAATATAACTTTATACAAGGTTGCTTTAAGAGCAGTTCAACTGTTTTATTTTGTTTTGCTATAGCAGAGAGAAATAAAATTACTTACTCAATTCAAATAAAACCTTTAAGTCCAATAGTTGTGTTTAAATTCCTTCTTTTCCCTATTTGTTTTGTTGTATTTATTTTATTTTGTCTTGTTGCCCTTTTCTATCTTCTTCTAGACAACCCGCCAAAAATTGGGGTTCTTTCCTAATAAAAACAATTTCAACATTTTTGGACAAACAATTTGACACATGGACCACCCTTGCACAAGTATTTGAACTTTTGCTGTGGCAGTGATTTGAACCAGGGTTTTAGATTGACACTTCATATATACTTAAAAATTATATATTTCAGGGTGATTTTTTGATCACTGTAGTAAGTTAACTTTTTCACCTGAAAATTTTAATATTGAACTTTTATTGCAATAACAGTGTCATTGGATATTTTTGCTGAGTCACTGCATGTAAGTAATCAAAATTTTCAATTTTTTTTTACCTAGTTGACAATATTAGAGCAACCCTCTTAGTCCATGAAGATCATTATTTTTGATTAATTATAAAATTAATTTTCATTAATAATTGATAATATTGGACGACAATAATAACACCTTTTCAGCCAGTATATCTCCAGGACTGAGTAAAAAGTACTTATAAGTAATGTCAAACACATGAACTATACATGGGAATAATAATTAAGAGTACACAAACAGTATACATAAGTAAAATTATGATAATATACAAAATATGCCATTATAACACCTTATAAACACGCATATATCCACCTTTTATAAGTCTTATGTACTTAATATTAAGTTGGAATATTTTAGGGTAATCTTAAGAACCTTAAGTATAAGGCTACATAATTTTTAAGTACACTTAAAGCTGTTATTTTCACTGTTTTATGCAAAAAACAAGAAATGCGCTTTATCTCACTTAAAAGTTGACTATATGCGCCATAAATTTGAGAATATCAAAAATGCTCTTTGACAGATCAATTTGTCTCATTTAGGACTATTGATTTGGCTATTTAAATGCATAAACATAACACTTTTCAAATTTGGTGTTTTTTATGCCAGAAATGGCTTCTGTGTACTGGCCACATACTGTCTGCATTTTTCCTGTGTGAATAGCTTCATTTTTAGAAAAGTTAGCTTTTTCACACTATAATTACCCCACATTCTATGCCCACTGTGGGGAAACACACTAAAATAGGCGACAGGCGCTTATTTAGTGTCCTAGCTTAATTAATAATGCATTGACCTTCTTTATATGCACTAATTTCATTAATAACCTCACTCTTGGAACCTTATTTCACTACCAAGCTTAATTTTGCCTAAATTTAGTCAAGGATTTACCTGTGCAAGCGCCTGCCAATGACTGCATGTAGTTACCCCACATCCCACGCTCCTTTTTGAGTTTTTGGGTGGTTTCTCAGTCAATATTGGGTATTTTTGAATGGGAATTTCATGTAGTATAATATCAGGATTAGCCCCATTGTTTCTACAGTGAATCTCCCTTATTCTTAAGCTGTTATTAGCCTTACAAATTTCCTCTTTAGTCTTTTATATTATTGTTTAATATGCATATACTCTCTTTTTATCTTATTCTTTAATTTTGATGGATTTTCCTTATTAATACAGGATTTTGATGGTTGTTACTCCTCTAATCATGTCATGGGTTACTGGGAATGTTGATGGGCATGTCTATTAGTGGTTTGGAGGCGTCATTAGCTGTGTATTGGGTGGTAAATCAAGGGAATCATTGGGGAAGTAAGTGTGTATAAAAGGAGGAGGTTTTTGGGTCTTGTTTCTACATTCTTTATCATTACAATTTAACCAATATAACCAAATAAATTACAATACATATCAATTAGTACTTTTATAAGACTTTTGAATAGTATCTGAATTATTAAAATCTATTTTTCTACCAACTAGAAAGATTGTAAGCCACATATAAAGATAGTGAGAATTTTATTACTGAGACCGTTATTTTTGATTATATTTTACTATTTATTTGATTTATACTACAGTATTCATATAGGACCATTAAAATCTTCTAGAAAAATGACCATTCAAGCTAGTTCACGTCTTTGTACTTGACTTCAGCCTGACAATTGGGGGTCTTTCCTCAAGAATTCTGTTGGTTATCTTCCAGTAAGTAAAAAATTCAAAAAAGAGGCTACAAGTAAATAAAATCCCTATAGAAATATTTGGATAATTACAACAGGTTGGGGTCACTTATATAGTGATTTCAGAAAAAGAAGCCCTGTTATATAATAAAATTGTGATATTGAATCAACAATTTTACCACTAATTTAACATATAATTGTTATTAGTGGGTCTGTCAATAGACCAATTAAAGTTGAGATCTTTGCAGATAAAATTTTTACCACTCATTTAACGTACAATTGTTCTTAGTGGGAGTCTGTCAATAGACAAATTAAATTTGTAATCTTTGCAGATGATAACCAAATAAACTGATTAATTGTTTTATTTTAACAGAACTCTTAATCCCCTTTTATTGGTTAGTAAAATTCATTTAATATTTAGAAAGAATCTTACTGACAAATTTTCTTTTTTAAATATGAAAACATGGCTACATATTGTAGACCAGTTAAATCAAGTGACCACATAAAAGCATATTTAACTTTTGGCACTTCTAAATTCAGTTTATACCTACAAGTAAGCAATAAAATTGAATTCAGTGGTACTAATAAGTACTGATAAAACTCTTTTTTGAAGTTTTAAAAAATCTCAAATTTCAATTCTTTCATTAAATTCCACATAAAAACGTGTGACAACAATGATATTGTGAGTAATAAGGCAAAACCTTATAGCTTAAGACCTAGAGCTGAGAAACCTGGTACAGGAAATTCAAATGGAGGGCCAGGATTCCCCCATAAACACCATCACTCCACAAATGTCTCTGGAGGAAAGGGAAAAACTATTAAAACAGGTATCAATAAAGAAAACAAAAAATACCTTAAAAAAATCACTACCTCTCCACTCTACTGAACACCTTGACAATAAGAGTAAAAAATATAGTGGACCAGATAAACAATCTGGAGAAAAGAGAAGCTCAGGGTTTCGTAGAAGTCAATCAAGCTCTAGTAGAAATAAAGGCTCAACCACCAACAGTGGCACCCAACAGTTCCATAGTAACACCTGCAGCCCAAGAGTAGGATCAAAAAATTACAGTAAGCAAATAGAAGTGGGATTGGTATGCCCAAAACTACAACAACCCTCCACAACAGGGCTCCAGCAGTCACCCTTACAGGAGAAAGCCAAGGAGAGGCAGGGGAAATGAAATAAGACCTTGGTAAGTCATACATCTTCTCAGGATCAATTATATAATCCTAACAATGAATTACTTATAGGTAATGAAATTGATAGAGAATTATTGGATATAATTGATAAGGATTTAAAAAATTATTTATTTGAAAATAACATGTTAAACTTGTCTTTAAATGAGGACAATCTACATATTTTTATTGACCACCAGGAAAATGCTACTAATATAAAAATGGAACCAAATGAATTAAATCTTGACCCTGATGATGAGTCTTCTGAATTGGACACAGAAAAAATTGAATATTTTCTAAAAGAAAATCCAATGGAATCAAAAATAATTAGTAAATTATTATTAAGAATTGAAAAATTGGAAGAACTCTCTAGAGAGTCAAACAATAATACAGAAAGTGTATTATTAAACCTCACACAATCATTGAGTACAACAGCCAATAGGTTAAAAATTATTGAGAATTCAAATAATGAATTAATCAATGAAAACAAAAGATTAAACTCTGAGATTAAAAATTTAGAAAATAAATTAGAACACTCTCAGATTATTATGGCTACCATATAGGGACATGTAAAATTGTCTTTTTCAAATGTGAATGATACCTTAACTCATGTACCTGTAATAAAAGATAGGTTACAAAGAGTAGAAATTGAACTAGCTAACATTTTGAAAAACTGAAAAAATAAATGATAATACCTCTTATGTGGAAAGAGTACCAGTTTTTATGAAACACTCTGATAATAAACCAATGATTGAACATGAGCATAGTGTCATGGGCTCTGAGAATATAAAATCAGTAAAAGATGAAATAAATGATCATCTTTAGAAATTATATGAATTACTCAATATTCCTCAGGTTAGGGAAGCAAAAACTAGCCAAAAGAACTGGCCTAAGTGAGATCAATACCCTTCTTTTGAGGGGGATTCAAAATCTGATTGGAAACAATTCATTCAAAGAATTGATAACTTAAAATTTTCATACAAATTACCTGATGAAGAAATTACATCAAAATTAATATCTTTATCTACAGATGTGGCCTTATTATGGTTTGAATCTGTATTGAGTGAGGGAATTAACTACTCCTGGAATGAATGGAAGGCACTAATTGAAAGACAATTTGGTGGCCCAAAATTCAGAATCACTCAACAAAGATTGTATGAAAGAGCCAGATATAATCCAAATGCTGGAGATAAACCCATGGTCTTTTAAATGAATTTAATAAAAATAATGAAAGCTATAGATCCAAAAATGGATTATGATGAGTGGAAAGAGAAAAAAATATACAAGTTTCCTATATCAGTTAGAGACATTATTGTAGCTAGAACTGAAACCAACAGAGATACCTCTGGGTTCATTAATATATGCAATTAAATATTATTAAACCACAAATATGAAACCAAGTATAATAATTACAAACAAAGTGTTGACGTGGTAAAACCTACTACAAGTAAATTGCCAGTGGAGAAGGAAAAACCTTCAGCTCCCCTTGTCACTAAAAGACAAGAGAATAACACTTGTTATAAATTTAATGAACCTTGGGTTAAGGGTCACATGTGTAAGAAAAGAATAAATGTTATTGAAACCTCACAAAATTCTGAACCAAGTCATCATGAAGATGAGAATGTGGAATTCAGTGGGGATTGCAAAAGTAACATATCTTACAGTGATGATGAACATGAGATATTTGTATTATAGCAGGATATTATGTTCCTGAATGATGCTATACCTCATACAGACACATCTTTAACTTCCATTGAGGAAGCTGAAATAATTAAAGATGTATCTCATGATACTTACAAAATAACACCTATCAGAGCACCTGTTATTATATGTGGAAGAGAAATGAATGCCATTCTTGACACTGGGGCTGCAGGTAGTGTAGTTTCTATTAATAGATTAATGAAACTTGACAGTAAGTATAAGGAGAAACTAGAACCTGTTCAAAAAAGAACTGGAGAGGTTTTGGTTCAATTTTAAATCCAATTGGCAAATACAAAACTGCTGTATTCTTTAAATATAATAATGGATATGTAAGAGCAGTTTGTGAATCTGTAGTAATGGATAATAATAATTGTAGTGATTGTTTTATTATTGGCAATGACTTATTGACAAAATTTGACATTAAACTAGATCCTGCAAACAGTTGCTTCACCATAGGAGTGAATGGTAAGAGAAAATTCAAGATATGTTCTGAAAATTCAGTGTATGCCATTTCTCCTAGAGAAGAACAACTGTAAGGTGGAAGAACCACCAATGAAGTGGTTGAATTGGAAAATGAAATCCAAAAGGCCTCTTCCAGTCCTTAACTCTCAAAAATTGAAGAAGAAAATAATTTGAGATTGATTAAATCATATCCTATGGCACTTGCTCATGGTTCAAATGAACTAGGATTGGTCAAAGACCATGAGATGAAAATCTCTTTAAGTTGTGATTTGGATAATATTCCTGGAAGCTTGAAAAAGAAACCTTACCCAGATTCTCCTGCAAAAAGGAAAGATATTGAAGACAAAATAAATATGTTGTTAGAAATTGGTATTGTTGAAAAAGTAGACACAACACCTAATTATTGTGTTATTTCACCAGTATTAATCTCTTATGAAAAAGATAAGGCAAGATTATGCGGTGATTATAGAGCTCTGAATACATACACTATAGATGATATTTACCCTCTACCAAGGATAGCTTCTACCCATGCTACCTTAGAAGGAGCAAAATACATTTCCTGTCTGGATGGAAACAAGGGTTACCACCAGATTCCTGTGGAATGAATTCTCAAAATTACTTATTAATAACCACCCATATGGGTATATTTAAGTATGTGAGAATGCCATTTTGCCCAAAAAATGCACCTTCAGTCTTCCAAAAATTAATGGATAGTGTTTCCCATCAGGAAATGGCTGAAGGATGGCTTTTGGCATAAATTGATGACATCATAGTGTTTTCAATAACATATGATGAACATTTAAATCACCTGGAAAGAGTGTTTCAAAAGATGGATGAAATTACTATGACAATTGCATTAAAGAAATGTAAGTTTGGATTTCAATCCTTGAAAGTGCTTGGACATGTTGTAACTGGATTAAAAATTTGTGTTGACCAGAATAAGGTGGCAGCAATAAAAACATTAGTATACTTAAAAATGTAAAAGAGGTTCAAAGTTTTCTGGGTATGTGTGGATATCACAGACAGTACATTAAAAATTACCAATCCATTGCAGCTCCTTTAACAACATTAATCAGGAAAAATAAAGCTTTCATTTGGAGTAATGAAAGACAACACGCCTTTAATAAATTAAAGAAATATTTAATGTCAGCTCCAATATTGGGACTGCCAGATTTCACCCTACCTTTATCTTGTACACTGATGAAAGCTTCATAGGTTTAGGTGCTGCTTTACAGCAGAAACAGATAATAAATATAAAATTATCTGAACTAGTCATCTGTTATATATCCAGAACCTTAAGAAAAACAGAATTAAGGTATGGTGCCACACAGCTAGATTTTTTAGCCATGGTGTGGGCTTTGGAGAAACTTCATTACTATCTGGAAGACCAGAAGCTTGAACTTATAACATATTGCAGTGCAGTAAAATCATTACTAAACATGAAAACCCCCAATAGGCACATGTTTAGATGGCAACTAGCTGTACAAGAGTACAGAGGAAGAATGACAACCACTCACAGAGCAGGAACATTGCATTCTAATGTAGATTTATTATACAGAAGTCCTTTTCCAAATGATGCTGACAACTCAGCTTGTGTGCCTGAAAATGAGGTTATACATATATTTGGGATTTATATAGTGGATTTAGAGGGATAATTTATGCAAACTATATTACAAATTATTCATATGATAAAGATTTGACTAAACTATCTACCATTCTAAATGATCCAACTAATGCCTCCATGAGTGCCTTGATTAAAACCTTACCTCCAAAGTATAGAAATGCGTTGGAAAAAGGTAAACTGTCAATTGAAGATGGATATATATATTACAGGAAACAGTTAAGTAATGTAATAGTGATACCACCTTCTATGAACGAGTTAATGTTATATACTTGTCATGATGACATCTTAGCTGGTCATTTTGAATTTAACAAAACATTAAATAGAGTTAAAAACACAGCCTGGTGGATAAACATGAAAGAAGATGTACAAAAATACATTGAAACATGTGACTCTTGTCAGAAATCTAAAAGAATAACTTGGAAGAGAGCTGGGTTCTTACAACAAATAGAGCAGCCAAAAGCTCCATGTAAAATAGTAAACATGGATTTTGTAACTGGATTGCCATTAGCAGGAAAAGAAAGTTTCAACTCTTGCTGGGTAATAGTAGATGGATTAACAAAAATGTATAAATTTATCCCTACCCATAAAAAGGTATCTGCAAAAGACTTGGCATTATTATGGTGGACTCAGATGATGAATAATACTGGGTTCCCTAAAGCCATAATCTCTGACAGAGACCCTAAATTCACTTCAAAGTTCTGGACATCTTTGATGGAAGTATCAGGTTGTCAATTGAAATTATCTACAGCACACCATCCACAAACTGATGGGCTGGCTGAGAGAATGATACAAACTCTAGAAGACATGACCAGAAGATATTGTGCCTTTGGATTGGAATACAAAGACAATGAGAAATTCACACATGACTGGGTAACATTAATTCCTGGCCTTGAATTTGCTTATAACAGCACAACTCATTCTGTAACAGAGAAGAAACCATTTGAACTCTGGCTGGGATATGTACCAAATACCCCAGTAAATCATTTAAATAAATTACCAAGGATAGATATACACCCTGGTACTTAATACTTTATTCATATGAAATAAATGTGTAGAAAGCATGCAGAAGAATGCATACAAAAAGCATTTGAATATGAAAAGAAAAGGTGGGATAAATCTCATAAAGAATTTGAATTCAAAAAGGGAGATGAAGTCCTAATATCAACACTACATTTTAACTTACAAGGTAATGCTAAATTAAAGGATCCCTTTGTATGACCTTTTGTAGTAAGAATAATGGTTGGTAATAATGTAGTGGAAGTCATATTATATCCTCCATATAATAGGAAACATCCAGTTTTCCCTATCTCATTATTGAAACCTTACAATGTAAATGGTCCTGACTTATTTCCAAAAAGAAGGTAAAGTCTAAAAAGCAACCTGAAGAAATTGTAAAAAAAGAGATTGAAAAAATACTCAAGAAAAGAATCCTTACTAAAGAAAAAGGAACTGATTATTTATTAATATTTAAATGGAAATCAAATGAATTTGATAAATGGATACCTGAAAAAGAAATTTCTAATTTATCCACCCTTCTTAAAAAATTTAAACAGAAATAAATTTCTGTTCAACCAGCTGAGGGGTTAAAAAACCAGTACTCATAATAATTTATTATGTTTTTATTCTTTAAAGTATAATCTTTAATGCTACAGAATTAATCTGAATACCTAAAAATTAAACAAATAAATAAATAAAATGTATAACTTATCATTTTTTTATTGTTCTTTTTGGGTGGGCAAGTGTCAGCCTGTATATCTCCAGGAATGAGTAAAAAGTACTTATAAGTTATGTTAAACACATGAACTATACATGGGAATAATAATTAAGAGTACACAAACAGTATACATAAGTAAAATTATGATAATATACAAAATATGCCATTATAACACCTTATATACACACATATATCCACCTTTTATAAGTCTTATGTACTTAATATTAAGTTGGAATATGTTAGGGTAATCTTAAGAACCTTAAGTATAAGGCTACATAATTTTTAAGTACACTTACAGCTGTTATTTTCACTGTTTTATGCAAAAAACAAGAAATGCGCTTTATCTCACTTAAAAGTTGACTGTATGCGCCATAAATTTGAGAATATCAAAAATGCGCTTTGACAGATCAATTGGGCTCATTAAGGACTATTGACTTGGGAATTTAAATGCATAAAAATAACACTTTTAAAATTTGGTGTTTTTTATGCCAGAAATTGCTTCTGTGTACTGGCCACATACTGCCTGCTTTTTTCCTGTGTGAATAGCTTCATTTTTAGAAAAGTTAGCTTTTTCACACTATAATTACCCCAAATTCTACGCCCACTGTGGGGAAACACACTAAAATAGGTGACAGGCGCTTATTTAGTGTCCTAGCTTAATTAATAATGCATTGACCTTCTTTATATGCACTAAAATCATTAATAACCTCACTCTTGGGACCTTATGTCACTACCACGCTTAAATTCACCTAAATTTATTCAAGGATTTACCTGTGCAAGCGCCTGCCAACAACTGCATGTAGTTACCCCACATCCCACACTCCTTTTTGAGTTTTTGGGTGGATTCTCAGTCAATATTGGGTATTTTTGAATGGGAATTTCACGTAGTATAATATCAGGATTAGCCCCATTGTTTCTACAGTGAATCTCCCTTATTCTTAAGCTGTTATTAACCTTACAAATTTCCTCTTTAGTCTTTTATATTATTGTTTAATATGCATATACTCTCTTTTTATCTTATTCTTTAATTTTGATGGATTTTCCTTATTAATACAGGATTTTGATGGTTTTTATTCTTCTAATCATGTCATGGGTTACTGGGAATGCTGATGGGGATGTCTATTAGTGGTTTGGAGGCGTCATTAGCTGTGTATTGGGTGGTACATCAAGGGAATCATTGGGGAACTCAGTGTGTATAAAAGGAGGAGGTTTTTGGGTCTTGTTTCTACATTCTTTATCATTACAATTTAACCAATATAACCAAATAAATTACAATACATATCAATTAGTACTTTTATAAGACTTTTGAATAGTATCTGAATTATTAAAATCTATTTTTCTACTAACTAGAAAGATTGTAAGCCACATATAAAGATAGTGAGAATTTTATTACTGAGACCGTTATTTTTGATTATATTTTACTATTTATTTGATTTTTACTACAGTATTCATATAGGACCATTAAAATCTTCTAGAAAACTGACCATTCAAGCTAGTTCACGTCTTTGTACTTGACCTTAGACTGACACACCTAGTGTTTAGTCCGAATTATTTCCAATAATTTGGTTTTTAATATTATTTTGGTTGTCATTAATAATGTCAGGCTATGATCAACTAAATGGACATGAGCTAGCTTGAAAAGTATTTTTCTATAAGATTTTAAATGGTCCTATATGAATACTGTAGTATAAATCCAACAAATAGTAAAATATAATTCAGAATAAAGGTTTCAGTAATATAATTCTCACTATTCTTATATGTGGCTTACAATCTTATTAGTTGGTAGAAAAATAGATTCAATAATTTCAGATACTATTCAAAAGTCTAATAAAAGTACTAATTGAGGCGTATTGTATTTTGTTTGGTTATATTGGATAAATTGAAGTGATAAAGAATGTCAAAAAAAAGACCCAAAAACCTCCTCCTTTTATACACATTGAGTTCCCCAATAAATCCCTTGATGTACCATCCAATACAATATTAATGACGCCTCAAACAACTAATAGACCTCTCCATCAACACCCCTAGTGACACATGACATAATTAGACAAGCAACAACCACCAAAATCCTATTAATAATAAGGGAGATCCATCAAAATTAAAGAAAAGACAAAAAGAGAGTATATGGGTGTAAAACAATGATATAAAAGACTAAAGGAGACTTTTTAAGGTTAATAATAGCTTAATAATAAGGGGAATCTACTGTAGAAATGGAGGGGCTAATCCTGAAATTATACTACGTGAAATTCCCATCCAAAAATAACCAATATTGACTGAGAAACCACCCAAAAACTTAAAAAAGAGCGTGAGATGTGGGGTAACTACATGCAGTCCTTGGAAGGCACTTGAACGGATAAATCCTTGACTAAATTTAGGCTAATTTAAGCGTGGTGATGAAATAAGGTACCAAGAGTGAGGTTATTAATGAAATTAGTGCATATAAACAAGGTCAATGCGCTATTAATTAAGCTAGGACACTAAATAAGCGCATGTCGCCTATTTTAGTGTGTTTCCCCACAGTGGGCGTAGAACGTGGGGGTAATTATAGTGCGAAAAAGCTAACTTTGCTAAAAATGAAGCTATTCACACGGGAAAAAAGCAGGCAGTATGTGGCCAGTACACAGAAGCAATTTCTGGCATAAAAAACACCAAATTTTAAAAGTGTTATTTTTATGCATTTAAATAGCCAAATCAATAGTCCTCAATGAAACTAATTAATCTGTCAAAGCGCATTTTTGATATTCTCAATTTTATAGCACATATAGTCAACTTTTAAGTGAAATAAAGCGCATTTCTTCTTTTTTGTGTAAAACAATGAATATATAAGCTTTAAGTGTATTTAAAAATTATGTAGCCTTATACTTAAGGTTCTTAAGATTACCCTAACATATTCCAACTTAATATTAAGTACATAAGACCTATAAAAGGTGGATATATGCGTGAATATAAGGTGTTATAATGGCATTTTTTGTGTATTTATCATAATTTTACTTATGTATACTATTTGTGTACTCTTATTCATTGTTCCCATGTATAGTTCATGTGTTTAACATAACTTATAAGCACTTTTTACTCAGTACTGGATATATACAGGCTGAAACTTGCCCACCCAAAAAAAACAATAAAAAAATGATAAGTTATACATTTTATTTATTTATTTGTAATTTTCAGGTATTTAGATTAACTCTGTAGCATTAAAGATTATACTTTAAAGAAATAAAACATAATAAATTATTATGAGTACTTGTTTTTAACCCCTCAGCTGGTTGAACAGAAATTTATTTCTGTTTAAATTTTTTAAGAAGGGTGGATAAATTAGAAATTTCTTTTTCAGGTATCCATTTATCAACTTAATTTAATTTCCCTTAAAATCTTAGTGAATACTCAGCTCCTTTTTCTTTAGTAAGGATTCTTTTCTTGAGTATTTTTTCAATCTCTTCTTTTTCCACAATTTCTTCAGGTTGCTTTTTAGGCCTTCCCCTTCTCTTTGGAAACAAGTCAGGATCATTTGCATGGTAAGGTTTCAATAATGAGATAGGGAAAACTGGATGTTTCCTATCATATGGAGCATGTAATATGACTTCCACTGCATTATTACCAACCATTTTACTTACTAAAAAAGGTCCTACAAAGGGATCCTTTAATTTAACATTACCTTGTAAGTTAAAATGTAGTGTTGATATTAGGACTTCATCTCCCTTTTTAAATTCAAATTCTTTATGAGATTTGTCCCACCTTTTCTTTTCATATTCAAATGCTTTTTGTATGCATTCTTCTGCATGCTTTCTACAAATTTGTTGCATATGAATAAAGGATTTAGTACCAGGGTGTATATCCAACCTTGGTAATTGATTTAAATGATTTACTGGGGTATTTGGTACGTATCTCAGCCAGAGTTCAAATGGTTTCTTCTCTGTTACAGAATGAGTTGTGCTGTTATAAGCAAATTCAAGGCCAGGAATTAATGTTACCCAGTCATGTGTGAATTTCTCATTGTCTTTGTATTCCAATCCAAAGGCACAATATCTTCTGATCATGTCTTCTAGAGTTTGTATCATTCTCTCAGCCAGCCCATCAGTTTGTGGATGGTGTGCTGTGGATAATTTCAATTGACAACCTGATACTCCCACCAAAGATGTCCTGAACTCTGAAGTAAATTTAGGGTCTCTGTCAGAGATTATGGCTTTGGGGAACCCATCAGTATTCATCATCTGAGTCCACCATAATAATGCCAAGTCTTTTAAAGATACCTCTTTATGGGTAGGGATAAATTTAAACATTTTTGTTAATCTATCTACTATTACCCAGCAAGAATTGAAACTTTCTTTTCCTGCTAATGGCAAGCCAGTTACAAAATCCATGTTTATAATTTCCCATGGAGCTTTTGGCTGCTCTATTTGTTGTAACAACCCAGCTCTCTTACCAGTTAATCTTTTAGATTTCTGACAAGAGCCACATGTTTCAATGTATTTTTGTACATCTTCTTTCATGTTTATCCACCAGGCTGTATTTTTAACTCTGGTTAATGTTTTGTTAAAGTCAAAATGACCAGCTAAGATGTCATCATGACAAGTACTCAACATTAACTCTTTCATAGAAGGTGGTATTACTATAACATTACTTAACTTTTTTCTGTAATATATATATCCATCTTCACTTGATACTTTACCTTTTTCCAACACATTTTTATACTTTGGAGGCAAGGTTTTAATCAAGGCATCATGGAGGCATTAGTTGGATCATTTAGAATGGTAGATAGTTTAGTCAAATCTTTATCAGATGAATAATTTTCTAATATAGTTTGCATAAACTCTTCTTCTAAATCCACTATATAAATCCCAAATATATGTATAACCTAATTTTCAGGTACATAAGCTGGGTTGTCAGCATCATTTGCCAAAGGACTTCTGGATAAAAAATCCACATTAGAATGCAATGTTCCTGCTCTGTGAGTGGTTGTCATTCTTCCTCTGTACTCTTGTACAGCTAGTTGCCATCTAAACATGTGCCTATTAGGTGTTTTCATGTTTAGTAATGATTTTACTGCACTTCAATCTGTTATAAGTTCAAACTTCTGGTCTTCCAGATAGTAATGAAGCTTCTCCAAAGCCCACACCACAGCTAAACATTCTAGCTGTGTGGCACCATACCTTAATTCTGTTTTTCTTAAGGTTCTGGATATATAACAGATGACTACTTCAGATAATTTTCCATTTATTATCTGTTTCTGCTGTAAAGTAGCACCTAAACCTATGAAGCTTGCATCAGTGTACAAGATAAAAGGTAGGGTGAAATCTGGCAGTCCCGAAATTGGAGCTGTCATTAAATATTCCTTTAATTTACTAAAGGCGTGTTGTCTTTCATTATTCCAAATGAAATCCTCATTTTTCCTGATTAATGTTGTTAAAGGAGCTGCAATAGATTGGTAATTTTTAATATATTGTCTATACTATCCACACATACCCAAAAAACTTTGAATTTCTTTTACATTTTTAGGTATACCAATGTTTTTAATTGCTGCCACCTTATTCTGGTTAACACAAATTTGTATTCCAGATACAACATGTCCAATGACTTTCAAGGATTTTTATCCAAATTTACATTTCCTTAATGCAATTGTCATATTAATTTCATCCATTCTTTGAAAGACTCTTTTCAGGTGATTTAAATGTCCATCATATGTTTTTGAAAACACTATGATGTCATCAATATAGACCAATAGCCATCCTTCAACCATTTCCTGATGAAAAACACTATCCATCAATTTTTGGAAGACTAAAGGCGCATTCTTCGGGCAAAATGGCATTATCACATACTTATATATACCCATATGTGTGGTTATTAGTAAGTAATTTTGAGAATTTCTTTCCACAGGAATCTGGTGGTAACCTTTGTTTCCATCCAGACAGGAATTATATTTTGCTCCTTGTAAAGTAGCATGGATAGAAGCTATCCTTGGTAGAGGGTAAATATCATCTATAGTGTATGTATTCAGAGCTCTATAATCACCGCAAAATCTTGCCTTATCTTTTTCATAAGAGATCAATACTGGTGAAATGACACAATACTTAGGTGATGTGTTCACTTTTTCAACAATACCCATTTCCAACAACATTTTTATATTGTCTTCAATATCTTTCCTTTATTCAGGAGATGCTGGGTAAGGTTTCTTTTTTAGGCTGCCATGAATATTATCCAAATCACAGCTTAGAGAGATTTTCATCTCATGGTCTTTGACAAATCCTAGTTCATTTGAACCATGAGCAAATGCCATAGGATATGATTTAATTAATCTCAAATTATTTTCTTCTTCAATTTTTGAGAGTTGAGGACTGAAAGAGGCCTTTTGGATTTCATTTTCCAATTCAACCACTTCATTGGTGGTTCTTTTACCTTGCAGTTGTTCTTCTCTAGGAGAAATGGCATACACTGAATTTTCAGAACATATCTTGAATTTTCTCTTACCATTTACTTATATGGTGAAGCAACTGTTTGCAGGATCTAGTTTAATGTCAAATTTTGTCAATAAGTCATTTCCAATAATAAACCAATCACCACAATTATTATTATCCATTACTACAGATTCACAAACTGCTCTTACATATCCATTATTATATTTCAAGAATACAGCAGTTTTGTATTTGCCAATTGGATTTAAAATTGAACCAAAACCTCTCCAGTTCTTTGTTTGAACAGGTTCTAGTTTTTTCTTATACTTACTGTCAAGTTTCATTAATGTATTAATAGAAACTACACTACCTGCAGCCCCAGTTTCAAGAATGGCATTCATTTCTCTTCCACATATAATAACAGGTGCTCTGATAGGTGTTATTTTGTAAGTATCATGAGATACATCTTTAATTATTTCAGCTTCTTCAATGGAAGTTAAAGATGTATCTGTATGAGGTATAGCATCATTCAGGAAAATTATATCCTGTTCTAATACAAATATCTCATTTTCATCATCACTGTAAGATATGTTACTTTTACAATCCTCACTGGATTCCACGTTTTCATCTTCATGATTACTTGGTTCAGAATTCTGGGAGGTTTCAATAACATTTATTCTCTTCTTACACATGTGGCCCTTAACCCAAGGTTCATTACATTTGTAACAAGTGTTATTTTCTTGTCTCTTAGGGACAAGAGGAGCTGAAGGTTTTTTATTTTCCACTGGTAACTTACTTGTAGTAGGTTTTACCACATCAACAATTTGTCTGTAATTACTATACTTGGCTTCATATTTGTGGTTTAATAATATCTCATTGCATATATTAATGAATACAGAGGTATCTCTGATGGTTTCAGTTCTAGCCACAATAATGTCTCTAACTGAAATAGGCAACTTGTATATTAATTTTTCTTTCCACTCTTCATAATCCATTTTTGGATCCATAGCTTTCATGATTCTTATTTAATTCATTTAAAAGACCATGGGTTTATCTCCAGCATTTGGATTATATCTTGTTTTCTCATACAATCTTTGTTGAGTGATTCTAAATTTTGGGCCACCAAATTTCCTTAGAGTTAGTGCCTTCCATTCATTCTAGGAGTAGTTCATTTCCTCACTCAATACAGATTCAAACCATAATAAGGCCACATCTGTAAATAAAGATATTAACTTTGAAGTAATTTCTTCATCAGGTAATTTATATGAAAATTTTAAGTTATCAATTCTTTGTATGAATTGTTGCCAATCAGTTTTTGAATCCCTGTCAAAAGAAGGGTACTGATCTAACTTAGGCCAGTTCTTTTGGTTAGTTTTTGCTTCCTTAACCTGAGGAATATTGAGTAATTCACTTACTTTAGAAAGATGATCATTTATTTCATCTTTTACTGATTTTATATTCTCAGAGCCCATGACACTATGCTCATGTTCAATCATTGGTTTATCATCAGAGTGTTTCATGAAAACTGGTACTCTTTCTACATAAGAGGTATTATCTTTTATTTTTTCAGTATTATTCAAAATTTTAGCTACTTCAATTTCTACTCTTTGTAACCTATCTTTTATTACAGGCACATGAGTTAAGGTATCATTTACATTTGAAAAAGACAATTTTACACGTCCCTCTATGGTAGCCATAATATTTTGAGAATGTTCTAATTTATTTTTTAAATTATTAATCTCAGAGTTTAACCTTTGTTTTCATTGATTAATTCATTATTTAAATTCTCAATAATTTTTAACCTATTGGCTGTTGTACTCAATGATTGTGTGAGGTTTAATAATACACTTTCTGTATTATTGTTTGACTCTCTAGAGAGTTCTTCCAATTTTTCAATTCTTAATAATAATTTACTAATTATTTTTGATTCCATTGGATTTTCTTTTAGAAAATATTCAATTTTTTCTGTGTCCAATTCAGAAGACTCATCATCAGGGTCAATATTTAATTCATTTGGTTCCATTTTTACATTAATAGTATTTTCCTGGTGGTCAATAAAACTATGTACATTGTCCTCATTGAAAGACAAGTTTAACATGTTATTTTCAAATGAATAATTTTTTAAATCCTTCTCAACTATATCTAATACATCTATATCAATTTCATTACCTATAAGTAATTCATTGTTAGGATTATATAATTGATCCTGAGAAGATGGATGACTTACCACGGTCTTATTCCATTTCCCCTTCCTCTCCTTGGCTTTCCCCTGTAAGGGTGACTGCTGGAGCCCTGTTGTTGAGGGTTGTTGTAGTTTTGGGCGTACCAATCCCACTTCCATTTGCTTACTGTAATTTTTTGATCCTACTCTTGGGCTGGAGGTGTTACTATGGAATTGTTGGGTGCCACTGTTGGTGGTTGAGCCTTTATTTCTACTAGAGCTTGCTTGACTTCTACGAAACCCTGAGCTGTTCTTTTCTCCAGATTTTTTATCTGGTCCACTATATTGTTTACCCTTATTGTCAAGGTGTTCAGTAGGGTGGAGAGGGAGTGAATTAGTTCTTGTAAGGTATTTTTTGTTTTCTTTATTGATACCTGTTTTAAACGCTTTTCCCTTTCCTCCAGAGACATTGGTGGAGTGATGGTGTTTATAGGGGACTCCTGGCCCTCCATTTTAATGTCCTGTACCAGGTTTCTTAGCTCCAGGTCTTAAGCTATAAGGTTTTGACTTATTACTTACAATGTCATTGTTATCACACATATATACGTGGAATTTAAAGAATTGAAAATTTAGTTATGAAAACTTCAAAATGAGTTTTATCAGTATTTATCAATACCATCGAAGACAATTCATTGCTTACTTATTGGTATTAAGTGAATTGATAAGTGCCAAAAGTCAAATGTGCTTTTATGTGGTCACTTGATATAACTGGTCTACAATATGTAGCCGTGTTTTTATATTTAAAAGAAAACAACTATCAGTAAGATTCCTTCTAAATATTTAATGAATATTACAAACCAATAAAAAGAAAAGATTAACAGTCCTGTTAAAAGAAAACAATTAATTAGTTTTAAGTGGTTTATTATCTGCAAAGATCACAAATTTAATTGGTCTATTGACAGACTTCCACTAATAACAATTTTATGTTAAATTAGTGGTAAAATTGTTGATTCAATATCACAATTTTATTATATAAAAGGGCTTCTTTTTCTGAAATCACTATATAAGTGACCCCAACCTGTTGTAATTATCCAAATATTTCTATAGGGATATTATTTATGTGCACCTTCTTTGAAAATTTCACTTACTGTATTATAACAGAATTCTTGAGGAAAGGCCCCAATTGTCAGGCTAAGATCAACTAAATGGACGTGAGCTAGCTTGAAAAGTATTTTTCTAGAAGATTTTAAATGGTCCTATATGAATACTGTAGTATAAATCCAACAAATAGTAAAATATAATTCAGAATAAAGGTTTCAGTAATATAATTCTCACTATTCTTATATGTGGCTTACAATCTTATTAGTTGGTAGAAAAAATAGATTCAATAATTTCAGATACTATTCAAAAGTCTTATAAAAGTATTAATTGAGTTGTATTGTAATTTGTTTGGTTATATTGGATAAATTGAAGTGATAAAGAATGTCAAAAAAAAGACCCAAAAACCTCCTCCTTTTATACACATTGAGTTCCCCAATAAATCCCTTGATGTACCATCCAATACAATATTAATGACGCCTCAAACAACTAATAGACCTCTCCATCAACAACCCTAGTGACCCATGACATAATTAGACAAGAAACAACCACCGAAATCCTATTAATAATAAGGGAGATCCATCATAATTAAAGAAAAGACAAAAAGAGAGTATATGCATGTAAAACAATGATATAAAAGACTAAAGGAGACTTTTTAAGGTTAAAAATAGCTTAATAATAAGGGGAATCTACTGTAGAAATGGAGGGGCTAATACTGACATTATAATATGTGAAATTCCCATCCAAAAATAACCAATATTGACTGAGAAACCACCCAAAAACTTAAAAAAGAGCGTGAGATGTGGGGTAACTACATGCAGTCCTTGGCAGGCGCTTGAACGGGTAAATCCTTGACTAAATTTAGGCGAATTTAAGCATGGTGATGAAATAAGGTGCCAAGAGTGAGGTTATTAATGAAATTAGTGCATATAAACAAGGTCAATGCACTGTTAATTAAGCTAGGACACTAAATAAGCGCCTGTCGCCTATTTTAGTGTGTTTCCCCACAGTGGGCGTAGAATGTGGGGGTAATTATAGTGTGAAAAAGCTAAATTTGCTAAAAATGAAGCTATTCACACGGGAAAAAAGCAGGCAGTATGTGGCCAGTACACAGAAGCAATTTCTGGCATAAAAAACACCAAATTTTAAAAGTGTTATTTTTATGCATTTAAATAGCCAAATCAATAGTCCTCAATGAGCCCCATTAATCTGTCAAAGTGCATTTTTTGATATTCTCAATTTTATAGCGCATATAGTCAACTTTTAAGTGAAATAAAGCACATTTCTTGTTTTTTGTGTAAAACAATGAATATATAAGCTTTAAGTGTATTTAAAAATTATGTAGCCTTATACTTAAGGTTCTTAAGATTACCCTAACATATTCCAACTTAATATTAAGTACATAAGGCCTATACAAGGTGGATATATGCATGTATATAAGGTGTTATAATGGCATTTTTTGTGTATTCATCATAATTTTACTTATGTATACTATTTGTGTACTCTTATTTATTGTTCCCATGTATAGTTCATGTGTTTAACATAACTTATAAGCACTTTTTACTCAGTCCTGGATATATACAGGCTGACAAATACTGTCAGGTTGAGGTCAAGTACAAAGACGTGAACTAGCTTGAATGGTCAGTTGTCTAGAAGATTTTAATGGTCCTATATGAATACTGTAGTTTAAATCCAACAAGTAGTAAAATATAATCAAAATTAAAGGTCTCAGTAATATAATTCTCACTACTTTTATATATGGCTTACAATCTTTGTAGTTGGTAGAAAAATAGATTTCATAATTCAGATACCATTCAAAAGTCTTATAAAAGCACTAATTGATATGTATTGTAATTTATTTGGTTATATTGGTTAAATTGTAAATGATAAAGAATGAAGAAATACAACCAAAAACCCTCCTCCTTTTATACACAATGAGTTCCCCAATGATTCCCTTGATGTACCACCCAATACATAGTTATTAACGACTCTAAACAACTAATAGACATGCCCATCCACATTCCCAGAAATCCATGACATAATTAGAAGAGTAACAACCATAAAAATCCTGTATTAATAAGGAAGATCCATCAAAATTAAGAAATAAGATAAAAAGAGAATATATGCGTAATAAACACTAATATAAAAGTCTAAAGTGAAATTTTTAAGGTTAATAATAGATTAATAGTAAGGGAGATTCACTGTAGAAATAATGGGGCTAATCCTGACATTATACTACGTGAAATTCCCATTCAAAAATACCCAATATTGACTGAGAAACCACACAAAAACTCAAAAAAGAGTGTGAGATGTGGGGTTACTACATGCAGTCCATGGCAGGCGCTTACACGGGTAAATCCTTTACTAAATTTAGGCAAATTTAAGTGTGGTGATGAAATAAGACGCCAAGAGTGAGGTTATTAATGAAATTAGTGCATATCAAGAAGGTCAATGCATTATTAATTAAGCTAGACACTAAATAAGCGCCTGTCGCCTATTTTAGTGTGTTTCCCCACAGTGGGCATAGAATGTGGGGTAATTATAGTGTGAAAAAGCTAACTTTGCAAAAAATGAAGCTATTCACACAGGAAAAAAGCAGGCAGTATGTGGCCAGTACACAGAAGCCATTTGTGGCATAAAAAATACCAAATTTGAAAAGTGTTATTTTTATGCATTTAAATAGCCAAATCAATAGTCCTAAATGAGAAAACTGATCTGTCAAAGCACATTTTTGATATTCTTAAATTTATGGCGCATATAGTCAACTTTTAAGTCAAATAAAGCGCATTTCATGTTTTTTGCATAAAACAGTGAAAATAATAGCTCTAAGTGTACCTAAAAATTATTTATCCTTATACTTCAGGTTCTTAAGATTACCCTAACATATTCCAACTTAATATTAAGTATTTAAGACTTATAAAAGGTGGATATATGCATGTATATAAGGTGTTATAATGGCATATTATTTATATTATCATAATTTTACTTATGTATACTGTTTTTGTACTCTTAATTATTATTCCCATGTATAGTTCATGTGTTTAACATAACTTATAAGTAATTTTTACTCAGTCCTGGGGATATACAGGCTGACACTTGCCCACCCAAAAAAAACAAAAAAAAATGATAAGTTATACATTTTTATTTATTTATTTGTTTAATTCTCACGTATTCATATTAATTCTGTAGCATTAAAGATTATACTTTAAAAAAATAAAACATAATAAAATATTATGAGTACTGGTATTTTAACCCCTCAACTGGTTGAACAGAAATTTATTTCTGTTTAAATTTTTTAAGAAGGGTGGATAAATTAGAAATTTCTTTATCAGGTATCCATTTATCAAATTCATTTGATTTCCCTTTAAATCTTAATAAATACTCAGTTCCTTTTTCTTTAGTAATGATTCTTTTCTTGAGTATTTTTTCAATCTCTGCTTTTTCCACACTTTCTTCATGTTGCTTTTTAGGCCTTCCCCTTCTTTTTGGAAATAAGTCAGGATCATTTGCATGGTAAGGTTTCAATAATGAGATAGGGAAAACTGGATGTTTCCTATCATATGGAGCATATAATATGACTTCCACTGCATTATTACCAACCATTTTGCTTACTAAAAAAGGTCCTACAAAGGGATCTTTAATTTAACATTACCTTTTAATTTAAAATGTAGTGTTGATATGAGGACTTCATCTTTCTTTTTGAATTCAAATTCCTTATGAGATTTATCCCACCTTTTATTTTCATATTCAAATGCCTTTTGGATGCATTCTTTTGCATGATTTCTACACATTTGTTGCATATAAATAAAGGATTTAGTACCAGGGTGTATATTTAACCTTGGTAATTTATTTAAATGATTTACTGGGGTATTTGGTACGTATCCCAGCCAGAGTTCAAATGGTTTATTTTCTGTTACAGAATGAGTTGTGCTGTTATAAGCAAATTCAAGGCCAGGAATTAATGTTACCCAGTCATGTGTGAATTTTTCATTGTCTTTGTATTCCAATCCAAAGGCACAATATCTTCTGATCATGTCTTCTAGAGTTTGTATCATTCTCTCAGCCAGCCCATCAGTTTGTGGATGGTGTTCTGTAGACAATTTCAATTGACACCATGATACTTCCATCAAAGATGTCCAGAAATCTGAAGTGAATTTAGGGTCTCTGTCAGAGATTATGGCTTTAGGGAACCCAGCAGTATTTATCATATGAGTCCACAATAATAATGCCAAGTCTTTTGCAGATACCTCTTTATGGGTAGGGATAAATTTACACATTTTTGTTAATCTATCTACTATTACCCAGCAAGAATTGAAACTTTCTTTTCCTGCTAATGGAGATCCAGTTACAAAATCCATGTTTATTATTTACCATGGAGCTTTTGGCTGCTATATTTGTTGTAACAACCCAGCTCTCTTCCCAGTTAATCTTTTAGATTTCTGACAAGAGTCACATGTTTCAATGTATTTTTGTACATCTTCTTTCATGTTATTCCTTCAGGCTGGGTTTTCAACTCTATTTAATGTTTTGCTAAAATCAAAATGACCAGCTATGATTTCATCATGACAAGTACTTAACATTAACTCTTTCATAAAAGTTGGCATCACTATTACATTACTTAACTTTTTCCTGTAATATATATATCCATATTCAATTGACAGTTTACCTTTTTCCAAAGCATTTCTATACTTTGGAGGCAAGGTTTTAATTAATGCCCTCATGGAGGCATTAGTTGGATCATTTAGAATGGTAGATAGTTTAGTAAAATCTTTGTCAGATGAATAATTTTCCAATATAGTTTGCATAAATTCTTCCTCTAAATCCACTATATATATCCCAAATATATGTATAACCTCATTTTCAGGCACATAAGCTGGGTTGTCAGCAACATTTGGCAAAGGACTTCTGGATAAAAAATCCACATTAGAATGCAATGTTCCTGCTCTGTGAGTGGTTGTCATTCTTCCTCTGTACTCTTGTACAGC
Source organism: Hemileia vastatrix (assembly GCA_030280995.1). Taxonomy (NCBI): domain Eukaryota; kingdom Fungi; phylum Basidiomycota; class Pucciniomycetes; order Pucciniales; family Zaghouaniaceae; genus Hemileia; species Hemileia vastatrix. Next base: position 28,592,213 of record JASXTE010000003.1, on the reverse strand, counting down.
TAGTTGCCATCTAAACATGTGCCTATTGGGGGGTTTTCATGTTTAGTAATGATTTTACTGCACTGCAATCTGTTATAAGTTCAAACTTCTGGTCTTCCAGATAGTAATGAAGTTTCTCTAAAGCCCACACCACAGCTAAACATTCTAGCTGTGTGGCACCTTACCTTAATTCTGTTTTTCTTAAGGTTCTGGATATATAACAGATGACTACTTCAGATAATTTTCCATTTATTATCTGTTTTTGCTGTAAAGCAGCACCTAAACCTATGAAGCTTAATCAGTGTAAAAGATAAAAGTTAGGGTGAAATCTGGCAGTCCCAATATTGGGGCTGACATTAAACATTCCTTTAATTTATTAAAGGCGTATTGTCTTTCATTATTCCAAATGAAAGCTTCATTTTTCCTGATTAATGTTGTTAAAGGAGCTGCAATAGATTGGTAATTTTTAATATATTGTCTATACTATCCACACATGCCCAAAAAACTTTGAACCTCTTTTAAATTTTTAGGTATACCAATGGTTTTAATTGCTGCCACCTTATTCTGGTCAACACAAATTTGTAATCCAGATACAACATGTCCAAGTACTTTCAAGGATTGAAATCCAAACTTACATTTCTTTAATGCAATTGTCATTTTTATTTCATCCATCTTTTGAAAGACTCTTTCCAGGTGAGTTAAATGCTCATCATATGTTTTTGAAAACACTATGATGTCATCAATGGAAGTTCATTCATTTGATGGTGTAAAAGATGAAACTTTTAATAAACTATCAGATCTTATAATAACTCTTTATCAAATGGCTTTGGTTCAATTACCTATAAGGAATACAAATTCATTGGATGGTATCATGAATGGATTTGGTTGGAGACCAGGTTTTGTTAAAGGATATTCTCTTGGTATGTCTAATAATTTTTTTCCATTCTTCATATCATTTCACTTATTTCATTTATATAGGCATATATTCATTGGTCAAGAATATCACTAAAGCTCAAAAAGATGAAGATTTTTGCTTATGGGACACTCTACCTTCCTTTAACTCTTTTCTTGCTCTTCGACTCAAAAAGCTCTGTAATAATGCATTTGAAAAAAATCATGAACTTGCAACCAAACTTGGAATACCAAATCGGTGTGACTCCAAATGGGAAGATATCAGCCACGAATATCATTTATTTTCTAATGTTATTATCACTCATTCTGGATTTCACAATAGGATTCATATTGATAGGAATGACACAAATTTTCTAACTTTTGGTATATTCTCATATATCAATCCAATAACAGGCCAACCAATACCATCTCCAGCTAAAATCAAAGGACATGGTTTATATTTTCCAGACCACCGGTGCATCATTGATTTTGGTTTGGGAAATGGTATCATCGAAACTATTTGAAATTCTTCTAAGGATAATCATCAAACGACCAAAGCTCCTCCTGGTTTGGAATCCTGTCAAGATTTCACACATTTTGGTTGCTCATTTCAAATCGGTAATAAGTTGATTCAAAGAATCAACAAGGTAAAGAAAGAAGGTAAAGTTAATCAATTTAAAAAAACTTTATCTAGATCCAAAAAGTATGGGGATTAGAGTTGTCTTTGAAAATTTTATCTTTTTCATAAATTTTTAATAAATATTTTTTATATATCAATTTTCTCAAGTAATGTGATGAGCCAACAACCTTTGGTTGTATAACAGGTAATCATAATAACATTTATTTGTTTCATGGGATTCCTCTAGCCTATACCTGTGGAAAGTCCCAAACTTAGTTTCTAGACTTGATCTGCATTTTGGCTTGAGGAATTGTCATTACTTTAAACTAGGGAAATTGATATATATTAGATATTTATTTAATAATTTATGTAATTATATTAAATTTAGATGACTTCCACCCCTTACTTCAATAAAATGCAGGGGGGGGGGTATTGGCAAATTTTCAAATCTGACATGTGAAATTGATGAATTAGAAAAATTTTGATGATACCCACCCCTTGCTTCAATAAAATGCAGGGGAGAGTATTGCCAATTTTTTAAAACAGATATAGAATTTTTTTGACTTGTAAATTTTTTGGTGATACCCGTCCCTTACTTCAATAAAATCCATGGGGGGTTTTGCCAATATTTCTAATAAGACTTGTGAAATTCTTGACATGTAAGAATTTTGGGGGTACCATTAAAATGCAGGGGGTAGTAAAGCCAAAGTTTTATATAAGACTTTCAAGATTCATGACATGAAAGAATTTCGGTGATACCCACCCCTTACTTCAAAAAATCCAGGGGTGGGGGATTGTCAAATTTTCAAAGGAGACATGAAAATTTTTTTTAAAAAAAGAATATTAAACATTAAAATACAAAAATTCAAGTAATGATTGATACAGTAATGAAATACAGGAGATTATTGTAAGTTTTATGTACAAATAAATATGAACAGTTGAAGTGTGAGAGAAATAAAACAAACTAGTCATCCAACAATTTCTTTAAACGTTCAATTTCCTCAACAGATTTATTAGCTTTAACACATTCTATCAAGAAATCTTTCTTTTTTGGAATTTTCTTCATGATCAAACTTATATTTCATCTGCTCTAATAGGTTTTGATGTTCAAGTGTTTTCTCCTCTTTTTTTGATTTTCAATACTTAGAGTTAACTCAAACTTCTTCTCCTCCAAATCTTGGGCCCAACCATCCTTCCGTAAAGAGAGCTCGTACTTCCTCTCCTGCAAATCTTGGGCCCGATCATCCTTTCATAAAGAGAGCTTGTACTTCCTCTCTTCCAAATCTTGTAGCCTATCATCCCTCCTTAAAGAGAGCTCATATTTCTTTTCAAAGCTTAGAGTCTCTTTAGCAATTTCTACTTGTTCTAGAGTGATAATAAAAATAAATATAAAGTGGAAGAAAAGTAGATTAAATTAATAAGAGGTATGGTATCACTTACCAGCATCACGTTTCTCTAAAAATTGTTCCATAGACAAAAAAGGGGTTTTTGATGAAGTATCACTTTTTCGTCTTCTTTGTGAGTGGAAATTTAGACTACATGAAGCCCTACGCTTCTTGTTCAAGGTCATATTTTCCTCCTCATCACTGTCACTACCTTCAGACTCAGTTGATTGAGGATCCTGGGTTTGTTCATCAGCCTTTTAAGAAATACAAAAAAGATTAGTAAATAAAAAATAGAAATGATAAGATAAAATAAAAAAGAAACAGGCCTGAGTTAGATTTGGTTGGGTTAAATCACCTATAGGATCTACAGAAAAGCTATCTAGATATGTCTCATTCAAATGAGGGGAGGCTTGAGTGGATGAAGAGGATGGGAAAAGATTTGCTTCAAAATCATGTTCGGAGATAGGATCTTCTCCATCCAACATGTTTACAGGATTAAAATCAGCTTGATCTCTAAAAATTGCATCCATCTCTTTAAAGTAAGGACATAAAGAATCAAGTTTATTTTCTATGGATTTGATACCCTTAGTTATATCAATGTTGGTAACCCCAAAACCAGTGGAAGATGAAAGAGCCTTTGCCTTCTTGTATTTGGCTCGGTAATGCTTGAAGCGTTCAGACATCTGTTTAGGCAAAAGATCAATCCTTCTCTTGGCCTTATTCCGTAATTCATTTGCCATTAAAAGATAGCCATTAACTTTTGATGCTGGGGGCTGTCCTAATTTTGTTGAATACTCAGTACCAAAACAAGAATCATAGTTAGATTTGGTTTTCAGCCAGTTGATAAGAATGAGATGATCATCTTTTTTTAATTGAACAATCTTAGATTTCTTGGCTGAGCAGGGGAAAGAGGAAGTAGTAAGATTCGAAGAACAACTTGGTGATGGCTGCTTTTGAGAAGATCTAGGATGACGAGGCATGTTAAAATATAAATGAAGATGAAAAGGAGCAGAAACAAGCAGACGAGAGGGTGAGGGGCTCTTAGTGGATAGAATGGACAGGATGGGACAAGAATGTGAGTGTGCAGAAAGGTAGAAGCCATATCCAGAGAGTAGTCCAAGATGTGGTTATGAAAAATTGAGAAAAAAAATGTTGGATAAGAGGTGAACATTGACACATAAAGTGTCTAATAACCCAATTATTAGCAAAAATAGTTGCAGAAGATAATTGGGGTATGCAGATTATTTTCCGCAATTAATTTAATTGCGGATTGGTCAACATTGATACCCCCTATTAAGTCCTGGTAATTAAATTATTTCAGTTGACACTAAGTCCAGGTAATTAAAATTTTTCAGTTGACTCTTAGTCCTGATAATTATCAAAATATATATTAGTAATTAATAAATTATTTTATTATTTCAGTTGATTTATATTAAATCCTGGTAATAAAATATAATTAAATTAATAAATATTGTGATTAGTATTTCAGTTGAATTTTTGTCCTGATAAAAACTATATTTTCATTATTCCAAATGATTAACAAATCCTTATAATTGATTATATAATTGAAATATTTTTCCCCTTATTTTTCTTTAAACAAAGTAAAATAATAGCTGATTAAATTTTAATATTTCTTTCTCTCAGTTCAGGTTATTTACAACAATGACTAATCAAAGTGATTCTGCTGGCTGTGATGAGGAGCTAGATTTGATTGATTATGATGAGACTTCTGTAATTTCTCCTTTGACTACAAAACTTGCTCAAACTAATCAATTACTGGACCAACCAGGATGTGGAAACGCAAGAAATAGAAAGAAAAGTGGAGACAACTGCTCAAGATCAAATGCCTTCAATCAACCCTCCAGAAGAGCTTCCAAAATGATTCAAGATAATAAAGATGGAATTTCAACAGAAAGTCAGCAATCTCTCCACTCACATCAAGGAGTTGAGGTCAGAGAATCTCAAACTGAGGTATAAAGCAGATTTTCTAGAAGAAAAGGTAACAAATATAGAATCCTTTCTTCAAGAGAAGAGGAAACCTCCCCCTACTCCAAAAGCCCTTCCACGATCGGCCCCTCAACAACAGAGAAAGGTGAAAGTTTCAAAATGGCAATGGGAATGGCTAAACACCCATGAGACTATCTACAGGCCCAACAACAACAGCAACAGCAAGCACCTCAGGCAGGTCCTTCCAAAACGCATCAGTTCTACCAAACACCTCCTCACCCCTACCAAGGAGGAAGAAAGAGGAAAAGAATCACATTCAGTTCTTGCCAAAGCCTTTATTAAAGGGTCCTGATGGTCTAAAAGATTTTTAATGGAGGTCCAACGGCAGTGGTAGGTGGATTTTGGGGTTGCAAAGTCAAAGGTATGTATGGATTATATTTTCTTTTATTTACTCAATAAAAAGAGGTAATATATTTTATAATTATTATTTATAATCAATGATTTGGAATTATGTTTGTTGTAAGTACTAAAAAACAAAAATTAATAAGAAATTAATATAATAAATGCTTTTGTAAAGTAGTAAGTAAATAAAATGATGATCCAAACAACCAGAAAAGGGGAGGCCTTATATAGGCAAAAGAGAGACAAAGAACAGAGTTAAAAATCCTATACACAGGAGTATGAAAGAAGAAAAAGAGTATTCCAGATAAATCTTTTCAAATAATAAGGTTTTTCTATAAAGAATGTGTTAAAAATGTGTGTTTACTGTATATGTCAGAAATAAATTGGTTTTGTTAATAATTACTGTAAGTGTAATTTTTAAATAAGTAATTTGAATTTCTTGTATATACTTATTTTTATTTTTATATTAAGTTTTTCTTTCAATATTAAATTTTATTTTAATATTAATATTTATTTCTCTTAACCTTTCATTGAGCATGGTGTTAGGAAATAAAAATATAAGGGAAATTAAATATTAATTTTAATTATTTTCTAATATTACTATTTTTAACTAGCTTATTTATTTCAAGTAAATTTAGAGTAAATACATTATAATTAATAATAATATATAAGAAATAAAAAAGCATGGATTCTACCCGGTAAATAATTAATTATGTAACTGGGTTATTCTAGCAGCCTGGCTGACACTCCCTCATTCAAAAAAAACAATAAAAAAATGCTATGATTTTTTCTTTTTATATTTCTTTAGAAGAGCAGGAAGAATAGATATCTCTTTCTCAGGTATCCAAGATTCATATTCTGAAGATTTATTCTTGAATCTCAATAAGTATTCAGTATCTTTTTCAGAATTAACTATTCTGTCTTTTAAAATATTATCAATTTCTGATGTCTCAGAGATTTCATTAGGGGTCTTTTTTGGTCTTCCCCTCCTTTTGGGAAATAAATCACTATTGTATGTGTAAGGTTTCAAAAGAGATATTGGAAAAACAGGATGTTTTCTGTCATATGGAGAATACAAAATAACTTCAACTGCATTATTGCCAACAATTCTTCTGATAACAAATGGTCCTACAAATGGGTCTTTCAATTTTTTATTACCTTTTAAATTGAAGTGGACTGTAGAAATCAGTACTTCATCACCCGTTTTAAAAGTGTATTCTTTATGGGATTTGTCTCACCTCTTCATCTCATATTCAAAAAATTTTTCAATACATTTTTGAGCATAACTTCTGCAAAGTTGTTGCATTTAAAGAAAAGATTTTACACCAGGATGTAAATCCAATTTAGGTATTTTATTATTGAGAATTTAGGCAGGAGTAATTGGAACATATCCAAGCCAGAGCTCAAAAGGCTTTCTTTGAGTAACAGAATGAACAGTGCTATTATAATCAAATTCCAAACCAGGAAGTAAGGTAACCCAATCATCAGTAAGCCTGTCATTGTCTTTGTACTCAAGGCCAAAGTCACAATAACTTCTTATCATGTCCTCTAAAGTCTGAATCATCCTTTCAGCCAAATCATCAGTTTGGTGGTGATGGGCAGTAGAAAGTTTCAGATCACAACCACAAACATTCATCAGAGACATCCAAAATTAAGAAGTAAATTCAGGGTCTTTGTAAGAGATTATAGCCTTAGAAAACCAGAAGTATTAAACATATGAGACCACAACAAGAAAGCTTATTCTTTAGTGAAAACATCCTTTTGGGTAGGGATAAGTATACTCATTTTTGAGAATCTTTCCACAATAACCCAACAATAGTTATAACTGTCTTTCCCGGAAATGGGTAATCCTGTTACAAAGTCTGTCAGACAGGCTATTCCAGGAGTCCAGTAATTGATATGTAACTTATAAAACCTGAAAGAGTGGGTAAGAATTGTATTTAATGAATATAACTTAATATTTTATTGCATAATAAAATTATATAAGTATTTTATTATATACAAGTGTTACATTAAATTTATTGGTTAAATAAATTTTTATATACAGTTAAATTGAACATAATATAATATATTCTACAAATAATGGCGCATTTTTATGTATTTAATAATTATAAATTTATATTTAATTAATTAAAAAACATATATTATAATTATAAGTGAAAAATTGACTTATAATATATTTAAATTAATTAATTAAATTTATATATTAAATAACACCTTTCATATAATACTAAAAAATAATTTATGACACTTCTTTTGACCATTAATTGTGTCAGGAAAAACCAATTAATTAATTTATACTAAATTGAGATTAATTACATGTTTTGTTGCGTCAAAGTATTTTTTTGTTTCACTTAAAAATATCCTTAAATCAGACTGTACCATCTGTTTGGAATTATTTTTCTCATAGTTCCTATGTTTCAATCTTGTTTAGTTATTCACTATTTTTACTTACTGATTTGGGAATTAATGGCGGGGAAATTGGATTCTTAATTGGGATTTTAATTATTTGTTTCATGTTTTTCTCTATATTTTTATGTTTCATTTACTCTTTGATATATTTGTTTTATTCTATTCTAATCATTGTATTTACAAATATAGTAGCACTTCAGAGGACCCATTGCCTATAAAAAGGGCCTTGGATAATCCCCTGTAGCCTCATCACTTATTAAAAACACTCAACAAATTAAATAACTATTTTATTACATTTATATTTTTTTTATTAGTAATACAATTCTAATTAAATGTCTATATAACAAACTAAAGGTTGCTTTAAGTCTGATAGTAATTAAAAGTGTTTGCCGCGCAGAACCCTTACATTGAATAATATTATTATTAATAAATTCTAAGTTTTTGTCATCTCTCAAAGTTGCTCGCCGTTGTTTTCACTCTTAAATAAATTAAATATATTATTACAAATTATTTCTTTTATTTTCCCTTGTCCTCCTCCTTCTCTCCTCCTTTTCTCCTATTTTTCTTACCTTCTTCTAGACGACTGACTGACAACTGAGGGCCTTTCCAAACGACAACGACGATCAAGCCTGGCGATGAACGACAAAACGCACAGACCACCTAGCAAAAAAAAAACTTTTGCCGCGACTGTGTTTCGAACTTGGGTTCGATATCTTAGGTTTATATTATATTAATTTTTACATTATTTTGAAGTGATTTTTCGATCACTATAGTAAGTTCACCTTTGCACCTCTCACTCATATTACTATATTTTTACTGCAATAACAGTGATTGTGGCTTAATTTCTGATTCACTGAGTGTAAGTGTTCAATTATTAAAATTTTTTTTTTCCTAGTTGACCATTATAGAGTGTTAAATCCTCTTAGTCCTAGAAGAATTGACATTTTTATTAATACAAATTGAATTATTAAATTTATTTTTTATTATTATTAATTATTGTTAATTTTGGTTGACTTAAAAGTACTTTGTGCTTAGTCCCAAATATATTGCCATATTTAATATTGGTACTTAATTGGTTGAATTAACTTGATTGTTATTCCCAATTTAACCTTTCAATCCATTATTTTTTTTAAAAAAAATTAATTTTTATAATAATTACTTTATATTGAAAATTTTTTTTTCTATAATTTAATTAATAAAATTTTTTATTATTATTTGGAGCAATTATTGACTAACCTTTATTATTTTTTTTTTTAATAAATAATAAGTAAATTAAAATCTTCCCACTAGTATGTCCAACAATTTGGCAGAAAAAATGGATAACATGCAAGTGGATGAAATAGAAATTGACTATGATGCTGACACTGTAAGTTCTTCTAAAGTTGGTCATAAAAAATCTTATACTAACACAAAAAATTCACATACTGCAGGATGTGGAAATGACAGGAAATGCAAACAAACCAAACCCCCTTCCCCCAGTACCACAGAAGGAAGTAAAGCCTCTAGTGCCTCAAGAAGGTCTTCCAAAAGGCTTCAAAATAAAAAAGCTTCCTCTGCCACAACAAATCAGCAACCTATCCAGTCATATAAAAGAGTTGAAGACAGAAAATATGACGTACAAAGCAAAGGTAGACACATTGTGGGATCAGGTCCAAGAACTCAGGAACCAGATTCAGGCCCAGGCCCCTCCTCAATTGCCTCCCAATCAGCTTCAATTTCAGGCTCAACCTTCACAGCCACCCAGCTCAACCATCCAAAATCCAAATACTATGGAAGTAGAGCAATGGAAATGGGATTATCTAATGAGTCACTACCAACAGAATGTGCAACACCCTCCTCATCATCAGCCTGGCCCATCCAGAACACCCAACTTCCATCCACCTCCTCATCCCTACCAACAAGCAGGAGAAAGAAGGCCCAAGCACAATCCCAAACCCAGTCCCAGGGGAAGTTTCCTCCTCTGCCATGGTAAGTAATTTGGTTGATAGTCACTTGGGTATGTTTTCTAATAAATCTTCTTCTGCAGGTAATATTATTGAACATGGTGAAAGAACAGTTAAGCCTGTTAAAAGACAGCTTCCTGTAACTAGTAGCCCTATTGATGTAATTAGCAAATTGTCATTTGATGAACCTTTAAATTTGACTTCTACTTCTTTAATTAATCCTTCTCTTGAAATTAAAAATGATTCTGTTCCCCCTGAAATCTATACCTTAATTGAAAAAACTTCTGAGGAAATATTGAAAGATACCCTTGATTTTAATATTGTGAAAGACAAACATGTGAGAGATGTGTTAATCCATGAAAATGATAGATTAAATAATTTACACTTGCAATGTAAAGTGAGTTCTTCTGTACAAGATACAGCTTATTTAAAAATCAAAGAATCCTTGAATATTATTCTTAGTCAACAAAAACAAATAAGAAGTGACCATAGAGCTATCTCAGATAGAAATATCAGTCTACATAAAACCTTGAGTGAATTGAAACCCCTTATTGACGAAAATTATTCATTCAAGAATGAAATAAAATCTCTGCAAAATGAGTTTAAGAAGCTAAAAAATGATTTCCATGCACTAAGTACCAAACACTCAGTTTCTGAGGACAGAAATGTTCTATCTCTTTCAAAAGTAAATGATCAGATGTCTGAAATTCCATGAATAAGTAACTATGTGTCTGACCTACAGGAAAAGTTCTCAACCTTAACCATCAATAATGAATTAAATGAGATTTCTGTAAATAAGCTGCATAAAAATAAAGGAAAAAAACCTGAGCAAGGTTCATCCTTTCTTCCTCATATTTCAACCATTAAACAAACTGACAATGAGTCTGTAAAATCTTTTGCTACTAGCAAAAAATCTTGTGATGGTCATGCACCAGCTGTTTCTGTAAATAATGAAATTTCTGAACACCTGGCTAAACTTCAGGAATTATTAATAATGAATAATTCAAACCAAAAAGTGGACCATCCCAGTAGTCAGAAAAATTGGCCTAAGTTAAGCCAATACCCTACCTTTGATGGTGATTCTTCCTCTGATTGGCAACACTTTATCCAAAGAATTGATAATTTAAAGAGATCTTATAAACTACCTGATGAGGAAATTGTTTCTAAGCTAATTTCTTTATTTTCCAATGTAGCCTTGATGTGGTATGAATCTGTCCTTTTAGATAACAATCATTATACATGGAATGATTGGAAATCCTTGATTGAGAATCAGTTTTGTGGTTCAAAATTCAGGTTAGCTCAGCAGAGACTGTATGAGAATGCTAGATATGTATCCTCCTCTGTTGAAAAGCCCATTGTTTTTCTGATGAAAATAACTGAAATCCTTAGAGCAATTGATCCAAAGATGGATTATGATATTTGGAGAGATAAAATCTTGTATAAATTACCAAATTCTCTTAGGGATTTGATTGTTGCTAGAACTGAGCATGTAAGGGAAAATTCTTCTTTCATTAATATCTGTAATGAAGTACTGCTCAACCATAGATATGAACCAAAGAATTACCTTAGTAAATCTTATAATGATCAGAATAAACCTTCTATAAAGCTCCCAGAAAGATCTGGTAAACCCTCTGCCCCAGTTGCACCTAAAAAATATGCAACAAATACTTGTTATAAATGTAACAAACCGTGGCAGAAGGGTCATGTTTGAGACAAGAAAATTCATCTTGTTGAACAAAATGAAGACACTGATGAAGTTGAACTTGATGTCAATAACTCTTCCAGTGACTGTGAAAGTAATATCTCCTATGACAATGAATCTGTTAAAGATGTTTTAATGTTGGAACATGATGTCCATTATTTAAATAATATATCTGAAGATTGTGTATTGAATTTATCTTCAGTAGAAAATGCTGAGATAATCAAAGATATTACTAACAATTCTATTCCTATATCCCCTTTAAAGGCACCTGTTATCATTAATGGTAAAAATGTTGATGTAGTTCTTGATTCTGGTGCTGGAGGAAGTGTAGTATCTGAAAAAGCTTTGGCTTCAGTGGATAAGGAATATTTGAGTAAATTATTGCCTATAACTTCTGAAAAATGGAGAGGGTATGGTTCTACCTTATTTCCTATTGGCAAATACAAAACCTCTGTATTCTTCAAATATAATGGTGGTTTTGTCAGAGCTATTTGTGAGTTTGTTGTCATAAAAAATGATAATTTGAGCAATTGGTTTATTATGGGAAATGATATTTTAACCATGTTTGGTGTGAAACTGGACCCAGCAAATAATTGCTTTACCTTAGGAATGAACGGGAAAAGAAAATTCAAAATTTCTTCTCCTAGAACTTCTGGGCATTTGTTGAAATCTTGTAACTCACTAATCCAATGTAAAGGTAGAACAACAATTGAAATGGATGATTTATTACATGAAATAAATACTGCTTCTTTTGGAGGTCAGTTGACTAATGAACAAAAGGATTCTATTGTTGCCTCTATTACCTCTTTCCCTATGGCTTTTGCTCATGGTTCTCATGTCTTGGGAATTGTTCAGGAAGAGATGAAAATTACCTTATCCTGTAATTTGAGTGATATTCCTCCTTCCCTTAAGAAAAAACCATATCCTGCTTCTCCATCAAAAAGAAAAGATATTGAAGATAATATTGAAACATTATTGAAAATGAATATCATTGAGAAAGTGGATGTCACCCCCAAATATTGTGTCATCTCCCCAGTCTTGATTTCTTATGAAAAAGACAAAGCTAGATTATGTGGAGATTACAGAGCTTTAAATACTTATACTGTTGATGATATTTATCCTTTACCCAGAATTAATTCAATACATGCTACCTTGCAAGGTGCAAAATTTATTAGTTGTCTGGATGGTAATCAAGGTTATCATCAAGTTCCAGTTGAGAAAAATTCTCAAAATTTTTTGCTTATTGCTACTCATATGGGAATATATAAGTATGTTAGGATGCCATTTGGCCCTAAAAATGCTCCTTCAGTTTTCCAGAAAGTCATGGATAACACTTTCCATCAAGAAATTATTGAAGGTTGGCTCATGGTTTATATTGATGATATTATTGTTTTTTCTAAAACTTTTGATGAACATATGATTCACTTGAATAGAGTTTTCCAAAAAATGGATGAAATCAATATGACCTTATCTTTAAAAAAGTGTAAATTTGGTTTTCAATCTTTGAAAGTCCTTGGCCATGTTGTGTCAGGCTTACAAATTTGTGTAGACCATAATAAAGTTGCTGCTATTCAAAATGTGAAAGCACCAACTTCTGTAAGAGAAATCCAAAGTTTTTTGGGTATGTGTGGCTATTATAGACAATATATTAAAAATTATCAGGTCATAGCCTTGCCTCTTACAAAACTGACAAGAAAAGATGTTGCTTTTCTCTGGAATAATGACTTTCAGAAAGCTTTTGATACATTAAAAAGTTGCTTAATGACAGCCCCTATATTGGCTCTTCCAGATTTTAACAAGCCATTTGTCCTTTATACAGATGCTAGCTTTATTGGTCTGGGTGCTGCCCTTCACCAAAAGCAAATTATTAATGATAAATCCTCAGAGGTTGTAATTTGTTATATTTCAAGAACCTTAAGAAATAGTGAATTGAAATATGGTGCCACTCAATTGGAGTGCTTAGCAGTTGTTTGGGCTCTTGAGAAACTTCATTACTATTTGGATGACCAAAAATTTGAGTTGGTAACTGACTGTAGTGCTGTGAAGTCTTTCTTAAACCTCAAGACACCTAACAGACATATGTTCAGGTGGCAACTTGCTGTTCAAGAATACAGAGGAAGGATGACAATTATCCATAGAGCTGGAAATTTTCACTCTAATGTTGATATGCTCTACAGATTGCCTCTGCCAAATAATGACTCCAATCCTGCTTATGTACCTGAAGATGATACTGTTCATATACATGGTATATTTATAGTTGATATGGAAGAAGAGTTATTACAGTTAATACTGGATTCATATGATAAAGATTCTGATTTAAATAAATTAGTTACTATTTTGAATGATCCTAAGAATGCTTCAATTCAAGCATTAATAAAAACTCTTCCTGCAAAGTACCAAAATGCTTTAAATAAAGGAAAGTTTTCTATTGAAGATGGTTATATATATTATAGAAGGAAGCTTACCAATGTAATTGTTATTCCTCCTTCAATGAAAGAAACTATCCTCAAACTTTGTCATGATGACATATTAGCTGGTCATTTTGATCTTGAAAAAACATTGATTAGAATCAAAAACACTGCATGGTGGGCTAATATGTCTGAAGACACAAAATTATATGTTGAATCTTGTGATTCCTGCCAAAAATCTAAAAGGTTAACAGGTAAGAGAGCAGGGTTATTACAACATATTGAAGCACCTAGTGCTCCCTGGCAAATCATTAATATGGATTTTGTCACTGGTCTTCCTGTTGCAGGTAAAGACAGCTTTAACTCTTGTTGGGTAATAGTTGATAGATTCACAAAAATGTGCAAATTTATTCCAACCCACAAAGATGTATCCACCAAAGAATTAGCTTTCTTATGGTGGTCTTACATGTTTAATATTATTGGTTTTCCAAAAGCCATTATCTCTGATAGGGATCCAAAATTCACCTCTGAGTTTTGGACCTCTTTGATGGATATTTGTGGCTGTGAGTTAAAATTTTCTACAGCTCACCATCCTCAGACTGATGGTCTAGCTGAAAGAATGATTCAAACTCTGGAAGATATGATTAGAAGGTATTGTGCCTTTGGTTTAGAATATAAAGACAATGACAGATTTACTCATGATTGGGTCACTCTTTTGCCTGGTCTTGAATTTGCATATAATAGCACTGTTCATTCTGTCACTGAGAAAAAGCTTTTGAGCTTTGGTTAGGTTATGTCCCAAATACTCCTGCTCAGATTCTCAATAATAAATTACCTAAGTTGGAACTACACCCTGGTGTAAAATCTTTTATGCAAATGCAACAGCTATGCAGGAAACATGCTCAGAGTTGTATTGATAAAGCACTTGAATATGAAAAGAAAAGATGGGATAAATCCCATAAAGAATACACATTTAACAAGGGTGATGAAGTGTTGATCTCTACTGTCCATTTCAATTTACAAGGTAACCACAAATTAAAAGATCCTTTTGTAGGACCATTTGTTGTTAAAAGAATGGTTGGTGATAATGCAGTAGAAGTTGTATTGTATTCTCCATATGATAGGAAACATCCTTTTTTTCCCATTTCTTTGCTTAAGCCATATAATTCCAACAGTGACTTATTTCCAAAAAGAAGAGGAAGACCTAAGAAGAACCCTCAGGAAGTCACAGAAACAGCAGAAATTGATAAAATTCTCAATGATAGAATTATCACTTCTGAAAGAGGTACTGAATATTTATTGAGATATAAGAACAAATCATCTTAACATGATGCATGGATACCTGGCAAAGAAATTTCAAATCTACCTACTCTATTGAAAAAATACAAAAAGAAAAAATCTTAGCATTTTTTTTATTGTTTTTTTTAGAGTGAGGGAGTGTCAGCCAGGCTATTCCAGGAGTCCAGTAATTGATATGTAACTTATAAAACCTGAAAGAGTGGGTAAGAATTGTATTTAATGAATATAACTTAATATTTTATTGCATAATAAAATTATATAAGTATTTTATTATATACAAGTGTTACATTAAATTTATTGGTTAAATAAATTTTTATATACAGTTAAATTGAACATAATATAATATATTCTACAAATAATGGCGCATTTTTATGTATTTAATAATTATAAATTTATATTTAATTAATTAAAAAACATATATTATAATTATAAGTGAAAAATTGACTTATAATATATTTAAATTAATTATTTAAATTTATATATTAAATAACACCTTTCATATAATACTAAAAAATAATTTATGACACTTCTTTTGACCATTAATTGTGTCAGGAAAAACCAATTAATTAATTTATACTAAATTGAGATTAATTACATGTTTTGTTGCGTCAAAGTATTTTTTTGTTTCACTTAAAAATATTCTTAAATCAGACTGTACCATCTGTTTGGAATTATTTTTCTCATAGTTCCTATGTTCCAATCTTGTTTAGTTATTCACTATTTTTACTTACTGATTTGGGAATTAATGGCGGGGAAATTGGATTCTTAATTGGGATTTTAATTATTTGTTTCATGTTTTTCTCTATATTGTTATGTTTCATTTACTCTTTGATATATTTATTTTATTCTATTCTAATCATTGTATTTACAAATATAGTAGCGCTTCAGAGGACCCATTGCCTATAAAAAGGGCCTTAGATAATCCCCTGTAGCCTCATCACTTATTAAAAACACTCAACAAATTAAATAACTATTTTATTACGTTTATATTTTTTCTATTAGTAATACAATTCTAATTAAAAGTCTATATAACAAATCAAAGGTTTCTTTAAGTCTGATAGTAATTAAAAGTGTTTGCCGCACAGAACCCTTACATTGAATAATATTATTATTAATAAATTCTAAGTTTTTGTCATCTCTCAAAGTTGCTTGCCGTTGTTTTCCCTCTTAAATAAATTAAATATATTATTACAAATTATTTCTTTTATTTTCCCTTGTCCTCCTCCTTCTCTCCTCCTTTTCTCCTATTTTTCTTACCTTCTTCTAGACGACTGACCGACAAAGTCCATGTTTATTATCTCCCATGGTGCATCAGGAGGTTCAATATTTTGCATTCATCCAGCTCTCTTACCAGTCAATCTTTTTGATTTTTGGCAAGAATCACAAGATTCAGCATATAATTTGGTGTCTTCAGACATATTAACCCACCATGCAGTGTTTTTAATTCTGATGATTGTTTTTTCAAGATCAAAATTTCCAGCCAATAGGTCATCATGACAAATATTTAAGATTATCTCTTTCATAGAAGGAGGAATAAAAATAACATTAATCAACTTTCTTCTATAATATAGATATCCTTCATCAATTGAAAATTTACCTTTCTCCAAAGCCTTCTGGTACTTTGTTGGAAGGGTTTTGATTAATACTTGTATTGAATAATTGTTTTTATCATTTAATATGGTACATAACCTTTTAAAGTCAGTGTCCTTAGCATATGAATCCAGAATAATCTGTAATAGCTCCTCCTCCATATCCACCACATATCTCCCATGAATATGTATAATTTCATCTTCAGGAACATATGCAGGATTTGAGTCATCATTTTAAAAAGTTAACCTTGATAACATATCCACATTTGAGTGAACAATACCAGCGCAGTTAATTATTTTCACTCTCCCTCTGTATTCTTGAACAGCCAGCCTCCATCTGATTGTATGTCTGTTAGGTGTTTTCAAGTTCAAGAGGGATTTAACTGCACTTCATTCAGTGACAAGTTCAAATGTCTTGTCATCCAGGTAATAATAAAGCTTCTCTAGAGCCCACACTACTGCCAAACACTCTAGTTGAGTGGAACCATTTTTTAATTTACTATTTGCCAAGGTTCTTGAAATATAACAAATTACTACTTCTGATACTTTATTATTCATCACTTATTTTTGATGAAGGGCAGCACCAATATCAATAAAACTGCTATCAGTGTATAAAAAAATGGTTGATTAAAGTCAGGTAGAGCAAGAATTGGTGCTTACATTAAACATTGTTTCATAGTGTCAAAAGCTCTTTGTCTTTCACTATTCCAGAAAAAATCAACATCCTTCCTAGTCAATTGGACAATGGGTAATGCTATGACTTGATAATATTTAATATTCTGTCTATAGTATCCACACATTCCCAAAAAACTCTGGAGCTCTCTAACTGTGGTAGGACCCTTCACCTTCTGCATGGCTGGCACTTTGTTTTGGTCAACACATATCTGTAAGCCTGAGAAAACATAACCAAGCGCTTTTAAGGAATGAAAACCCAATTTGAATTTCTTCAAAACAAGTGTCATATTTATCTCATCCTTCTAATGGAACATTTTACACATGTGGTTAAGATGGCCCTCAAATGTTTTTGAGAATATGATGATATCATCAATATAAAATATCAGCCATACTTTTATTATTTCTTGATGGAATGTGTTATCCATCACTTTTTGAAAAACTGAAGGTGCATTTTTAGGTCTAAATGGCATCCTAATATACTTATAAATACTCATATGAGTAGCAATCATCAGAGAATTATTAGAATTCTTTTCAACAGGTACCTGATGATATCCCTTGTTACCATCCAAACAGCTGATATAATTAGCACCTTGTAGGGTAGCATGTATAGAGCTAATTATGGGTAGAGGATAGATATCATCAACAGTATAAGTGATCCATACTCTATAATCACCACATAACCTGGCTTTATCTTTAATAAGAAATTAGGACAGGTGAGAAAAAATAATATTTAGGTGTTTCAACTACCTTTTCAATAATATTCATTTTTAAAAGGGTAGAGATATTATCATCAATATCTTTTCTCTTTGTGGGAGAAGCAGGATAAGGCTTCTTCTTTAAACTATGTGTTATTTCAGTTAATAGGCAAGATAATGAAAGGTTCTTTTCTTCTTTTACCAATCCTAATTCATGTTACCCATGAGCAAAGGCCATAGAAAAATATTTTATCGATTGGATGATGGAGTCTTTTTCCTCACCAGAAAGTTGTTCTCCTAAAGAAGCATAGTCAATTTCAGACACAAGGGAAGGCATTTATTTTGTAGAAATTCCTTTATATCAAACTGCAGAATGACATGTATTTAATCCTGGTGTTAATAATTTTTTGAGGCAGGAAATTTAAAATTTTCTCATCCCATTCATCCCTTTTGTGAAGCATTGGTTTGAAGGATCCAATTTTATTCTATACTTGGTTAAAATATTATTTCCCACAATGAACAAACTGCTCAAGTTATCATTTTTCATGAAAAAAAAATCAAAAATAGCTCTTACAAAACCATGGTTATATTTGGAAAATACTGTGGCTGTGTATTTACTAATGGGTGAGAAAACATGGCCATAACCTCTTCGATTCTCAGAAATGATAGGCATAAGTTTTGATTTATAATCTTGGTCCACTGAATCAAGTGCTTTTTCAGATACTACACTTCCTTTAGCTCCAGAATCTACGACAACTTCAATGTTAATTACATTGATCAAGACTGGTTCGTTGAGAGGGGCAATAATAATTGAGCTGTCCTCAAGGTTTTTTATGATTTCAGTATCCTCTACAGTAGATAAATCATTATTTTCAATGTTAATATTATTTAAAGAAATAATATCCTCTTCAAGTATAACAATTTCCTGGTGAGATTCATATGAAATATTGCTGGCACAATCACTTGAAGTATCATCCAGTGCTATTGTGTCATCAGCATGGTCCTCTATCTGTTCAAAAAAATTTATCTTGTTGTCACAAACATGGCCTTTCTGCCAAGGCTTTCTGCATCTGAAGCATGTTTTTTTGCATAATTTTTGGGTGCAACAGGGGCAGAAGGTTTTCCAAACTTTTCCAGAGTTTTTTGTTGGTAATTGGAGGTTTTCTCCAATGAAGTTCTAGGAATGAATCTTCTAGCATCATACTTGTTTTTAAAAAGGATCTCATTACAAGTATTAATGAAAGAAGAAGATTCTCTTGAGAACTCAGTCCTAGAAACTATAAAGTCTCTCAGAGACATAGGCAGTTTATAGAAGATCCTGTCCTTTCTTAACTCAAACTCCATATTTGGGTCCATTTCCCTTAAGAGTTTCAGAAGTTTCATCATGAACTCAATATTTTTTTCTGTAAAGGAGCTATATCTAGTTTCTTCATACTTCCTTTTTTGACCTAACTTAAACTTGGAAACGCCAAATTGTGCTCTTATTAATTTATTCCAATCTTCCCATGAGTAGTCATTTTTATCCAAGAGAACAGATTCATATCACATTGGGGCTGCATTGGTAAATAAAGAAATTATTTTTGACACAATTTCCTCATCTGGGAGTTTATAAGAATTCTTTAAATTATCAATCCTGCAAATGAACTTCTGCCAATCAGATGAAGAATCACCATCAAATGTTGGATATTGATCAAGTTTTTGGCCAATTCTTTTGATTTGAAGTAGTCTCCTTATTACAAGCTTGTTTCTGAGTGAGAAGGAGCTGTAAATTCTCCAATTGTGCAGTAATTTCATTGTTTAAACCTTCTGTGGATGATCCAGGTACATCATCAAGTTTTGATGGAAACTAATTGGTATCAAAAGGCATTTCTGGTACTAATTTTACTTTTGATGAACTAGGAACAGGTAAAATTGGGATATTCTGTTCAACAGGTTCTTTCAAAGAAGTTTCAGAAAACTTTTGATCATGTAAAAATGAATTCAATTTCTTTTCAATGTTTGTTAACCTAGTTTTCACTCTTGGAATACTAGATAAACTCTCATTGATGGTTGCAAAAGATAACTGGTTCTTCTTTTGTAAAGATGAATAATGGTTACTCAATATTTCTAAGTTCATCTTATTTCCTTCTAGCTCCTGGCAACAGATGGACACAGTATCTTTTAATTTAGACCTATCATTCTTGATATTTTGCTACAAAGCAACTTTATTTTCATGAGTCACTTTTTAGTTAAACAAATCTTCAGATACTCTTTTTAATTCACTCCTCAACTCTTGATACCCTTTTTTAGTTAAATAACTATTAAATTTCTGAGTCAATTGCATGCTTTTCATTAAACTATTTTGTTTAGCAATAATATCCCTCAAATATTCATCATTAGTGCTAACTACATCTGGATTATTTTTTTATAGGGAAACAGAATAAATTTCCAGATTCTCATAGAACTCAGGATCAAGTATCTCATCAATAATAGCCATATCAGGATTTATCATTGAAGTAGAAATCAAAACCAAAGGATTTGATACATCAGAATATTGAGCAATTTGTATACTACTCTCAGCCTCTACTGGTCTCACAGTCTCATCTCCACTTCCAGATTCACCTGAAGGAACTGAATCAGTAACAAGAAATGGTACTTGAGATTCAATAGAGGGGCTTACCATGGCTTGGGTAAGAATTTAATAAGATTTTTTTTCTCTTTCTTCCTCCTTGATAGGGGTGAGGAGGTGTGGGGTTGAACTGATTGGTTCTTGAAGGACCTGCCTGAGGTACTTATTTCTGTTGTGGTTGGGACAGATAATCCCACTGGGTTTTCAGACAATACCACTGCCACTTTGAGACTTCCACCTTTTCTTGTTTCTGGAAGGCCAATTGTGGAAGGGCTCTTGGGGGAGGAGGAGGTTTCCTCTTCTCTTGAAGGTAGAACTCTATTTTTCTTACCTTGTCTTCTAGAGAGTCTGTTTTTGACCTCAGCTTGATTTTTTCTGACCTCAACTCCTTGATGTGAGTGGAGAGACTTTTGACTTGCTGATTCAAGGGCATCTTTTTTATTTTTAAGCCTTTGGGAAGCTCTTCTGGGGGTTTGATAGAAGGCTTTTGATCTTGAGCAGTTTTCTCTACTAATATTTCCATCTCCTTCATTTCCACATCCTGATTGGTCCAGTAATTGATTAATTTGAGCCAGTTTTGTAGTCAAAGGAGAACTAACAGAAGAAGCTTCACCATAATCAATTGAATCCTGTTTCTCATTATGGCCAGCAGAAGCACCTTGATTGGTCATAGTTGTAATTAACCTGAACTGAGAGAAAGAAATATTAAAATTTAATCAGTTATTATTTTTACTTTATTCAAAGAAAATAAGGGAAATTTTTTTTTATCATATAAGTAATTATCAGGATTTGGTAATCAGCTGTAATAATTAAAATGTAATGTGTTTCAGGACAAAAATCAACTGAAATAATAATCAAAATTTTTATTAATCAAAATAATTTTATAACCAGGATTAAAAATGAATCAACTGAAATAATAAAATAATTTATTAATTTGTAATGTATATGTTGATAATTATCAGGACTAGAATTCAGCTGAAAATTTAATTACCAGGACTAAATGTCAACTGAAAATAATTTAATTACCAGGAATTTATGTGAACTGAAATAATTTAATTACCAGGACTTAATGTCAACTGAAGAAAATTTTAATTACCAGGACTTAATGTCAACTGAAATAATTTAATTACCAGGACTTATTTTCAACTGAAAAAATTTTAATATAATTAACTAAATTAATTTTAAATATTAATAATTTACTTTCAGGACAATTTTTCAACTGAAACAATAATATAAAATTTTAATTATCAGGACAGAGTTCAACTGAAATAATTAATAAAAATAATATTAAATAAAAAATTTTAATTTTAATATCACTTCTAGGACTAAGAATAATATAGTTCTATCTTGGTCAACTAGGAAAAAAAATATTTTATTTACCAGTCACCTCCCCCTGCAAAATGAGCAAGTTAATGCCAATTACAGAGTGCTGAGTAAAAAAGATATACATGGAAAATGAAATGTGCAAAATGTCCCACAAAGAGTAATCGATATAATTACCACCAATATATATTACTATTTCCAATATATGAATCTAAATTTTAAAGCACGGTTCGATTCCCAGTTTCAGCAAAAAAATAAGTCACATGGTTGATGACGTTTGTCATTTTTGTTGTCTATTTGTCTTATTGGTACCTTGTTGTTGTTAGTCCCTTGGTCACCAGCTTCAAGATATCAATGCGCCTTCTACAATTCAGAAAGGGCCTTAAGTTTCAAAGGGTCCTGATTTTATAGAAGATTTTAAAGGAGGTCAAACAGCGGAGATAGGTGGATTTTGGGGTTGCAAAGTCAAAGGTATGTATTGATTATCTTTTCTTTTATTTACTCAATAAAAATAGGTAATATATTTTATAATTATTATTTAGAATTAATAATTTAGAATTAAGTTTGTTGTAAGTACTTAAGAAACAAAAATTAATAAGTAATTAATTTCATAAATGGTTTGGTAAAGTAATAAGTAAATAAAATGATGAACCAAAAAATTAGAAAAGGAAAGGCCTTATATAGGCAAAAGAGAGACAAAGCATGGAGTTGAAAATCCTATATACAGGAGTATAAAAGAAGAAAAAGAGTATTCCAGATAAATATTTTCAAATAATAAGGTTGTTCTATAAAGAATGTGTTAAAAATGTGTATTTACTGTATATGTTAGAAATAAATTGTTTTATTTAAAATTTACTGTAAGTCTTATTATTAAATAAGTAATTTGAATTTCTTGTATATACTTATTTTTATTTTAATATTGATTTTTTTTCAATAATTAATTTTATTTTAATACTAATATTTATTCCTCTTAACCTGTCATTGAGCACTGTTTTAGGAAATAGAAATATAAGGGACATTTAATATTAATTTTAATTTTTTAATAATTTTACAGTTTTGTAACTATTTAATTTAATACACGTAAATTTAGAGTAAATACATTATAATTAATAATAATATATAAGAAATAAAAAGGCATGGCTTCATCCTGGTAAATAATTAATTATTTTACTGGGTAAGTCTAGCAGCCTGGAAGACAGCCATGGTAACACCCTCTATTCAGTCTCAAGTACCTTTTCTTATTACTAATTTAGTTCCTGCAAAAAATTCTGGAAGAGGAGATGAGACTTTGAGACCAGTAGAGACTGACTGAAGTAGACAGATTTCTCAATACTCTAATGTAACCAATCCTTTGGTATTGATTTCTACTTCAATGATAAGTCCTGATATGGATATTATTGATGAAACACTTGATCCTGAATTTTATGAGAATCTGGAAAATTATTCTGTTTCCCTATTGAGAAATACTCCAGATGTAGCTAACATTAATGATGAATATATGAGGGATATTATGGCTAAACAAAATCATATAATGAACAACATGCAATTGACCCAGAAATTTAATAGTTTTTAACTAAAAAAGGGTATCAAGCATTGAGGAGTGAATTAAAAAGAGTTTCTGATGATTAGTTTAACTAAAAAGTAACTCATGAAAGGAAAGTAGCTTTGTAGCAAAATATCAAGTATTATTTGTCTAAATTGAAAGATACTGTGTCCATCTGTTGCCAGGAGCTAGAGGGACATTAGTTGAGCTTAAAAAGATTATATGACCATTATTCATCTTTTCAAAATACAATCCAGTAATCTTTTGAAACAATCAATGAAGGTTTATCTATTATTCCAAGAATGAAGACTAGGCTGACAACCATTGAAGAGAAATTGAACTCATTGTTACATTACCAAAAGTTTTCTGACATTCCCTTGAAAGAACCTTTTTCACAGGATACTCCAATTGCACATTTCCCTACTTCATCTAAAGTAAAATTAGTACCAGAAATCACTGTAGATACTACTGATTTTCCATCAAAAATTGATGATGTACCTTGTTCATCTACAGAAGAGATAAAAAATGAGATTACTTCCTAATTAGAGAAGTTACAGCTTCTTCTCACTCAGAAACAAGCTTTCAATAAGGAGACTACTTCAAATCAAAAGAATTGTCCAAAGCTTGACCAATATCAAACATTTGATGGTGATTCTTCCTCTGATTGGCAGCAATTTATTTGCAGGATTGATAATATAAAAAATTCTTACAAACTTCCAGATGAGGAAATTGTGTCAAAATTAATTTCTTTACTTACCAATTTAGCCCTAATATGGTATGAATCTGTCCTTTTAGATAAAAATGACCACTCATGGGAAGATTGGAAAAAATTAATTCAAGCACAATTTGGTGGTTGCAAGTTGAGGTTAGCTTAACAAAGGCAATATGAAGAAGCCAAATATAGCTTTTATTCTACTAAAGAACCTAATGAGTTCCTGATGAAACTTGTGAAAATCTTGAGGGCAATGGACCCAGATATGGAGTTTGAATTAAGGAAGGACAGGATCCTCTATAAATTACCTATGTCTCATAGAGAATTAATAGTTTCTAGGACTGAGTTCTCAATAGAACCTTCTTCTTTTATAAATACTTGTAATGAGATCCTTTTAAATTGCAAGTATGATTCTAGAAGATTCATTCCTTGAAATTCATTGGAGAAAACCTTTAATTACCAAAAAAAAACTTTTTCAAAAGTTGGTAAACCTTCTTCCCCTGTTGCACCCAAAAAGTATGCAACAAACACTTGCTTCAAATGCAGAAAACCTTGGCAGAAAGGCCATGTTTGTGACAAGAAAATAAATCTTTTTAAACAGACAGAGGAAAATGCTGATGACACATTTTAACTTGATGATACTTCAAGTGATTGTTCCAGAAATATTTCATATGAATTTCAACAGGAAATTTTAATTCTGGAAGAAGATATTCATTACTTAAATAATATTGATTTTGAGAATAATGATTTATCTACAGTAGAGGATGCTGAGAT
The DNA here is from genome assembly GCA_030280995.1 of Hemileia vastatrix. Lineage (NCBI taxonomy): Eukaryota > Fungi > Basidiomycota > Pucciniomycetes > Pucciniales > Zaghouaniaceae > Hemileia > Hemileia vastatrix. Next base: position 28,567,307 of record JASXTE010000003.1, on the reverse strand, counting down.
CATAAGGAATCTTGAGGACAGCACAATTATTATTGTCCCTCTTAAGGCACCAGTCTTAATTAATGGAAATAACATTGAGGTTGTTTTAGATTATGGAGCTGGAGGAAGTGTAGTATCTTAAAAAGTACTTGCTTCAGTGGACCAGGATTATAAATCAAAACTTATGCCTATCATTTCTGAGAATTGGAGAGTTTATGGCTCTTTTTTCTCCCCCATTGGTAAATACAAAGCCACAGTATTTTTCAAATATAACCATGGTTTTGTAAGAGCTATATGTGATTTTGTTGTCATTGAAAATGATAACTTAAGCAGTTGGTTCATTGTGGGAAATGATATTTTAACAAACATTTCACAATATAGGGGGTGGACTCACTAGCAAGTCCCCAACCTGAACTCAGATGGAACTCAAACTGAACCCATACTGAACTCTACTTGAACACCCACCTTAAACTATTCTGCTGAGTGGTGTTCATCCCTGATTTTAGGGTTCCTTTATCAATAGCTCAATGTGTGTTCAATCTGTGGTTAGTTTGGGTCCAAGTTTGCAGACTCGCTAGAAAGTTGGCCCCCCATATTGTGTGGTGAAAATATAGCATAAAATTAGATCCTTCAAACCAATGCTTCACAATGGGGATAAATGGGAAGTGAAAATTTAAGATTTCCTCCCCTAAAAAATTATTAACACCAGGATTGAACACATTTCATTCTGTAGTTCAAGATAAAGGAAGTTCTACAAAAGAAATGCCTGCTCTTTTTCTAAAATTGACAATGCTTCTTTTTGATAACAACCTTCTGGTGTGGAAAAAGATTCCTTCATTCAATTGATATAATATTTTCCTATGGCCTTTGCTCATGGGTCACATGAATTAGGATTGGTAAAAGAAGAAATGAAACTCTCATTATCTTTCCCATTAACTGAAATACCACCTAGTTTAAAGAAGAAGCCTTATCCTGCTTCTCCCACAAAGAGAAATGATATTGAAGACAATATCTTTACCCTTTTAAAAATAAATCTTATTGAAAAGTTAGTTGAAACACCTAAACATTGTGTTACCTCACTTTTCTTAATTTCTTATGAGAAAGATAAAGCCAGGTTATGTGGTGATTATAGAGCATTATACACTGATACTGCTGATGATATCTATCCTCTACCCAGAATTAGCTCTATACATACTATCCTACAATGTGTTAAATATATCAGCTGTTTATATGGTAATAAACAATATCACCAGGTACCTGTTGAGAAGAACTCTCAGAATTTTCTGATGATTGCCACTCACATGGGTATTTATAAGTATCTTAGGATGCCATTTGGCCCCAAAAATGCCCCTTCAGTTTTTCAAAAAGTTATTGATAACACATTCCATGAGGAGAGAATCAAAGGATGGCTGATTGTTTACATTGATAATATCATCATATTTTCTAAAAAATTTGAGGACAATTTTAACCACCTGTGTAAAGTGTTCCATAAGGTGGATAAGATAAATATGACACTTGCCTTGAAAAAATGTAAATTTTGTTTTCATTCCTTAGAAGGGCTTGGTCATGTTGTCTCAGGTTTGCAGATATGTGTTGACCAAAACAAATTGGCAGCCATACAACAGAAGAAAGCTCTTACCACAGTTAGAAAGCTACAAAGTTCAGTAGTAATTTGTTATATTTTAAGAACCTTGAGAAATAGTGAATTGAAATATGGTGCCACTCAACTTGAGTATTTAGAAGAAGTGTGGGAACTAGAGAAGCTACATTTTTACCTAGATGACCAGAAATTTGGACTTGTCACTGACTGAAGTGCAGTTAAATCCCTCTTAAACTTGAAAGTGCCTAACAGACATATGTTCAGATGGCAGCTAGCTAATCATGAATAACAAGGGAGGATGACAACAATTCATAGAGCTGGTATTTTTCACTCAAATGCGGATATGTTATCAAGGTTATCTTTGCCAAATGATGACTCAAATCCTGAAATTGTTCCTGAAGATGAGGTAGTTCACATTCATGCAATATATGTGGTTTATATGGAGGAAGAGCTATTAAAGCTTATTCTGGATTCATATGATCAGGACACTGACTTAAAAAAGTTGTGTACCATATTAAATTATCCAAAGAATTCTTCAATACAAGCATTAATTAAGATCCTCCCACCAAAGTACCAGAAGGCTTTGGAAAAAGGTAAATTTTCAATTGATGAAGGCTACTTCTATTATAGAAGAGAGTTGAGTAATTTTATTGTTATTCCACCTTCTACAAAAGAGATCATCTTGAAGATTAGTCATGATGACATATTGGATGGAAACTTTGATCTTGAGAAAACAATGATCAGAATTAAGAACACTTCTTGATGGGTTAATATGTCTGAAGAAACCAAAATATATGTTGAATCCTGTGATTCTTGCCAAAAATCAAAAATATTGACTTGTAAAAGAGCTGGATTAATGCAACATATTTAAACTCCTGATGAACCATGGCAAATAATATACATGGACTTTGTAACAGGACAACCCATTTCTGGGAAAGACAGTTATAACTCTTGCTGGGTTTTTGTGGACAGATTAACAAAAATGTGTAAATTTATCCCTAAGAAAAAGTATTTTTCTACTAAAGAATTAGCTTTTTTTGTGGTGGTCTCATTTGATTAATACTCCTGGTTTTCCTAAAGCCATAATCTTCGATAGAGACCCTAAATTTACTTCTGAATTTTTGATGTCTCTGATGGATGTTTGTGGTTGTGATCTGAAAGGTTCTACTGCCCATCTCCCCATAACTGATGGATTTGCTGAAAGAATGATTCAGATCTTGGAAGACATGATAAGAAGGTAATGTGCCTTTAGCCTTGAGAAAAAAGACAATGACAGATTCAATAATGATTGGGTTAACTTACTTCCTGGGTTGAAATTTTCTTATAATAGCACTGTTCATTCTGTTACTCAGAAAAAGCCTTTTGAGCTCTGGCTTGGATATGATACAAATACTCCTGCCCAAATTCTCAATAATAAAATACCTAAATTGGATTTATGTCCTGGTGTGAAATCTTTTCTTCAAATGCAACAACTTTGCAGAAGTCATGCTAAAAAATGTATTTAAAAATCTTTTTTGAATATGAGAAGAAGAGGTGGGACAAATCACATAAAGAATACACTTTTAAAAAGCGTGATGAAGTACTGATTTCTTCAGTCCACTTCAATTTACAAGGTAAAAACAAATTAAAAGACCCATTTGTAGGTCCATTTGTTGTCAGAAGAATGGTTTTAAATAATGCAGTTGAAGTTATCATGTATTCTCAACATGACAGAAAACATCCTGTTTTTCCAACATGTCTTTTAAAATCTTACACATCCAATATTGATTTATTTCCCAAAAGGAGGGGATGAACAAAGAAGACCCCTAATGAAATCACAGGGACAGCAGAAATTGATAAGATTATAAAAGAAAGAATAGTTCATTCTGAAAAAGGTACTGAATACTTATTGAGATTCAAGAATAAATCTTCAGAATATGATTCTTGGATACCTGAGAAAGAGATATTTATTCTTCCTACTCTGCTAAAGAAATATAAAAAGAAAAAATCATAGCATTTTTTATTGTTTTTTTTAGAGTGAGAGAGTTTCAGCCAGGCTGCTAGACTTACCCAGTAAAATAATTAATTATCTACTGGGATGAAGCCACGCCTTTTTATTTATTATATATTATTATTCATTATAATATATTTACTTGAAATCTACTTGTAATAAATTAACTAGTTACAAAAAAATAAATTTAGTAAATAATTAAAATTTTTATTAAAATGTACCTTATATTTTATTTCCTAACACCATTCTAAATGACAGGTTAAAGGAATATTAAAATAAAATTTAATAAGATAAAAGTTAATATTAAAACAAAAATAAATATATACATAAAATTCAAATTTCTTATATAAAATTGACACTTACAGTAATTTTTAAATAAATCAATTTACAGTAAACATATATTTTAAACACATTCTTTCTAGAACAATCTTATTATTTGAGAATATTTTTCTGGTATTTTCTTTTTCTTCTCTCATACTCCTGTATATAGGTTTTTTACTTCTTGCTTTGTCTCTCTTTTGACTATATAAGGCCTCCCCTTTCTGGTTGTTTTGAAGCATCCTTTACTTACATATTATTTTTTAAAACATTACTGCTATCAAATCTTTATTACTAGTATTCATTGTTTTTAGTATTTACTACACTATAATTCTAATTCACAAATTATAATAATAATTATAAAAATTCTACCTCTTTAACTTGAGTAATATTAATCAAAGATAAACTTGATATGTACCTTGACCTTGAAAGTCTTCTAAATCCACCTAACAATGCAGTTAAACCTCCATCAAAATATTGTAGCCTAAAAGACTATCCCAACCAGATACCCAATTGTGGTTCACTGAAAATGGATACCCCCTAATAATAATAATAATAGGGGGTATCAACATTAGAAGATTTGTAATTAAATTAACTTCAGTTATAAATCCTTATACCCCAGCCATCTTCAGAAATTATTTCTGAGAATAATTGGGTTATTAGACATTTTTACTTTTCACTTTTCACTTCATTTATGCCATTTTTTCCCTCCAATTTTTTCATAACCATATCTTAGATAACTTTCTGGATGTGCCAGCCTCCTTATCTTTTTGTATACTCCCATTCTACCTATTACTTTCATCCGTTCAGATTTTTTCAAGGTGTCTTTCAAGTCTAGAAGGTTTTTCAAGGAGGTCCAATGGCAGTAACAACGGGATTTATGGGATTCAAAATTGGGTACGTATTTCCTTATCTTATATGATATTTACTCAATATAAAGAGGTAACAAGTTGAATTATTATTATAATTAATGGATTAGAATTACGTGAATGTAAATACTAAAGCAAGAATAGATAGTAATAAAGGGATTGTAAATAGTTATAATAAATAAGTAAGTAATGGAATGAATAAAAAAACCAAAAGAGAGGCCTTATATAGGAAAAGGACGGACAAAGCACAGCAATGAAATTCTAAAAACAGTAGTATAAGAGAGAGAGAAAATGAATATTCCAGAAGGAGTATTTTTAAAAAATAAAGTTGTTCTAAACAGAAGGCGTCAAAAAGATGTATTTATAGAGTATGTCAGAAATACATTTATTTATTTAATATTTACTGTAGAAGTCAATTCTAAATAAGAAATTTGAATTTTTTTATATATTTATTTTTATTTGAATATTAAAATTTTATTATAATTTTAAATCTATTTTTTAATATAAATCTTTATTTCTTCCAACCTGTCAATGAGCATGGTGTTAGAGAATAAAAATATAAGGGACATTTTTATATTTAATTTTAGTTATTCATTTAATTTTACCATTCTGTAATTAGTTAATTTATTATAAGTAATTTTAATGTAACTAATTTATAATTAAATAATTAAAACAATAAGGCCTGACTTCATCCAGTAAATAATTTATCATTTTACTGGGTAAGTCTAGCAGCCTGGCTGACACTCCCTCACTCTAAAAAAATAATAAAAAAATGCTATCATTTTTTCTTTTTATATTTCTTTAGTAGAGTAGGAAGATTAGATATCTCCTTCCCAAGTATCCATAAATCATATTCAGAATATTTACTCTTGAATCTTAATAAGTATTCTGTACCTTCTTCAGCAGTAACTATTCTGTCATTAAGAATTTTATAAATTTCTGCTGTCTCAGTGACTTCATTAGGGGTCTTTTTTGGTCTTCCCCTCCTTTTGGGAAATAAATCACTATTGGATGTGTAAGGTTTCAAAAGAGATATTGGAAAAACAGGATGTTTTCTGTCATATGGAGAATACAAAATAACTTCAACTGCATTATCACCAACCATTCTTCTTACAACAAATGGACCAACAAATGGGTCTTTCAATTTATTATTACCTTGTAAATTAAAGTGGACTGTAGAAATCAACAACTCACCACCCTTTTTAAAAGTGTATTCTTAATGGGATTTGTCCCATCTCTTCTTCTCATATTCAAATGATTTTTTAATACATTTTTGAGCATGACTTCTGCAAAGTTGTTGCATTTGAAGAAAAGATTTTACACCAGTATGTAAATCCAATTTAGGTATTTTATTATTGAAAATTTGGACATGAGTATTTGGAACATATCCAAGCCAGAGTTTAAAAGGCTTACTTTGAGTAACAGAATGATAAGTGCTACTATAAGCAAATTCCAACCCAGGCAGTAAGGTAACCCAATCATGAGTGAATCTGTCATTGTCTTTATACTCAAGGCCAAATGCACAGTACCTTCTTATCATTTCCTCTAGAGTCTGAACCATTCTTTCAGCTAATCCATCAGTGTGAGGGTGACTGGCAGTGGATAGTCTCAGATCACAACCACAAACATCCATCAGAGACATCCAAAATTCAGAAGTAAATTTAGGGTCTCTGTCAGAGATTATGGCTTTAGGAAAACCAGCAGTATTAAACATATGAGACCACCATAAGAAATCTAATTCCTTAGTGGAATCATCCTTGTGAGTAGGGATAAATTTACACATTTTGGTGAATCTGTCCACAATAACCCAACAAGAGTTATAACTTTCTTTTCCAGCAATAGGTAATCTTGTTACTAAATCCATGTTTATTATCTGCCATGGTGAATCAGGAGGTTCAATATGTTTCATTAATCCACCTCTCTTACAAGTTAATTATTTTGATTTTTGGCAAGAATCACAAGATTCAACATATAATTTGGTGTCTTCAGACATATTAACCCACCAAGCAGTGTTTTTAATTCTGATCATTGTTTTTTCAAGATCAAAATGTCCAGCTAATATTTCATCATGACAAATTTTCAAGATGATTTCTTTCATAGAAGGAGGAATAACAATTACATTACTCAACTTTCTTCTATAATATAGATATCCTTCAAAAATTAAAAATTTACCTTTCTCCAAAGCCTTCTGGTACTTTTTGAGAAGGGTTTTAATTAATACTTATATTGAAGCATTCTTTGGATCATTTAATATGGTGCATAACTTTTTTAAGTCAGTGTCCTTATCATATGAATCCAGAATAAGCTGTAATAGCTCTTCCTCCATATCAACCACATATATCGCAGGAATATGAAAAATTTTATCCTCAGGATCATAAGCAGGATTAGAGTCATCATTTGGTAAAGGTAACCTTGATAACATATCCACGTTTGAGTGAACAATACCAGCCCTATGAATAATTTTCATTCTCCTTCTGTATTCCTGAACAGCTAATTGCCATCTGAACATATGTCTATTAAGTGTTTTCAAGTTTCAAAGGGATTAAACTGCACTGCAGTCAGTGACAAGTCCAAATTTCTGGTCATCTAGGTAAAAATGTAGCTTTTCTAGAGACCACACTATGGCTAAACATTCAAGCTGAGTGGCACCATATTTCAATTCACTATTTCTCAAGGTTCTTGAAATATATCAAATTACTACTTCTGATACTTTATCATTCATCACTTGTTTTTGATGGAGGGCAGCACAAAGACCAATAAAACTGGAATCAATGTGCAAAACAAATGGTTGATTAAAATCAGGTAAAGCAAGAATTGATGCTGACTTCAAACAGTGTTTCATAGAGTCAAAAGCTCTCTGTCTTTCACTATTCCAGACAAAAGCAACATCCTTTCTAGTCAGTTGGGTAAGGTGTAAAGCTATGATTTGGAAATTTTTAATATACTGTCTATAGTATCCACCCATTCCCAAAAAACTCTGGAGCTCTCTAACCATGGTAGGAGCCTTCACCTGCTGTATGACTGCCACTTTAATTTGGTCAACACATCTCTGTAACCCTGAAACAACATCACCCAGCACTTTTAAGGAATGAATACCAAATTTAAATTTCTTCAAAGCAAGTGTCATATTTATTTCATCCATTTTGTGGAACATTTTACACATGTGGTTGAGATGTTCCTCAAAGGTTTTTGAGAATATAATGATATCATCAATATAAACCATCAGGCATCCTTCAATTATCTCTTGATGGAATGTGTTATCTATAACTTTTTGAAAAACTGATTGGGAATTTTAAGGGCCAAATGGCATCCTAACATACTTATGAATACCCATATGAGTAGCAATCATCAGAAATTCTGGGAATTCTTCTCAACAGGTACCTGGTGATATACCTTTTTTCCATCCAAGCAGCTTATATATTTAGCACCTTGTAAGGTAGCATGTATAGAGCTAGTTCTAGGTAAAGGGTAGATATCATCAACAGTATAAGTATTTAATGCTCTTTAATCACCAAATAACCTGGCTTTATCTTTCTCATTAGAAATTAGGACAGGTGAGATAACACAATATTTAGGTGTTTCAACTACCTTTTCAATAATATTCATTTTCAAAAGGGTGGAGATATTATCCTCAATATCATTTCTCTTTGTGGGAGAAGCAGGGTAAGGCTTCTTCCTCAAACTAGGTGGTATGTCAGTTAATGGACAAGATAATAGAAGTTTCATTTCTTCCTTAACTAATCCTAGTTCATGTGACCCATGAGCAAAGGCAATAGGAAAAGATTTTATTAATTTAATGATGGAATATTTATCCTCACCAGAAAGTTGTTCTCCAAAAGAAGCATTGTCAATTTCAGACATAAGAGCATGTGTTTCCTTTGTAGACCTTCCTTTATATTGAATCACAGAATTACATGTGTTCAATTCTGGTTCTAAAAATTTTTTGGGAGAGGAGATCTTAAATTTTCTCTTCCCATTTATCCCCATTGTTAATCATTGGTTTGAAGGATCCAGTGTTATGCCATATTTGGTTAAAATTTCATTTCCTATAATAAACCAACTGCTTAAGTTATCATTTTTCATGACAAAAAAATCACAAATAGCTCTTCCAAAACCATGGTTTTATTTAAAAAACACTGTTGCTTTGTATTTACCTATGGGGGACAAAACAGAGCCATAACCTCTCCCATTTTCAGAAATGATAGGCATCAGTTTTTCTTATAGTCTTGATCCACTGAAAAAAGTGCTTTTTCAGATACTACACCTCCTCCAGCTCCAGAATCCAGAACAACTTTAATGCTGGTTCCATAGATCAAGACTGGTGCTTTGAGAGGGGCAATAACAATTGAGCTATCCTCAATGTTCCTTATGATCTCAGCATCCTCAACTGTAGATAAATCATTATTATTAATATCAATAGTATTTAAATAATGAATATCTTCTTCCAGAATCAAGATTTCTTGTTGATATTCATATGAATTATCTCTGGCACAATCACTTGAAGTATCATCCAGTGCTATTGTTTCATCAGCCTGTTCCTCAGTTTGTTCAAAAAGATTTATCCTTTTTTCACAAACATGGCCTTTCTGACAAGGCTTGTTGCACTTAAAGCAAGTGTTTTTTTCATACTTTTTTGGTGCAACAGGGGAAGAATGTTTACCAACATTTTCTGAGGTTTCTGTTTGTAAGTGGAGGATTTCTTCAAAGGGGTCCTAGGAATGAATCTTCTAGCATCATACTTGTTGTTTAGAAGGATCTAATTACAAATATTAATGAAGGAAGAAGGTTCTCTGGAGAACTCAGTCCTAGTCACTATCAAGTCTCTCAAAGACATTGGTAATTTATAAAGGATCCTGTCCTTCCATAACTCAGACTCCATATTTGGGTCCATTGCCATCAAGATTTTTACAAGTTTCATTAAGAACTCAATAGGTTTATCAGTAGAAGAGCTATATCTAGTTTCCTCATACTGCCTTTGTTGAACCATCCTAAACTTGGAGCCACCAAATTGTGCTTTAATCAATTTTTTCCAATCTTCCCATGAGTAGTCATTCCTATCCAGGAGAACAGATTCATACCACATTAGGGCTAAACTGGTAAACAAAGAAATTAAGTTAGACACAATTTCCTCATCTGGGAGTTTATAAGAATTTTTTAAGTTATCAATTCTGCAAATTAATCGCTGCCAATTGGAAGAAGAATCACCATCAAATGTTGGGTACTAGTCAAGTTTTGGCCAATTCTTTTGATTTGGAGGAGCCTCCTTAGTATTAGCTTTTTTCTGAGTAAGAAGAAGCTTTAACTTCCCCAATTGTGCAGTAATCTCATTTTTTAATTCTTCTGTTGAAGATCCTGGTGCATCATCAATTTTTGATGGAAACTCAGTGGTATCAACAGTCATTTCTGAATCTAATTTTACTTTAGATGAACTAGAAACAGGTAAACTTGGAGCATCCTGTACCATATGTTCCTTCAAAGAAGTTTCAGAATATTTTTGATCATTAAACAATGAACTCAATTTTTCTTCAATAGTTGTTAGTCTGGTTTTCACTCTTGGAAGTCTAGATAAACTCTCATTGATTGTTGCAAAATATAACTGTGTTTTATTTTGAAAAGATGAATAATGATCACTTAATCTTTTCAGGTTCATCTTATCTATCTCTAGCTCCTGGAAACAGGAAGACACAGTATCTTGTAGTTTAGAAAAATCATTTTTGATATTTTTCCATAAAGCAACTTTCTTTTCATGAGTTGCTTTGTAATGAAACAAATCATCAGAAACTCTCTGTAACTCACTCCTTAATGCTTGATAACCCTGTTCAGTTAAAAAACTATTATATTTCTGAGTTAATTGCATGTTGTTCATGATATGATTTTGTTTAGCAATAATATCTCTCAAATATTCATCATTAATGTTTGCTACATCTGAAGTGTTTCTCAATAAAGAAACAGAGTAACTTTCCAGATTCTCATAGAGCTCAGGCTCAAGTGTTTCATCAATTATAGCCATATCAGGATTTACCATTGAAGTAGCAATTAAAAATAAAGGATTAGATACATTTGAAAATTGAGCATTTGTCTACTGTTCTCAGCCTCTACTGGTCTCACAGTCTCATCTCCTCTTCCAGAATTACCTGAAGGAACTGAATCAGTTACAAGAAATGGTACTTGAGATTCAATAGAGGGGCTTACCATGGCTTGGGTAAGACTTGAATGTGGTTGTTCTTTCTCCTTCTTACTCCTTGATAGGAATGAGGAGTTGTTGGATTGAACTGATTTGTTCTTGAAGGACATGCCTGAGGTACTTGGTGCTGTTGCTGTTTGGACAGATAATCCCACTGCCACTTTTAGACTTCCACCTTTTCTTGTTTCTCGGGGTCCAGTTGTGGAAGGGCTTTTGGAGGAGAAGGATTCTTCTTCTCTTGAAGAAAAGACTCCATGTTTCTTACCTTGTCTTCTAGACAGTCTATTCTTGACCTCAGCTTGAGGATTTCTGTCCTCAACTCTGTGATGTGAGTGGAGAGATTTTTTACCTGCTGGTTTAAGGGCATCTTTTTTATCTTGAAGCCTCTGGGAAGCTCTTCTGGGGGGTTTATAGAAGGTTGTTGTTCCTGGGCATTTGTCTCTACCAGAATCTCCACTTCCTTCATTTCCACATCCTGATTGGTTCAATGATTTATTAATTTGAGCTAATTGTGTAGTTAAAGGAGAACTCACAGAAGTAGTGTCATTATAATCAATCAGATCCAGTTAATCTTCATGTGCAGCAGAAAAACCTTGGTCACTAATAGTTTTAAATCTAACCTGAAGTGAGTGAAGGAAACAATAAGATGAATTAGTTTTATTTTTGCTATTTAAAAGAAAAATAATAATAATAAAATATAAAATTCTTCAGGACAAAAAATCAACTGAAAATAATAATCAAATATTTATTAATTCAAAATAATCTTATAGCCAGGATTTAAATAAAATCAACTGAAGAAATAAAAATATATTTTAATTTAACAAATTAATTTATGATAATTAACAGGATTTAAATCAACTGAAAGATATTTAATTAACAGGACTCAATGTCAACTGAAATAATTTAATATATTTTATTTTTTATTAATTATTTAAATTTCATTGTCAGGAAAATTTGTCAACTGGAACAAAAAAGAATTTTTTTAATTTATCAGGACTAGTTCAACTGAAAATTATAATTTAAAAAAATTTATTACTTCTAGGACTAAGAACACAATTGCTCTATCTTTGTCAACTAGGAAAATAAATAAAAAATAAATAAATTTCGATTTACCAGAAACCTCCCCCTGTAAATTGAGCAAAATAATGCCACTTACAGAGTGCTGAGTAAAAGGAAATACGTAGAGTATGAAGAGTGCAAAGTGACCCACAAATAGTAATCAATAATTACCACGAAATATATAACTATAGTTAATATATAAGCCTAAGTATTGGAGCACGGTTCGATTCCTGTTCGCAGCAAAAAAGATAAGTCACATGATATATGACATTTTTCATTTTTGTTGTCCACTCGTCCTTATAGGTACCTCAATGGTGATGGTCCCATGGTCTCCATTCCTCAAAATAACAATGCACCATTGAAGATTCGGAAAGGTTCCCAACTGTCAAGGTGTCTTTCAAGTCTAGAAGGTTTTTCAAGGAGGTCCAATAGCGGTAACAACGAGATTTATGAGATTCAAACTTGGGTACGTATTTCCTTATCTTATATGATATTTACTCAATATAAAGAGGTAACAAGTTGAATTATCATTATAATTAATGGATTAGAATTACGTGAATTTAAATACTAAAGCAATAATAGATAGTAATAAAGGGATTGTAAATAGTTATAATAAATAATTAAGTAATGGAATGAATAAAAATCAACCAAAAGAGAGGCATTATATAGGCAAAAGAGAAACAAAGCACAGCAATGAAATTCTAAAAACAGTAGTATGAGAGAGAGAGAAAATGAATATTCCAGAAGGAGTATTTTTAAAAAATAAATTTGTTCTAAAAAGAAGGCATCAAAACAATGTATTTACAGAGTATGTCAGAAATACATTAATTTATTTAATATTTACTGTTGAAGTCAATTCTAAATAAGAAATTTGAATTTTTTGTATATATTTATTTTTATTTGAATATTAAAATTTTATTATAATTTAAAATCTATTTTTTAATATAAATCTTTATTTCTTCCAACCTGTCAATGAGCACGGTGTTAGAGAATAAAAATATAAGGGACATTTTTATATTTAATTTTAATTATTAATTTAATTTTACCATTCTGTAATTAGTTAATTTATTATAGGTAATATTAATGTAACTAATTTAAAATTAATCAATTAAAATAATAAGGTGTGGCTTCATCCTGTAAATAATTAATTATTTTACTGCGTAAGTCTAGCAGCCTGGCTGACAAGATTCCTCCCCATCTCATATGCTCATTTTTTCTCCTTTTCATCATCAAATGTCTTTATATGCCTAGATGTCACATATCTTTTCAAAGGCAGTCTTCCACAACTTTTTTTTTAAATTCAACCACTCACTTTTTACTCCACTCAGCTAAGAAATCAAAGAAAATTCACTAAAAAAAGATGATCACCTCATACTTATCAACTGTTTAAAAACTAAAACTAATTATAATTCTTTTTTTGGTATTGAAAATGCTGCTAAAGTAAGAAATCCACCACATCAAAATTCAATGACTATTTTCAAATGGCAATTAAATTAAGAAATATAACAAATTTAAAAACCATGCAATATTTGGGGGGGGGGGACTTACTAGCAAGTCCTTAACTTGAAGTCAGATGGAAATCAGATTGAACTCAGACAGAAGTAATAATGAACTTTAACTTGAAGTATCACACAAACAATAATTTATCTATATTGAAAACATAGTGAAAGTGTAAGGATAACTGAATGAAAGCCAGAAAAAATCATTCCATGAGTCTACTCAATGCACAGTATTTTTTGATGTAACTAATTTAAATAATAATTTATTAATTTAAGTTGATCAATGAAAATATATCATTGATATCACAATTCTTAAATACAAAAATGTTATTAAAGACTTTAAGATTATCTATAAAAAATCAGTGACTTTTTCTATTACCTACAACTGTTTTTCCAGAATTGAAAAACTGTAATTTTATTATTAACACAATATAAAATGAATTTCTCCTTGAGGTATTTTTTGAATGTCAAGATTTAGCAATTGTATAATTCAATCAATTTAATTTTTTTTCAAAAAAATAGAATCAACAGAAAACTTAAATTATTTATTATAGATTACAATTAAAAAGATGGAAAACAAAAATTTAAATTATGGTAATTATTTTTGAAGCTTTTTGACTAAATAAAGAAATTTCACAACTTATTTAAACTAATTAATTTTAAATGACAAATAGTTGATTATGTAGCTTTTAATTAGAATATATCTTTAGGCTTTAGAATCCAATGCAATTTGGGGGCATAGAAAATGCAAGAAGAGGAAGAAGAATCCCCAAAAAGAAGGGGGTTTTTGGTCTTGTTTTCTACATTTGTTATCATTACAATTAAACATATAACCAATACAGTGTACAATACATATCAATAGCACTTATAAGGTCTTTGAATAGTATCAGAATTATTTTATTTATATTTCTGCCAACTATAAGATTTTAAACCATATATAATTAGTGGGATATAAATTACTGAGACCCTTATATTGAGTTATATTTTAATACTTACTGAATTTGAATTACAGTATTTGTCAGCAAGGCTATTCCAGGAGTCCAGTAAATGATATATAACTTATAAAACCCGAAAGAGTGGGTAAGAATTGTATTTAATGAATATAACTTAATATTTTATTGCATAATGAAATTATATAAGTATTTTATTATATACAAGTGTTACATTAAATTTATTGGTTATATAAATTTTTATATACAGTTAAATTGAACATAATATAATATATTCTACAAATAATGGCGCATTTTTATGTATTTAATAATTATAAATTTATATTTAATTAATTGAAAAACATATTTTATAATTATAAGTGTAAAATTGACTTATAATATATTTAAATTAATTACTTAAATTTATATATTAAATAATACCTCTCATATAATACTAAACAATAATTAATGACGCTTCTTTTGACCCTTAATTGTGTTAAAAAAACAAATAAATTAATTTATACTAAATTGAGATTAATTACATGTTTTGTTGCGTCAAAGTATTTTTTGTTTCACTTAAAATATCCTTAATCAGACTGTACCATCTGTTTGGAATTATTTTTCTCATAGTTCCTATGTTCCAATCTTGTTTAGTTATTCACTATTTTCACTTACTGATTTGGGAATTAATGGCGGGAAAATTGGATTCTTAATTGGGGTTTTAATTAATTGTTTCATGTTTTTTCTATATTGTTATGTTTCATTTACTCTTTGATATATTTGTTTTATTCTATTCTAATCATTGTATTTACAAATATAGTAGCGCTTCAGAGGACCCATTGCCTATAAAAGGGCCTTGGATAATCCCCTGTAGCCGGATCACTTATTAAACACTAAACAAATTAAATAACTATTTTATTACGTTTATATTTTTTTATTAGTAATACAAATCTAATTAAAAGTCTATATAACAAATCAAAGGTTGCTTTAAGTCTGATAGTAATTAAAAGTGTTTGCCGCGCAGAACCCTTACATTGAATAATATTATTATTAACAAATTCTAAGTTTTTGTCATCTCTCAAAGTTGCTCGCCGTTGTTTTTCCCTCTTAAATAAATTAAATATATTATTACAAATTATTTCTTTTATTTTCCCTTGTCCTCCTCCTTCTCTCCTCCTTTTTCTCCTATTTTTCTTACCTTCTTCTAGACGACTGACCGACAACTGGGGACCTTTCCAAACGACGACGACGATTGAGCCTGGCGACAAACGACAAAACGCACGGACCACCTGGCAAAAACAAAACTTTTGCCGTGACTGTGTTTCGAACTTGGGTTCGATATCTTAGGTTTATATTATATTAATTTTTATATTATTTTGAAGTGATTTTTTGATCACTATAGTAAGTTCACCTTTGCACCTCTCACTCATATTACTATATTTTTACTGCAATAACAGTGATTGTGGCTTAATTGCTGATTCACTGAGTTTAAGTGTTCAATTTTTAAAATTTTTTTTCCTAGTTGACCATTATAGAGTTTTAAATCCTCTTAGTCCTAGAAGAATTGACATTTTTTATTAATACAAATTGAATTATTAATTTAATTTTTTTTATTATATATTATTGTTAATTTTGGTTGACTTAAAAGTACATTGTGCTTAGTCCCAAATATATTGCCATATTTAATATTGGTAATTAATTGGTTGAATTAACTTGATTGTTATTCCCAATTTAACTTTGCAATCCATTTTTTTAATTATTACTTTATATTGAAAATTATTTTTTCTATAATTTAATTAATTAAATTTTTTTTATTATTTGGAGCAATTATTGACTAACTTTTATTATTTTTTTATAAAATAAAAAGTAAATTATAAATCTTCCCACTAGTATGTCCAACAATTTGGCAGAAAAAATGGATAACATGCAAGTGGATGAAATAGAAATTGACTATGATGCTGACACTGTAAGTTCTTCTAAAGTTGGTCATAAAAAATCTTATGCTAACACAAAGAATTCACATACTGCAGGATGTGGAAATGACAGGAAATGCAAACAAACCAAACCCCCTTCCCCCAGTACCACAAAAGGAAGTAAAGCCTCTAGTGCCTCAAGAAGGTCTTCCAAAAGGCTTCAAAATAAAAAAGCTTCCTCTGCCACAACAAATCAGCAACCTATCCAGTCATATAAAAGAGTTGAAGACAGAAAATATGACGTACAAAGCAAAGGTAGACACATTGTGGGATCAGGTCCAAGAACTCAGGAACCAGATTCAGGCCCAGGCCCCTCCTCAGTTGCCTCCCAATCAGCCTCAGTTTCAGGCTCAACCTTCACAGCCACCCAGCTCAACCATCCAAAATCCAAATACTATGGAAGTAGAGCAATGGAAATGGGATTATCTAATGAGTCACTACCAACAGAATGTGCAACACCCGCCTCATCATCAGCCTGGCCCATCCAGAACACCCAATTTCCATCCACCTCCTCATCCCTACCAACAAGGCAGGAGAAAGAAGGCCCAAGCACAATCCCAAACCCAGTCCCAGGGGAAGTTTCCTCCTCTGCCATGGTAAGTAATTTGGTTGATAGTCACTTGGGTATGTTTTCTAATAAATCTTCTTCTGCAGGTATTATTATTGAACATGGTGAAAGAACAGTTAAACCTGTTAAAAGACAGCTTCCTGTAACTAGTAGCCCTATTGATGTAATTAGCAAATTGTCATTTGATGAACCTTTACATTTAACTTCTACATCTTTAATTAATCCTTCTCTTGCAATTAAAAATGATTCTGTTCCCCCTGAAATCTATACCTTAATTGAAAAAACTTCTGAGGAAATATTGAAAGACACCCTTGATTTTAATATTGTGAAAGAAAAACATGTGAGAGATGTGTTAATCCATGAAAATGATAGATTAAATAATATACACTTGCAATGTAAAGTGAGTTCTTCTGTACAAGATACAGCTTATTTAAAAATCAAAGAAACCTTGAATATTGTTCTTAGTCAACAAAAACAAATAAGAAGTGACCATAGAGCTATCTCAGATAGAAATATCAGGCTACATAAGACCTTGAGTGAATTGAAACCCCTTATTGAGGAAAATTATTCATACAAGAATGAAATAAAATCTCTGAAAAATGAGTTTAAGAAGCTAAAAAATGATTTCCATGCACTAAGTACCAAACACTCAGTTTCTGAGGACAGAAATGTTCTATCTCTTGCAAAAGTAAATGACCAGATGTCTGGAATTCCAAGAATAAGAAACTATGTGTCTGACCTACAGGAAAAGTTCTCTACCTTAACCATCAATAATGAATTAAATGAGATTTCTATAAATAAGCTGCATAAAAATAAAGGGAAAAAACCTGAGCAAGGTTCATCCTTTCTTCCTCATATTTCAACCATTAAACAAACTGACAATGAGTCTGTAAAATCATTTGCTACTAGCAAAAAATCTTGTGATGGTCATGCACCAGCTGTTTCTGTAAATAATGAAATTTCTGAACACCTGGCTAAACTTCAGGAATTATTAATAATGAATAATTCAAACCAAAAAGTGGACCATCCCAGTAGTCAGAAAAATTGGCCTAAGTTAGACCAATATCCTACCTTTGATGGCGATTCTTCCTCTGATTGGCAACACTTTATCCAGAGAATTGATAATTTAAAGAGATCTTATAAACTACCTGATGAGGAAATTGTTTCTAAGCTAATTTCTTTATTTTCCAATGTAGCCTTGATGTGGTATGAATCTGTCCTAATAGATAACAATCATTATACATGGAATGATTGGAAATCCTTGATTGAGAATCAGTTTGGTGGTTCAAAATTCAGGTTAGCTCAGCAACAACTGTATGAGAATGCTAGATATGTATCCTCCTCTGTTGAAAAGCCCATTGTTTTTCTGATGAAAATAACTAAAATCCTTAGAGCAATTGATCTAAAGATGGATTATGATATTTGGAGAGATAAAATCTTGTATAAATTACCAAATTCTCTTAGGGATTTGATTGTTGCTAGAACTGAGCATGTAAGGGAAAATTCTTCTTTCATTAATATCTGTAATGAAGTACTACTCAACCATAGATATGAACCAAAGAATTACCTTAGTAAATCTTATAATGATCAGAATAAACCTTCTATAAAGCTCCCAGAAAAATCTGGTAAACCCTCTGCCCCAGTTGCACCTAAAAAATATGCAACAAATACTTTTTATAAATGTAACATACCGTGGCAGAAGGGTCATGTTTGTGACAAGAAAATTCATCTTGTTGAACAAAATGAAGACACTGATGAAGTTGAACTTGATGTCAATAATTCTTCCAGTGACTGTGAAAGTAATATCTCCTATGACAATGAATCTGTTAAAGATGTTTTAATGTTGGAACATGATGTCCATTATTTAAATAATATATCTGAAGATTGTGTATTGAATTTATCTTCAGTAGAAAATGCTGAGATAATTAAAGATATTACTAACAATTCTATTCCTATATCCCCTTTAAAGGCACCTGTTATCATTAATGGTAAAAATGTTGATGTAGTTCTTGATTCTGGTGCTGGAGGAAGTGTAGTATCTGAAAAAGCTTTGGCTTCAGTGGATAAGGAATATTTGAGTAAATTATTACCTATAACTTCTGAAAAATGGAGAGGGTATGGTTCTACCTTATTTCCTATTGGCAAATACAAAACCTCGGTATTCTTTAAATATAATGGTGGTTTTGTCAGAGCTATTTGTGAGTTTGTTGTCATGAAAAATGATAATTTGAGCAATTGGCTTATTATGGGAAATGATATTTTAACCATGTTTGGTGTGAAACTGGACCCAGCAAATAATTGCTTTACCTTAGGAATGAACGGGAAAAGAAAATTCAAAATTTCTTCTCCTAGACCTTCTGGGCATTTGTTGAAATCTTGTAACAAACTGACCCAATGTAAAGGTAGAACAACAACTGAAATGGATGATTTATTACATGAAATAAATACCGCTTCTTTTGGTGATCAGTTGACTAGTGAACAAAAGGATTCTATTGTTGCCTCTATTACCTCTTTCCCTATGGCTTTTGCTCATGGTTCTCATGTCTTGGGAATTGTTCAGGAAGAGATGAAAATTACCTTATCCTGTAATTTGAGTGATATTCCTCCTTCCCTTTAGAAAAAACCTTATCCTGCTTCTCCATCAAAAAGAAAAGATATTGAAGATAATATTGAAACATTATTGAAAATGAATATCATTGAGAAAGTGGATGTCACCCCCAAATATTGTGTCATCTCCACAGTCTTGATTTCATATGAAAAAGATAAAGCTAGATTATGTGGAGATTACAGAGCTTTAAATACTTATACTGTTGATGATATTTATCCTTTACCCAGAATTAATTCAATACATGCTACCTTGCAAGGTGCAAAATTTATTAGTTGTCTGGATGGTAATAAAGGTTATCATCAAGTTCCAGTTGAGAAAAATTCTCAAAATTTTTTGCTTATTGCTACTCATATGGGAATATATAAGTATGATAGGATGCCATTTGGCCCTAAAAATGCTCCTTCAGTTTTCCAGAAAGTCATGGATAACACTTTCCATCAAGAAATTATTGAAGGTTGGCTCATGGTTTATATTGATGATATTATTGTTTTTTCTAAAACTTTTGATGAACATATGATTCAATTGAATAGAGTTTTCCAAAAAATGGATGAAATCAATATGACCTTATCTTTAAAAAAGTGTAAATTTGGTTTTCAATCTTTGAAAGTCCTTGGCCATGTTGTGTCAGGCTTACAAATTTGTGTAGACCATAATAAAGTTGCTGCCATTCAAAATGTGAAAGCAACAACTTCTGTAAGAGAAATCCAAAGTTTTTTGGGTATGTGTGGCTATTATAGACAATATATTAAAAATTATCAGGTCATAGCCTTGCCTCTTACAAAACTGACCAGAAAAGATGTTGCTTTTCTCTGGAATAATGACTGTCAGAAAGCTTTTGATACATTAAAAAGTTGCTTAATGACAGCCCCTATACTGGCTCTTCCAGATTTTAACAAGCCATTTGTCCTTTATACAGATGCTAGCTTTATTGGTCTGGGTGCTTCCCTTCACCAAAAGCAAATTATTAATGATAAATCCTCAGAGGTTGTAATCTGTTATATTTCAAGAACCTTAAGAAATAGTGAATTGAAATATGGTGCCACTCAATTGGAGTGCTTAGCAGTGGTTTGGGCTCTTGAGAAACTTCATTACTACTTGGATGACCAAAAATTTGAGTTGGTAACTGACTGTAGAGCTGTGAAATCTCTCTTAAACCTCAAGACACCTAACAGACATATGTTCAGGTGGCAACTTGCTGTTCAAGAATACAGAGGAAGGATGACAATTATCCATAGAGCTGGAAATGTTCACTCTAATGTTGATATGCTCTACAGATTGCCTCTGCCAAATAATGACTCCAATCCTGCTTATGTACCTGAAGATGATACTGTTCATATCCATGGTATATTTATAGTTGATATGGAAGAGGATTTATTACAGTTAATACTGGATTCATATGATAAAGATTCTGATTTAAATAAATTGGTTACTATTTTGAATGATCCTAAGAATGCTTCAATTCAAGCATTAATAAAACCTCTTCCTGCAAAGTACCAAAATGCTTTAAATAAAGGAAAGTTTTCTATTGAAGATGGTTATATATATTATAGAAGGAAGCTTACCAATGTAATTGTTATTCCTCCTTCAATGAAAGAAACTATCCTCAAACTTTGTCATGATGACATATTAGCTGGTCATTTTGATCTTGAAAAAACATTGATTAGAATCAAAAACACTGCATGGTGGGCTAATATGTCTGAAGACACAAAATTATATGTTGAATCTTGTGATTCCTGCCAAAAATCTAAAAGGTTAACAGGTAAGAGAGCAGGGTTATTACAACATATTGAAGCACCTAGTGTTCCCTGGCAAATCATTAATATGGATTTTGTCACTGGTCTTCCTGTTGCAGGTAAAGACAGCTTTAACTCTTGTTGGGTAATAGTTGATAGATTCACAAAAATGTGCAAATTTATTCCAACCCACAAAGATGTATCCAACAATGAATTAGCTTTCTTATGGTGGTCTTACATGTTTAATATTATTGGTTTTCCAAAAGCCATTATCTCTGATAGGGATCCAAAATTCACCTCTGAGTTTTGGACCTCTTTGATGGATATTTGTGGCTGTGAGTTAAAATTGTCTACAGCTCACCATCCTCAAACTGATGGTCTAGCTGAAAGAATGATTCAAAATCTGGAAGATATGATTAGAAGGTATTGTACCTTTGGATTAGAATATAAAGACAATGACAGATTTACTCATGATTGGGTCACTCTTTTGCCTGGTCTTGAATTTGCATATAATAGCACTGTTCATTCTGTCACTGAGAAAAAGCCTTTTGAGCTTTGGTTAGGTTATGTCCCAAACACTCCTGCTCAGATTCTCAATAATAAATTACCTAAGTTGGAACTACACCCTGGTGTAAAATTTTTTATGCAAATGCAACAGCTATGCAGAAAACATGCCCAGAGTTGTATTGATAAAGCATGTGAATATGAAAAGAAAAGATGGGATAAATCCCATAAAGAATACACATTTAACAAGGGTGATGAAGTGTTGATCTCTACTGTCCATTTCAATTTACAAGGTAGCCACAAATTAAAAGATCCTTTTGTAGGACCATTTGTTGTTAAAAGAATGGTTGGTGATAATTCAGTAGAAGTTGTATTGTATTCTCCATATGATAGGAAACATCCTGTCTTTCCCATTTCTTTGCTTAAACCTTATACTTCCAACAGTGACTTATTTCCAAAAAGAAGAGGAAGGCCTAAGAAGAACCCTCAGGAAGTCACAGAAACAGCAGAAATTGATAAAATTCTCAATGATAGAATTATCACTTCTGAAAGAGGTACTGAATATTTATTGAGATATAAGAACAAATCATCTGAACATGATGCATGGATACCTGGAAAGGAAATTTCAAATCTGCCTGCTCTGTTGAAAAAATACAAAAAGAAAAAATCTTAGCATTTTTTTTATTGTTTTTTTTAGAGTGAGGGAGTGTCAGCCAGGCTATTCCAGGAGTCCAGTAAATGATATATAACTTATAAAACCTGAAAGAGTGGGTAAGAATTGTATTTAATGAATATAACTTAATATTTTATTGCATAATGAAATTATATAAGTATTTTATTATATACAAGTGTTACATTAAATTTATTGGTTATATAAATTTTTATATACAGTTAAATTGAACATAATATAATATATTCTACAAATAATGGCGCATTTTTATGTATTTAATAATTATAAATTTTTATTTAATTAATTGAAAAACATATATTATAATTATAAATGTAAAATTGACTTATAATATATTTAAATTAATTACTTAAATTTTTATATTAAATAATACCTCTCATATAATACTAAACAATAATTAATGACGCTTCTTTTGACCATTAATTGTGTTAGAAAAAACAAATAAATTAATTTATACTAAATTGAGATTAATTACATGTTTTGTTGCGTCAAAGCATTTTTTGTTTCACTTAAAATATCCTTAATCAGACTGTACCATCTGTTTGGAATTATTTTTCTCATAGTTCCTATGTTCCAATCTTGTTTAGTTATTCACTATTTTCACTTACTGATTTGGGAATTAATGGCGGGAAAATTGGATTCTTAATTGGGGTTTTAATTAATTGTTTCATGTTTTTTTCTATATTGTTATGTTTCATTTACTCTTTGATATATTTGTTTTATTCTATTCTAATCATTGTATTTACAAATATAGTAGCGCTTCAGAGGACCCATTGCCTATAAAAGGGCCTTGGATAATCCCCTGTAGCCAGATCACTTATTAAACACTCAACAAATTAAATAACTATTTTATTACGTTTATATTTTTTTATTAGTAATACAAATCTAATTAAAAGTCTATATAACAAATCAAAGGTTGCTTTAAGTCTGATAGTAATTAAAAGTGTTTGCCGCGCAGAACCCTTAAATTGAATAATATTATTATTAACAAATTCTAAGTTTTTGTCATCTCTCAAAGTTGCTCGCCGTTGTTTTTCCCTCTTAAATAAATTAAATATATTATTACAAATTATTTCTTTTATTTTCCCTTGTCATCCTCCTTCTCTCCTCCTTTTCCTCCTATTTTTATTACCTCTTCTAGACGACTGACCGACAGTATTCATATAGGGCCATTAAAATCTTCCAGAAAGCTGAAAATTAATAAGATTTCACATCTCTGTACTTGACCTCAGCCTGAAAATTCATCATTCCATAATTTTATTTGTAGAAAGATATCTATATAAATTTTTGTTAAGAAAGATACAATAGGGGGTATTAAAGTTAGAAGTCACCCATTACAAAATAGCTTTTTTCCCACAAAATCAACCATGATTATTTTGAAAATTATGCCATATTGTGCCCCCAAAAAACCTTTTTACTGAGAATGAATTTCAAGTTTGTGGCTTTCTTTTTGTGTTGTTAAATACCTTTCAAATAATTAAAAATTTCTAACTTGATACCCCCTAATAGATAACTTGAGCCATAACAATATAAATTGCTACTATTAAAAAATTTAAGTTCAGATTAGTATAAATTTATTAAAATATTTAAAATATATGTAAAAATAATTCAGCTTTTTTATTCAAATTTTTTTAATTGAACTTGTAGAGGATCATACTCTTGTTTGGTGAGATAAATAAATTTACAAGATAATTTTACAGCTTTAAAATTTCACCTTCTCCTCATGTTAGAAATATAGGTTAATTGTTTTTAAATTCTTTATTTGAAATCAGATAATAGAACCTATAGGTAAAAATAAATTATCTTATACATTTAATGAGTCAATATATTTGATACTTTCTTGAAAAAAATACTATATAAATACTCTTAAATATTTTGATTATCAAAATTTAATACATGAATAATTAATACTTTACTTAAATTAATTTCAACTTAGAGTGTTATGAATTTCCAGAAAATGTTAAAGAAGAAAAACAAGTTAATAAGTTAAAATTGATTTTAGTTTAAATTTTTTAAAAAGATTTTATGTTTATATTTTAAAAACTTCTATTTTTATGCATTGGAATTGATTCAAAATTAAAAATATTGATCTATATTAAAGAATGTGTTACTAGGAAGCACCTGGAACCTTTTTATTTAAAAGAGATTTTTTTTCTTTTGTTAAAGTATATTGAGCATCAATAGGAGCTCTGGAAACTATTTATAGATATTATAGGAATATAAAAATAGCTGTAGAATTTTTTTAAGTCTATCAATTGAAAGCAAAATCATTATATAATAATTGAAGATAAAACAAAAGCTATTTGAAATAATGTTTTTTAAAAAATTTAAACTTTTTTTATTTATTCCAATAAATTCATATCAAGTAGAAAAAATATACTTAGACTTACATTATAATAATTTTTTTTTAATTTTAAGAAATTAAAAGAACTTTTCACAGTTTAACTAAGGCTAAACCACAGTCATGCATAGGTTGTCATTGAGAGTTCAATCTAAGTTATATCAAAGCTAAGATATTTAATTTTAAAAAATTATTTGTATTTATGGTGATAAAAGATTTTTAGAAATTAAGAGACCTCAGAGAGTTGTTTCTTTTACTTATTAAATAATTATACATATATTTAGAAGTTTTATACTTTTTCATTCCCTGAGTGTTTATTAATTACATTTATTTATTATGGTACATATAGTAATCATAAATTAAGAAATTAAGAAAAAAATAATCATTTTATCATTATATCTTTTGGTAAATCTTCATTTGAAGCCCATGATTCATGTAGAAGATTTTTTTCACCTCACCAGCAGAACTCCCATGTACATTATAAATTATGTAAGCTCACCTAATGAGGCCAATGAAATTGGTTTAAAATATAATCAAATTTTTTTGGTTAAAATTATTTTCTAAAATACCTATTAATTTTTTGTCATATATATAATTATCAACCAAATTACATAAAAAAGTTTGAAATAAAAATTATACTAATACTATATGGGTATTTTTTAAATCATATTACTTCTCATTCTTTATATTACAATGTATATAAATAATGATCAATACATCTGTATGTTGACTTAGTGAGCAATTATACAAATCCATACACCTTAATTCAAAAATACTTTACATGATAAAGTAAATCTACAGCTTTAGTATCCTATTTAAATGCTATTTTATGTCTAAAACTACTTTGAATTTAATTTTTTCACCTAAAACATTTCATGTTTCAGCTAATATTTTATGGCAGTGAACTCTGTTCTTTTCCCAAAGAAAAGAGTGCATCCTCCAATTTTTGCACTCATTTTTCACCAATCACCATCCCTTTCAATTCTATCAACCCATGCTTGACTTACCGCCCCACCCCTTTTGCTACCCTCTCAGCCCCATTGTATGCCATCCTCGTTTGATCCCCATTTCACCCCTCTCAATCTCCCCTCGACCCTTTTCTTCATTCAAAATGCCTCAGAAACCCTTAATCTTCTGTTCCAACTCTTTCCCAAACTTTTTGCCACCCCATATACCCTTCCTCACCCCTATCTACAGCCTCACAACCCTTGTAGCCCCATTCCTCCCCTTTACTTTGCCTCCACAATCCTTGAACCCCGATTTCCTCACTTTCAACTCAGTCCCTATTCCTTTATATAAAAATAAAGTGCTAGGGAGGAATGGAGAGGTAAGCAAAATGGAAGGAGAGGAGTGGAGAGGTAAGTGATACCAAACCTCTTAATAATTTACTCTGCTTTTCTTCTACTTTTTTTTAATATTTATTATCACTCTAGAACAAGTGGAAGTTGCTAAAGAGACTCTAAATTTTGAAAATCAAAAATACAAGATCTCTTTAAGAAGGGATGACAGGATATATGATTTGGAAGAGAAGAAGTTTTAACTCTCTTCACTGAAGGATGATAGGGCACAAGAATTGGAGGAGAGGAAGTACAAACTTTCTTAACAGAAGGATGATAGGGCACAAGACTTGGAGGAGAGGAAGTACAAACTTTCTTTATGGAAGGATGATAGGGCACAAGACTTGGAGGAGAAGAAATTTGAGTTATCTCTAAGTATTGAAAAATCAAAGAAAGAGGAGAAAACACTTGAGCATCAAAACATCATGGAACAGATGAAATATAAGCTTGATTGTGAAGAAAATTCCAAAAAGAAAGATTTCTTGATAGAATGTGTTAAAGCTAATAAATCTGTTGTGGAAATTCAATGTTTAATGAAATTTTTGATGAATAGTTTGTTTTATTTATCTCACACTTCAACAGTTCATAATTAATTTTACATAAATTTTTATCTTGATTTCCTGTATTTTTTTACTCTATCCATCATTAGTTGAATTTTTATATTTTAATGTTATAAATTCTCTTTTAAATAAAATTTTCAAGAATTTTTATTGCTCAAAATTCTTTTTTAGTTTAAATTTTAAAGTCACATTTGAAAATTTCCCAATCCCACCCCTGCATTTGATTGAACTAAGGGTTGGGTATCACCAAAATTCTTTCTAGTAAAGAATTTCGCAAGTCTTATATGAAATTTTGGCAATACACCCCCCTAAATTTTATTGAAGTAACAGATGGGTATCATCAAATTTTCAAGTCAAATTATTTTTAAGTCTGATATGAAAATTTGGCAATACCCCCCCCTGTATTTTATTGAATTAAGGAAAGGGTATCATCAAATTTTCAAGTCAATTTTTTTTTAAAGTCTGATATGAAAATTTGGCAATACCCCCCCTGCAATTTATTGAATCAAATAAATCAAATGGAAAAAATAAATTAAATTGAAAATTTCTGAAACCAATTATTTTTACCAGTCCCAATCAAGTTTTCCAATTTTATATAATAGCCATTAGAAAAACCTAAGGCCAGATGCACCATTATATAAAAAAGTAATCTATCTTGATATAACTTTAAAAAATAATTGGAAGAGACAAATCCAAAATTTAAAGAAAAAAATTAAAATTGAAAATTTCTACAACTAATTAATTTCACCAGTCCCAATCAAGTTTTCCTATTTTATATAATAGCCATATGCACCATTATATAAAAAAAATTAATCTATCCTGATGTAACTTTAAAAAATAATTGGAAGAGACAAATCCAAAATTAAATGAAAAAAATTAAAAAGGATAAATAAAATTGAAAAAGAGGAAAATAAAAAGGGAAGTTTAAAAAAAATAAATTAAATTAAAATAAATAAAAAATTTAATAAAAGAGAAAAAAAATGGAAAAAATTTTTGGAAGAAAATATTTAATGATAGAAAAAATATAATATTTTATTTGCAATACTTGACAGATCTACTAAGAACAATTTTTTTATCTATTTTTTTATTATTAATACAATAAATACAACCTTCATTTGTTTGGAATGAACAGCCAAAATGGGTAAATTCTTTACCAGAAACTAAAATTGGAGGTGCTTTAGTTGTTTGATGCTGGTGTTTAGAATAATTCCATATAGCCTCAACCATTCCATTGGCACTACCAAAATAAATAATACATTTATGGTCATGAAAATAAAGGCCATGTCCCTCATCAGAAGAGGGTGATGGAATAGGAACACCAGTCTCTGGATTAATATAAGAGAGAATTTCAAATGTTAGAGAATTCTAATCAGGTTTATCTATATGAACATGATTGTAAAATCCATTATAAGTGATGATAAAATTTGAACAAAAAACATAATCATTTATTGCTTCTTTTCATTCAGGATCAGACCAATTTGGTAAACCAGATTCTAAAGCAAGTTGATGGTTTTTTTTTTGCTTGAAAACATAATTTTTTAAAATGATTTTCCAAGAAAATATTTAATGATCCCAAAGAACTCCATTGTTTCAGATCTTCTTCCATTTGCTCTGGTTTCAAATTTTTCAATAAAGAATAAATTCCTGAACTATATGAAAAAATTAAAAATTACTTAAAATGAGAAAAAAATTTACATACCAAAAGAAACTCCTTGATCATATCCTGGTCTCCAACCAAAACTTTTCATCACACCAGAAATCAGATTTTTTTTTTGATAAGGGTTGTTGAACCAAAGCCATTTTATAAAGAGTAGAAATTAAATTAGAAATCTGGAAAAAAACTTCATCCTTTTTCCCATTAAATTAATGAACCTCTAAGATGAATAAAGGTTTGTATCCATTATTGACAACTGCAACAATGAGATCTATACCACCTTCTGTAAGGTTTTGATCTTTTTGTAAAAAAATTTTTTCTTAACATTTGATATTGAAGTCTTATAAAATTTGAGATTGTCTAAATGTCCAAAGAATTTTTTGCAAAATATCTTCATCCTAATCAATTTGCTGTTTTGATGAAATTTTGTCTTTGAATTGTTTGATTCTTTAGCTGGTTCCATGATTTTCGGCTTTTTATTTTCTGTAAAGGAAAGCTCAGATTTATTGGGAGAAGGAATAGAATAGAAGGAGATTGAAGAAATAGAAGAAAGTAAAGATAAAGAAGAAGAATTTGAATATATTTGATGATTATTCTTGGAGCTTTCAAGATTTGAAGACAAGGAAGAAAGTGACGAGAAAGATGATTCAGAAGAAATTGATGATAATGAAAATGAGTGAGTTAAATTTTTCATAGTAACTCCCTGGAAAAAAAGTATTAGAAGACAAAAAAATTAAATATTAAAATATTAAAATATTAAAAAAAAACCCAACAATAAAAAATTATCAGTAAAATAATTGAAAAGAAAAAAAAAATTTTGGTGAAAAAAAAACAAATAAAATCAGTTGCAAAAAAATCAGTAAAATTTTTTTAAAAAAATAAAATTTCAAAATAAGAACCTGAATTATAATTAAAATACAAGGTAAAAAAAATCACCCCAAAAAAAAAGAGTAAATAAAAAGAATTAAAATAAATTCAGTAAATTTAATTTTAAAAAAAATAAATAAATAAATAAATAAAAATTACTTACCTGCTATTGGAAATACTTCTTGATATAATTCAATCCAATTTTTTAAAATATAAATAAAAAAATTGATTTCAGTAAATTTCAGAATAATTTATTATTTGAAAAAACAAACACAAATAAAAAAATTAAATTAACTGATTTATTTTGGAAACAGGGGGAAATGTCCAGAAACTAAGGGAAAGAAAAGAAATTCTGTAAAAAAAAATAAAAAGGGGAGATTAGTCTTTTTTTTTCTTCAAAATTCCCTCCTTGCCCACCTCAACCCCCCCTTACCGGCCTCAAACCCCCCTTTAGTCCCCCTTTACCCTCCCTTTACCCTTCCCCTTTATCCCTTCTTTACCCCTTCTTTACCCCCCTTTACCCCCCTTTAACCTCTTCTTAGCAGCCTCAAACCCCCTTTAACCTCTCCTTAGATGCCTCAACCCCCCCCTTTACCCTCCCTTTACCCCCCCTTTACCCCTTCTTTACCCTCCCTTTACCCCCCCCCTTTACTTCCTCCTTGGCCCCCTCAAGCCCCCCCTTTACCCCTTCCTTGACCCCCTTAAGCCCCCCCTTTACCCCCTCAGACCCACCTCAATCCCCCCCCTTGAACCCCTCCAAACCCCCCCCCTACATCTAATTTATTGACTTGTTACCAATTTGATAAGTAGCTGGTGGGGGGGATGTAGAGCGGTTTGAGGGGGGGCTTGAGGGGGCCAAGGAGGTGGTAAAGGGGGAGAAGTGGGGGAGTTTGAGGCAGGCAAGGAGGGGGTAAAGGGGGGGTTGAGATGGGCAAGGAGGGATTAAAGGGGGGAGTTGAGGTGGCCAAGAAGGGGAGAAAGGGGGGTATGGAGGAAGACAAGGAGGGGGGAAAGGGGAGGCTTGAGGTGGACAAGAAGGGGAGAAAGGAGGGTATGGAGGCTGACAAGGAGGGGGGAAAGGGGGATGATGGAGGGTGAAAAAAAAGAAAAAATAAATAAAAAAGATAAAACAAAAAAACAAAATTAGTCTAACCTTGAAAACCAAAAAAAGCACTTACAGGACAAAAAAAAATAAAGAAAAAAAGGACAAAAAAAAAGAGAAAAAATAAATTATTAGCAAGAAAAAAAACCAAAAATAAGAGAAAAAATGACTTACCTGGAGAGATGAGATGAGAAATAGAGGAATGAAATAGAGGAATTGACAATATTTGACTGATGTTTGAGGAGAGGTTGAAAAGGATATGAGTGATGAATGAAAAAAACACTGACAAAATATGCGATTTCAGAAAATATGTGATTTCATGTTGAGCTGGTGAAAGAAAACCAATGAGCCATCCAAAAAAAATAGAAGCGCTTCCCAGCCTCTTAGCACCAAGGCTGGGGTCTTCCCAACATTGGGAGGCCTGTCTAGAGGCGGCTGGAACTCCCTGAAGCCAGAAAACCTCCAAAAACCTCCAATAAAGCCCAAAATACTTAGAAAAATCCACCGCAACTACTAAAACCCTTAAAACACATAATTAAGCTATGACAACATTGTGACATAAAATATAGAGCCAAATTAGCTCTAATTAATGTTACTAAGCACTTAACCCTAAGACTTAAGGTTAGCCCTTAAAACACAAGAAACAAAATTAAACAGCTATCTTTTAGAAATGAAAAATGAGTAAATGACCCCTTAAAACTTGGAATATGAAAAATATCAACAAGACATCAAATATAGAGAATAACAAGCTCTATCCAATGGTAGTACTCACATTCCTGTAGTCCCAATATTCACTGAATAAAACCAGAAAAACACTCAATTATTCAACCAATGCCAATTAAGACATACCAAAACAACGCCAAACAGAGCAAAAAAGGTGTCTGCCAATGTTGGAAGACCACACCATAAATTCAAAAAAAAATGAATTTCATCAAACAAAAATACCAAACCAAGTGAATAAAGTACACAAAGTGGACATGTGGGGAGCAACAAAATAAAATTTTAAAAGTGTTGTGAAGTGAAATGTTGGAGAGTGATTGGCATTATAATGGATTGTATGCCAGTTTATTGAATGTTTTGTGGTTCAAGGGAGGGGAGAGCTGGTGCTGGTTCAGGATCCTCTTCCTCATAAAGATCATTCCACTCATCTTTTAAATCAGCTAGGATATTGTGGAGTATAACACAAGTCATTATCCAATGATTCACAGTTTTTATCTCCAATTATTTTTGAAATTGGATTCAGAGCTCCCAAAGACTAGAAAATTGTCCCTTTCAAATACCTATAGCATTTTCAATCTGTACTCTTGATTGGGAAAGTTGATAATTAAGTTTAGTTTTGGGGTAATTGTCTAAGATTGCACCACGGAAAGCAGGTATAATGTACTTCCCACTTTCATATGCTGAGTCTGCAAGGAGGTACTGAGGTTTGTCAAGGTATGAGTCTGGGGTTTGAGAAATCCTCATTCTTTGGAAGACGGAAGAGTCATGACATGATCCAGGGCAGCCACTGTGAAAAGCAATAAATTTTTTATTGACATCACATATAAGTTGAATGGCAATAGAGTATCTAGAAGGAAGATAAAAGGTTAGTTCATGAATGATGATAAATTGGAGAAGATTTTGAACAAACCTTTTTTTGCGATAAAAATAATGGTTCCCATTATGAGTAGTCTTTTGAATCAAAGAAATAGTTGTGCCATCAACAAAACCTACACATCCAGGGAAACCTTTGGCTTGCATTACTTGAGAGGATTCAAGTCGCTGTTGTGGAGTTGGCCAAGAAAGTGTTTGAGACTTGAGGGAAAGGATAGCAATCATACAGTGCTTGGTGTATAATATCACCGTACCATATCCTATGTTAAATATATTATCCAAACGTCTTACAGCAGCACCATTTCAATTTGAGCCAAAGCAACATAGCGCAACAGCAAGTTGAATGGCAGGATTACACTGTTTGTTATGGGAATTGTTATGAATGATAGGATGTTCAGAGATGAGTTGATAAAGTTTGAAGAATGAATTGGGTGAAGTTTAGTTTGGGAATGTTGAGAATGGAGCTGAGATCATATTGGGGATCATGATAAAGATTTGGTCCCCTTGAAATGAGGTAACACTTTTTGGAAAGAAAAAAAAATAGGGTAAGGCATCTTCCAAATCAGAGTCAGATTTATAGTAGAGAGCTGAAAGTAAAGTGATAGAATTAATAGTGGAGTGAAGTAGCAATCTAATAGAGAGGTGCTTCATTCTTGTCAGTAGTATAGGTGTCAGTAGAAGGTTTAGGTGATGAGTGGGAAGTGGGGATTTTCCCCCAAATGTGCAGTTGGGGTGTGTAAATAGAAAAAAACTTAAGTGTTTGCCACCAAAGTTAAGTAGCATAGAGTGAAGAGACTTAAGGATGGCATTAGTAATTATTAGTCATGTGACTTTCTTAAAAATCCATCATGGATGTGATGAGATTGGGATCAGGAAGTAGGAATGAAAATTGGGGTATAAGAGGCAGGATAATGCATTATGATGGATTACTTATCCACTAGCCCTGGGGCTAGTGGATAAGAATCTTCTGCAATTAATAATGTCTGATCCCGGGAAAAAAAAATTCTGATCTTTAATTGCAGATCCCTGAACATTGATACCCCCTATTATAATGGCAAGGCTCTGGAGGAGTGCCTGAGCATTAAAAGGTTCAGTTGGTAGTATGCAATCATGCTTGAAAGAGTACTTTTTAGGATAGAGGAGGCTGGAATAACAGTCTCAGGGTTGAAATTTACTTGTTGTGTGCTAGTGCTAGATATTTTTGGACATGTTCTATTTAGGAATAGAAGGATCATTTCAGAAAAATAGAAAAACAAGGTATTTATGTTCCCAAGACAAAGAAACACTAGGGAATTTAGAGGGTTTTTAGGTATTTGTACATACTTAAGAATTTTTATTCATGATTTTTCCTTGTTATCTTATCCATTAAGGAGTTTAACAAGAAAAGTTGTTGCATGGGATTGGATAGAAGAATGTGAAGAATTATTTGAATTGTTGAAGAGAATTGTAGGAAAAGATATTCTCTTGAAGAAATAGTATTATGAACCAGGAGCTGGAAAGATTACTCTAGTGTTTGATTCAAGTGTGTCTGCAGTAGGGGGAGTTTTAATGCAAGAGGATGATGAAGGTAATGATAGGAGTTTCCTCTATGAATCAAAGACTTTTACAAAGGTAGAGTCTAGGTACTCACAGTCTAAACTGGAGTTGTTTGGATTTGGGAAGATCCTGAAGAAGTTTTGGTGGATGATTTGGGTGCAAAATTTTGAGTTTCAGGTTGATGTGCTATCACAAGTGCAGATAATTAGTAGTCCAAGTTTACCAGATGCACCTATGACTAGATGGGTGGCAAAGATTATATTATTTTCTTTTGATTTGGTTTATAGGCCAGGAAATACTTTCAAAATTCCATATTCTCTATCTAGGAGGTCATTGTGTGAAGAAGAATCTGAGGCAGAAGAATTTGAAGAAGATAAAAAGTGAATAAATAAACTAGATTATTGTTATCAGATCTTTAGTAACTATAGGAATGGTGTACAAAAATACAGTAAACTATCAGTGGATGTCTGGGAAGATATTAAAATATCAGGAAATGTTGTCAAAGATGCAAAAATAATGACAGGAGTCCATGACAACGTTAAACTAACGGATGTACAAGAAAATGAGGTTTTAGTCTGCAATGACAATAAGCTAAGATAACTTATATAAAAATATCTGGAAGTAGATACTCATGAGAGTCTAAGTGAAAATAAATTGCAAGAAGTAGATTTTGAAGCTAATTTAGCAACAAGAAGAGTTCCAAATGAAATATTTGAAGATTTAGATGATGATAATGACTTGTTGAGCAGTCAAGAAAAAAAAATTCCTTTAGAGGAAAAAATTAGAATAAGTAGTGGCTGCTTATGAGGAATAAGAGTTTTTAAGGCTATATCTGGAAGGTATTAGGCAACCAGATTATTGTGATGAAAAAAAGTGGCACAAGATTGAGAAGTGTGCAGATAATTATTTTATGAAAATTGTAAAGGTATGGAAGAATCATTCTTCATCTCCACAGTTGGTTATTCAAACTAGGGAAAGAAAAGAGAATATTCTTAGGGAATTAAATGAGTGTCTAGGAAATAGGGGTCAAGATGAAACTCATCACAGAGTCAAAGAGAGATTCTGGTGCCCTAATATAAAAGAAGAGGTAAAAGATTGGGTTAAATCATGTCCAAAATGTCAAAACAGGAGTTTCAGAAAGCCAAAAAAGAAAGAAAAGCCAACAGGTGAAGATAATATTTTTAGCAGAATTAGCTTATATAAATTTCATATAAAAGAAGGAGGCTTTGAGTATTTGATAGTGGCCAGGGATGATCTGTCAGGATGGGTTGAAGCAGCACCTTTAGTAAACCTCAAGGCAAGTAATGTAGCCTAATTTTTAAAGATATAATGGGTACATAGATACAGAGTGATAAAAATGGTAACAGTGGATAGTGGTTCTGAATTTTCAAGAGAATTCCAGGAGGTACTCACAAGCATTGGCACCAAGAATCAAGTTAAAATTCCATATTATCCAGAGGCTGAAGGAATGATTGAGATAGGGAATCAAGTAATAAAAGATGCACTAGCAAAGTTATGTGGATCTAATGGGGAAAAATGGAAAAGTTATTTTCCATTATTTGTATTTGCATATAAGATTTCAGTGAAAAGGACAACAGGATTTTCACCTTATGAAGTTATGTTTAGTCAGATAGTGGTAATACCTATTGATCTGGAAGCTGGATCTTTTCTAGGATATTATTGGGATCACGTGGGATCAACTGAGGATTTAATTCTAGAGAGGGTAGATCAGCTTGAAAGGAATTATGATTTTGTGTAAAAGGCATATGAAAGAATGATTCCAATCTGGGACAAGTCGGTAAAAAATTGGAATGAGAGTTTAGTTCATAGAATAAGGAAGCCATTGAACCTAGGGGATTTAGTTTTAGTATATAACAGAAGTCTTAAGAGCCAATATGTAAATTTTTGCAGATAGATGGAATGTTCCTTATTGGATAAGGAATCAAATTGCTGGAGGGTCCTATTTACTGAAGGAATTGGATGGTACTGAATAGAAGCAATGTGTAGCATCCAATTAGATCAAAAGATTCTACCCAAGAGTAGTGCAATTAATAAAAGAGGTATCTTCAGAATGAGAAAAAACTACCAGAACTACCTCCGGGAAGAGGCTAAAATAACAACATTAATTATGTTTACTCTGGAAAGAATTTATACTATCATCAGTATTTCAAGTGCTCTTATGGGACTCATGTGAGGCTATGACACAACTGTGATGGATAGGGCACCAGAAATTACAAAGAAACTATGGCTGAATAAGCAGTTGGAATTAGTGCCCAAAGTAGATTTTATGGATTGGAGAATTAAAATTGTTAGAAGAGATATTAAGAAACGGATGAACTTGATATAGAAAAGGCTGTCTGGGAGAATAAGAAGGTTACTGTAGACTTAGCAGAAGGTGCTAAATTTAGCTGAAGAAGATTAGAAGATGTAGTGCCCAATTTTGGAATCAGGATTCATGAAAAAGCTCAGACAATAAAGGTTAATTAACAGGCTGAGAGTTATTGAAAGATAGTAGAAGGAGCACAGAAAAGTTCTCTCTAAAAATATTTACACATGATAAGAGGCAAGTGTGCTGAAAAGCACCACACACTTTCCTCATGAATTTTTTATGTTGATGATTATTGTTATAAAAGGGAGAATAATTTAAAAAGGTGACTATGTACAAGTGCTTAAGGAGAAGGGCTTATCAGAATGAAATAAAGTAAGATAAAGTTTAATCAGAATCACCATAAAAACTGGTGGGAAATCCTTTCCATTTATTGGGCATGATGAAGTTATTGGGATATGGGCAAAAACCAGGGATTTATGTAGAACCTATTTTATTAATTAGTTGACCAATCATTTTGCTATGATTATAGTGGGAATTTAATTCATTTTCTGAAAACACAGGAGAACAATTTTATGATAATGACATGGCATCATAGATAAGATGGAGGGATGAAAAGATTCACATTGAGTGAACAAATGGAAGAGGTTGGTGAACCCATCCTAAGGAAATTTATTCACCAAAACCTTAGAAGAAAATCAAAATTAGAAGTTTGTATTTAATAATTGAAGAAATAATGAAATTACTTGTGAGTAAATTTTTGGGGTGCACAGAGGGAGAAATTACTCTCACAGTGTTTGGTATATTTGTGGAAGATTATTTCATGGTAACATTTAGTTCAAAGGATGTAAGAGATTTGGCTTTGGGTTGGATAGATATTTGTCTTTGAATATAAGTGGGAAGAGATCCACTATCAATTGGTAAAGTCTCAGTGGAAGAATGAGTAGCGCTGATAGGACTACCTATTACAGTAAGAGCGCTATTTCTATCTCCAGGAGGGAATTGCACAAATTCACTAGGAGATGAAGTATAGTCATAGGATAAAGTACCTGTCTTATGAAAAGTAAAACATTTGTAACAAGCAGCTTTAAAGGTGGAATAACTGCAAGGCTTAGAGAGAGTAAAGTTAAAATTGTGTTGACAGCAGAAGGCACAATACTGATATCTAGATAAAGTATGATTCTGAGTCATATCTACTTTGATTTTATGGCAAATAGATTTGGATAAGGAAGAAAAATAGATAATAGGGTTCTATTAATAATAAATTTGGCACTATAAAGCTGAGCAGGTAGGAAGAGTGCTGAATAGTATCCAAGTGGGAAATAATGAAGCAGAAGAATGAAGTGCACCCAATCTTAAGGGAAAAGAAGGATAGGGCTAAGATTACAAAGTTATTTACCTAAAGAATATTTTAAATCTTTTCTCAGTTTACTTCAGGCAAGGTCAATTTTTAGAGTTTTTAGGAGGAATAGAAATTTATTTTAGTTTCTTTGAAGATCTGATAAGCTCATCTCACTCTTAAAAAGAAAATAAAGGGGAAAAAATTTGGATAATAGATTTTTTAGGAATTATTTATTATTTTATAAATACAAGGATACAATATTTCCAAGCTAATTTTAAAAGGAGATGCAAATGGGTAATAAAAGAAAGAAGAAAGAAATTTCTGAGAAGAATTGAAAATTTTAGTATTATGTTTGTAATTAAGAAGAAGGATGGGACTTACTTTAGCACCTATTTAAGAAGGCATACTCCCAGTCCTCATAGATTTTATAAAAGATTGAATTAAAAGTTTTTACTAAGACAAACCAGTTTCTGACATCCCATTTGTCAAGGGAAGGGGTGTTTTTGAGATAGGTAAATACTAAATCAAATGCAGTATTGTTTTTTTAACAGTCTGGTAATAAGGTGAAGCAACAACCCAGTTGAGATTTTTCCAATATTGAGGGAAAGGAGGAAGGATTTGGGGAGCTTCTTTCTTGAATTGATCAGCTGATGTGGAAGGGGTAGTAAACCAGTCTTCCAAAATTTTTAGGTGTAGGATTATCCTTGCACTCAGGCCAGGTGAATTCAATGGTAGTGGCTGGAAAGAAAATATCACTAGGAGGAATAGCCTAGAAGGGGTCTTCTTCTAGACCTGGGATAAGAATTTTGACACAAGGA
Source organism: Hemileia vastatrix (assembly GCA_030280995.1). NCBI lineage: Eukaryota > Fungi > Basidiomycota > Pucciniomycetes > Pucciniales > Zaghouaniaceae > Hemileia > Hemileia vastatrix. The sequence continues at coordinate 28,529,330 of JASXTE010000003.1, read as the reverse complement.
GTAAGGGGTGTTTCAGCATAAAGAGTGTTAGGAATATACTAAAAAAAGAAGAGGATTTTGTAAGAAAAATAAAAAAAATTATATAAAGATATTTAAAAAGGGAAATACTTACTGTATGAATAGAATCTTAAGAGAAGATCAAGTGATGTGTAATATGAGAAGCAGTGCTTAGCCTAGGTGAGTGATGATTCTTCTTGTCTCTCTTTAGAGCAGGGAACTTGATGGCAAGATGAATCATGAGATTGGATGTTGATGCACTTGGATCAACAGCAGCACGGATACCATCTTAAATACATTTCCTCTTGCAAATTTTAAGAAAATTTCATGACTAAAGGAAGAACAAAAGAATACTGAATTATTGTTGAACAAATAAAAGAAGAAATTATAATAATAAAGAGAATGTAAAGTGAATAATCTGTTACCATGGCAAGTTTTAAAAAAGCTAAATGGAGTAATGCCATTTTTGGTACAGTGCTGAAAAAGCTTGACCCCAGTGAGATCAGATCAGACAACAGGAGTAGTACCAGAAATAAATTTTTGGGTGTTAAAAAATTGACAGATGGTGTTGATTATATTGTTATTGGCCTTCATGATGAAATAGAGAAGATGATAGAAGAGGGAAACTATTATGAAGGTAAAGTATGAGAAGATGGCAGAATGAGGAATGACTGTGAGATATGCACCTTGTTTTATAGCACCTTGGGACAGTCCCATGTAGAGGGAGACTGTGTTACAAATCTCACAGTAACATAGCAATTTTACAGTTGGAAGCAAGTGCAACAAAGAGGTTGATATGAAAGTTGGTTACAAGATGCAAAAGAGGTGTTTTCAAAAGCACAGAAAAGTATACTCTCTGTGCACAGTCTTTTAGTGCAGTATGGATATATTGGTCACAGAAAGAAAAAACTTAGAGGGAAGTGTATACTAGACTATAGGAAAAGAGTATGGTATGTACTTGAAGAAATTATGGCTAGCCTTAAAGGCACAATATAGATTTAGGAGTCAGTTTCAAGTGATATTATAGGTTTCACACTTAGATAATCACAACAGTACTTGAATTTAAGTTTACAGATACCCATTTCTGATAGATACCTATAGGAATTCTCAAAAAGGATACTAGAATGTGATCAGTTTGCAAGTGGGGAAAATAGGCAGTTCTTGATGAATAGAAATATAAGTAAGAATCTAGATAGTGGAGGGTATTTACTCAAAACTGAGGGTTCCACAATTAGTGGATACTCACATGGAAAGCACACATTCCATAATAAGTATAAAAGATGGTAAAGTACTTGTTATAAAGTTAAGGATCACAGTAATTGTAGGTTATGTAAAGATAGGTGTTGTGTGAGGCCCTAATAGTTGATTTTCCCTTAATAATGCAACCTCTATTAGAATAGACTGATACTAAATCTATACTTAGATTACTGAGATATTTAGATTAATTTTGTAGAAAGAATCTTACATTTTCCTTTCTGTAAGTAGGATCCAAGGGAGTTGGATAAACTGAAGAAAACCCTTTCCCTTTAAATAAAATAAGATTTCTTAATAATCTAAGCTAAAATTTCTACTTGATATGAAATGAGCAGTAAACCAGTATTTATTTATGGTTTTTAGATTAAAAATTGGTGTTATGTATAATGAGAAAAAGAAATACAACAGTGAAAATGTATTTAGAAAAGTTATATAAATGATTGAATATTAGTATTTTTATAAAGTTTATATTTTATTGATTTGTTGTTAAAAATGAGGACCTGAAGTTGAGACCTTTCTAATGACACCCTATAAGTATATATTTATGAGTTTTTGAGTGAAATTTATAAAGTGTTATATAAAAAAGGTTATTTAATAGGGGGTGTCAGCTCTGGTGAATCCTCACTTAACTTAAGTGTGGATTTCAAAGAAAATCAGCACTTAAATTTTGCAAAAAAGTCACTTAATTCAAAAATAGGTATTGGTTATGACTTAAAATCAGCACTTTTTTCCTGATTTTTTTTCACAACCACATGTTGGCCACATCATCCCTTCCTTACCCACCCCATCCCCTCGTCAATCCTTGGCACACACTCCTCACTGAGATTTGGAACATTTTATTGCAAAATTTTAACCAGGCATGTTTTTTTCCTTCTTTTTTTATATTTTAAGCCTCTTAACCTATTTTTCTTGTAACATACTAGTTTCATAATGCCTCCCAGAAAATCCAACATTCAAAAGGCAACTCAAAAAAAAGCTACATCACAAAGGTCTTCCCATAATGCAAGCCCCTCATTGGAGAAATGAAAGTCTGGACAGCTAAAAAAGGAAGATTATCACATCATCATCAACTTCCTCAAAGTTAAATTAAATCATTCTGTGTGTTTTGGATGTGAGAAGTCCACCCGAATTGGTTGTCTGCCTTCATCAAATGACAATGGCTTCTTGTTAATTTCAAATGAAGTAAAAAAGAAAACAAAAGGTAGAATCAAAATCAATCCTAAGAAAATTAAGGAGAGGTTCAAAGTTTATCAATCCAAATATAAAAAGGCTCATTTTGCTTCCACTTCCACCGGCTTTAGTATTGATGATGATGATTTGGAGATTGGAATTACTACTGTTTCATAAAAGCTCAATGTCATTTGTCCTTTCTATGAGGAAACGGATAATGGTTTTAGCTCCCAAGTTGATTTAAACCCTTGGTCTATACACAATACTACTAAGGATATGCTCTCTGTATCTCAACAAGCCAATAATCCTCCCAAAACACCTGAAACTCAAGGAAATCAATCCCCTCCAGCTTCTAACCATATCTCACCTAAAGATGATCCTGACTATCAAGCAGAACAATTTTTTCAGAGTAGATCTGACTCCTCAGAGCCCCAAAATTTAAATGTATCTTTACTTTCTCTTTTTTATTCAACTCATTGCTAAATTGCTCATTCTTTATTTTCTAGTCTTCTCCTAACCAAACTCAAATTTCTAAAAAGAATACAATTCCAGAAATGACTATCCTGCTTTAAAAGCTGCTTTAGATGAAATTTATGAACCCTCTAGCTTAAACTCCAAAATAAAGTGTTGGTCTTCAACTTCAAGGAGCTTGAACCTTCTTTTAAAATGTGGTAATACTCCAACCACCTCTTTATCCTCTCTTGATGATTATTTTGAGAAAAAATATATAAGTAACATTCAGTCACTATATATCTTCTTCAATAACATATTTACTTTTTTCAATTCAATTTTCTCAGAAAAATTGTCTATTGCAAAAAACACCCTTAAATTTTAGAAGAAGAAGTTTGATCACATGCTATTGTAATATGAAGGTCCTTAGATTTGGAGGAAAATTTTTTTTGCTTCAATCAAATTTTGAAAAGACTAAATTTGAGGCAGAGGATATGGAAAGAGCTCACCTTTTCTTGGAGAAAACAAAAGATCTGAATTTCAAAGAGAAATGACCAGTTGTGAATTGTAAAAACAAGAAAATTTAAAAAAAAAGAATCCATTGCAGAATGTAAAAAAAATGGCCAATCATCTGAGGACATTAAAAAATTACTTGACTTTTTTAATTTTTTAATTGGTTTTTTGGTTAATGGTTGCCAAATGACTATGATAGTTACTTTTAACCTTATCAAAAATAGTTATATCATTAGATTCTGATAACACCATTTTTCCTCACTGGAATCTAAAATATGGCACTTTTGGAATTACAGATGGTAAAATAATACTGACACTTGAGCAAAAATCCTCATCACCAACATAATTTTATCATATCACCACAAATTTGAATTTCTAAATAGAGCTAAGTAATCAAAATTCTATATCTGTTTGAAAAATTTGACAATACCCTCCCCTGAATTTTGTTGAAGCAACGAGTGGGTATCACCAAATTTTTCAAAGTCATCAATTTTCCATTTCAGATTTGAAAATTTGGCAAAACCTATTTAAGGAAACTGGTAGTTAGGCACTGATTTTATTGGGTATTCTACAGTTGCTTAAAACATTGATTGATAAATACTGAGTATTAATTTAAGATTTGATCAGTTAGTCAGGGTGTATAATTATAATATGAGATTATATATAGTGAATGCTGTTTGCTTAATTTCTCTATCCAATCTTATATTTTTCCATTAACAAAAACTGATTTATCATTTTATATTTTCTTATCTTTAACTTATTATATTGATATTTGTGATAAAATCCGTGTAACTATTTCATCTATCAATCACTGGGGACATGTGATTGAATATGTTACAATCAATGGGTTTTTACTTATAACTTACAAATCTCTTTTAAATAACTTAAAGGTGATTTGAGGAGTTTAAGGTAGATTAAAAGTCTAAAAATCTTTTCATGTGTTCTCCAAGTAAAGATATACCTGATACTTCTTCTTTCAATTCTGATAATACCTCATCAACATCAACCTCTTGGCAAGTGGCTGAAACTAGTACTTCATCTAATCCTACATGCCCCTACATCTCTTTGACTATGTCAGATCAGTTGAATGAGAAGCTCTTGAGAGTGGTTCTCAACTCCAGGAATTTTTTGTTTTGGAAATCAATTATTGAGTTCTATTTTATCTCTTATGATTTAACTTGTCATATTACTTGTGCTTCCAAGCCCAATGATGCTGATTGGAGTGACTGGAATAAGGGTGAAGCTAGATCTTGGTTAATACTAGTTAACACTGTTGGACCAAGGGATTCATTACTGATCTCAAAGGCCAAATCCACTTATCTTGCCTATCAAAAAATTATTTCCAATTATTTTGTGGGAAATGCCTCTATGGTATCTGATCTATTGGATTAGTTCATTTATCTGAGATGGGATGGAGCTTCATCTCTTAGGGAGCATTTGGGTGAATTTAAAGAGATGGAAAACGTGTTGGTAAATAGTGCCTCCAGTGACCCAGAGCTTTCTATTCCCTCTAAAGTGGTAGAAATGATTCTTATCAAAATTTTTCAACACAAGACCATGTTGTGAATCATTCAAAACCTTTTTCAGAATTTTAAGAATTTTACACTAGAGCAAGTTTATGATAGTCTCAAATCAGAGTCAAATTTCAGGTTGTGTGATGAAAATTCTAGTGATAACACTCTAAAATTTCAGGAAAAAAAGAAAAAACTACTTATGGCTCTCATTCACCTGATAAAAAAGGCAAAAATAATGTCAAGTGTAAGCTAGGTCATGTTTGTCACAGTGATGGCAATTGTATCACCAAACTACTTGAGGAGTTAAAAAAACTCAAAGTTTTGTTGCACTCTAAAAAAAAGAAAGCCACACCTTCTGAGGAAGCTTCTGAAGCAGCTTTATTGGTTGTTGAACATGAGCATGAAGAATCAGTGTAACCAGCTGGAACAAAAACTTGAACACTCATTTTGTACTTGATTCAGGAGCAACTTTGCATATGGTTCAGAATAAGGGAGTTCTCTGTAATGTTTAAATTCTTCTCCCTTGAGTAAAAATTGATACTTCTGGAACCAAAGTTTTGATTGAAATTTTTTCTGGTGACTTTGTCATTAGTCAAAAATTTGTTCTGCACAATGTCTTAGCTGTAGATGAAATTTCTGCCAACTTAATCTCAGTCAATAAGTTGAATTGTCTAGGATATATTATTGTTTTTGATCGTGTTGAAACAAAAGTCCTTAACTCAAATGGACAGCTTGTTGCAAAGCTTAATTATAGAGGTCAAAAACAAAACTTGTGGTACGTTACAAATCAGGATCTATTATCAAATGAATTGAGTCTTACACTGTTTTAGCAGCATCAACAATTAGGGCATCTGAAAGATAAATCTACAAGAAAGTTTCTCATTGAAAAGGGTATTGATTTTGTTGATGAAGGATATGAGTGTTTTACATGCCTAAAAGGAAGAATGGTAAAATTACTCTTCCTGTTGTCCTTTCCACTAGAAACTGCACCTCTTTTTTGAATTAACTTGGATGTTATAGGGCTTATTAAACCACCTAGTATTGGGGGTCATAGATATGTAGTTACATTCATAGATGACTTCACACAATATTTGACTGTTTTTATTATGAAATGCAAATCAGAATTTTTCTCTAAATTTCTTATTTATCAGGCTGATGTTGAAAATAAGTTGGAGTGTAAAGCTAAATTTTTGAAATGTGATAGGGGAGAAGAATATTGTGCTGGGAAATTTATTGATCATTTGAATAAATGTGGTATTACTCAAGAACAGGCACCAGATAGGACACCTCAAAACAACTCTGTTGCTGAGAAATTCAACAAGACCCTCATAGATAAGTTTTGTACTGTTATGATAGACTCTACATGCCTGGCTCCACTCTGGGGAGAGTCTGTTATGAGTTGTGTTTACCTGTTGAATATGCTCCCTCACTCCAAACTCAAGTCAAAAATGCCACAAGATGTCTTAAATAGTTTTCTTCCATGTGAAGGTAATCATTCAGTTGACTACTCATTTCTTTGAAGGTTTGGTTTACTTGCCATTCAACACAGTTCCAAGGAAGATAGTCATCATAGATTTCAGCTTCAGGGTATTGAGTGTGCAATTGTGGGTAATGAATCTAACTCTGAAATTTATCGGCTGTATGATTCATTAAAAATAAAAATTATTGTTTTAAAAAATGTAAAAATTCTTGAATCAAAAAATTATTTTAATGAACCAATTGTTTCCATTAAGGTACCCGATTATGTACTTTTACCATCTTCCTTTAACACTTTCATTAACTCACTGGCACAAACTTAAACATCTTCAAAAGTGGCTCTCTTACCTCTGTCATCTTCTGATAACCCATATCACACCTCTGTCCCTGGTGAGGAATTAGGTGTTTTAAATGATGATCATGTAGAGGGCACACAAAGGAAGGGTCAGTGAATTAAACTTACCCTCCAATGTCAAACACCTGAATCAAACTTAAGTGACAATCCTATAGTATCTCTTCCAGATGACTCTGAGGCTAGTGTCTCACCTACCTCTAAAATTTCTTGCATCATGGAAGAGCAGTGAGACAATGTAATCCACCAGCTTACTATGGCTATATTGCCAGCAATACATCAGATACTCCTACATATAAGCAAGCATTGAATAGTCCAGAAGCTGAATTATGGTGAGAGGCTATGGATAAAGAATTTGATTCTTTATGCAAGCATCATGTTGGAGAGCTGGTAAATAAAATAAAGGAAATGAAGGTCATTGGGGGTACTTGGGTCTTACCTAAAAAAAGGGATGAACTTGGTAGAGTTATCAGATTTAAGACATATTAGGTTGCGTTGGGAAATCTTCAAAAGGAGGGTGTTGACTATGGAGAGACATGCTTCTGTAGGATTTATGGAAACATTTAGGCTTATAATGTCACTTTCAGCTGCTTGATAATGGTCTATTTCACTATTTGATGTTTCAACTGCCTTTCTTCATGGAATAATGAAAGATAAAGTTTTTGTTACACAAGTCAAAGGATATAAAATAGGTGGTAAGAATAAGGTTTGGAAGTTATAAGAATCACTCTATGGCACTTTTCAAGCTCCTCAACAGTGGAAAGAAAAGTTTGTCAATGTCATGACAAAATTGAATTTCACGGAGGCCAAAGGAGATGAATCACTTTTTATATTTCAAAATCAGAAAGTATTCCTTTTTATCATCTCCATGTGGATGACAGACTGGTTTTCTCAAATTGCGTTAAAACCATAAAATGATTTCATATTGATTTACAGGCGCATTTCATGTTTAAATGGATAGAGAACCCAACTTATCATTTGGGTATCAAAATTTTATATCTTGATGATTACATCACATTAACTCAAGAGTCTTATGTTAATGAGTTGGCTAGACGTTTTGATTTGTCTGAGTGTAAGAAGCTATCCACACCACTTTCAGTAAAATGTCATCTGCTTGATCAATCATCTGAGGAGACTGAAGCCAGTAAGATTCTTATCAGGAGCTTATTGGTCCTTTGAGTTATCTAGCTGTTTCAACAAAACTGGAAATTAGTCAAGCCCTTAATGCTCTTTCTAAGTACAACTCAAATCACTCATCCTATAACTGGAAACTTTCTCAGATACTTTTACATGACTTGGATCATGCTAATTTCAAGGCCACTAGATGTTCAGTAATGTCACGCGCCACGTGACACTCGAGGCGAAATCAGCTCATTAAATCAATAATATCGAGTCCTAAATCTATACTCGAAGCGCAGAAAGCAATTCTCCATAGCAACTGCGATTTCCTTTGTGTACTTACTATTTAACTGCGCTAGCCTAAACTCTAAATCTAAATTAGTCAATCTCCCAATAGGGTGCCTTAGTCCTTTTCAATAAGCAACGCACAGCGCTAGGTTCAACGAAATAGTACAGTAGTAGTTTTCATTAAAGTTTTGTTAATTAATTAAAAAGGGGTAAATTGAGCATGGACGGATATTTAGCGAAGAGGGTCTAAGTGTATGTTAGTAATGGTGCAATGGAAGGGAGGTCAATGCGAGGAGGAACAAAGGATATAAAAGGGGTTGGGTATTTGGTTCGATATTCCTTAGAATTAAATTATAAAATCGTATTTACATTAATAGTGGTAAATCTTTAAAGTTAAAATCATTGTTACTGTATCTTTCTCTTATTTTCTCAATATTCATTTCTAAATCCTAAATCTTTGATTATTGAGTTTCCAACCCTTTGTGAGATTTTAAGAATTACTATTACCTCTGAAACTAGTCTATAATTCTTCTCGAACAAACCTCGAACCTGTAGCTATTACTTTGAGTGACCTTCGAATCATTTCCTCGAATCATTCCTCTGTGCTTCGAAGAAGTTCCTAAATCCCTCATCTCACTTTCAGGAACATCCTTGACCTTGTGCGTAGGTCGTCCGGTGACAGTATAATTTAACTCTCCGTAGTTCTCATTCTTTGCACTACTACGTCCTTTTAGGTGTTTCTAAAATTTTAAATGGCACCTGTTCAACGCACTCCTCCTACGGGCGCTACTACTAGAGCTTGCGCAAGAGGCAGGCCAACAGCCACAAGGTCTGTTTCTCGCACTCACTCTTTGGAACCACTCGACCTTAGGGAACAGCAACATTCAGTTCAATCTGTAGAAGACATCCCACAAGATTTTGAGGATTCTAGTGACGAAGAAGAAGGAGAGGATACAATGCACGAGGCACCATCCGCCCCTGCCAATCACCCTTCTGGCCAATCCTCAGAACCTGGACCATCTAACTCTCTGGAAGATTTCATGAGACTTTTCATGAAACCCCTTTCAAATCCAACGTCTTCAGAGGGATCTAAGTTCAAAACTCCTTCTATGAGATCTCCTGACAAATTCGACGGAGATCACCCCGACAGATTGCAACCCTTCTTGCAAACCTGCAAGCTACTGTTCCATAATGACCCTCGAACCTTTAACAGCGACCGATCAAAGGTTTTTTACGCTTCCTCATTCCTAGCCGGGAAAGCAGCAAGATGGTTCAAACCTTATCTGCTCATGCTTTCTTCAACAGAAACCCACTTACTTATCAATAATTGGGAAAAGTTCGAAGACCAACTTTTTACGTTGTTTGGGGACCCTAATGAAACGGACAATGCCAAAATTGAACTTGATTTTCTTTGCATGAGTGATAATGGTAAAACCTCTGAATATATCTCAAACTTCAGAGCACTTCAAACTCAAGTAGGTTGAATTGATGCTGCCCTTAAGTATCATTTCAAGAAAGGACTTCCTTCGAGGATTCTAGATCAATTAAATCTTCACGGTCAGAAGATGACTACTTTAACGGATTTAATGGATCGAACCCTCGAACTTGACGGTGTTTATCAAGGACGACTTCAACATCGTCGATATGCCAACAAATCTCAAGGCCTAAATTTTAAATCGGGACCTTCTTCACACCCACGACCAAATCAATCCTCCTCGACTCAATCCAAACCCAATAAGGGAAAGGATAAACCTCGACCAAAAGGCTTGACCCCAGGCGATATCAGCAAAGTACTGGATCCTAAAGGGGAACTTAAAGAAGCTGAGAGGAAGAGACAAGCAGATAATGGGTTATGTATGTATTGTGGGGGTAAGCACAAGTTGGAAGACTGTGTAAAGTTGAAGGAAAGAGAAGGTACTAGTTCGAAGTCAAAAAACTAGTAGATAGTTTACTTGTGTGCAAAGCAAACTATCTTATCTCTCCCAGTGCACAGAACCTCCATGTCTTAAAGACTGGAGTTGCCTTAAACCGCTTGAGATTCATTCTTTTTAAGGAGGATATCCCCTTCAGTTGTCTTATAGACTCTGGAGCTTCAATTTCTTTTGTTAGTTTATCTTTTGCCGAGAAGATTCAACTAACATTTACAGATATCGATCAAACTCCAATCTATTTGGTCAAATCAGAGGAACCCAAATATTGGGTAAGTAAGAAAGTTTTATGGGTTTTCAACTTTCCGAACTTTCCCCCCTTCGAGTGGGAATTATCAGTCTTGGACGCCCCAAGGATGGACGATACCATTCTTGGCCATGACTTTTTAACGCATTGGAATCCCGAAATTGATTGGACACGGGGATTGATCACCCCACGCTCTAAGTATATTTCTGATTCTTCAATGCAGGTCAATAGGGAGTTAAGCAACCCACCTGACAACGTCCTGCTAGAGGACAAGTCTCTGCCAGATGACTTGCAAGCATCAGATCCTTCTCTAAATGAGCAATTGGCTAACCCTTCTAGCTCGATGACTTCACTCAAAGAGGATTTAAATTGCCTCGAAGTAATCGAATTCTGCTCTCTCAATATAGGTATTCCCTCGACAGATTCTCTCGAAGATGAAGAGGACGACCAAATCAACATTGAAGCCATTAAATCAACTCTACCTGAAATCTACCATGATTTCCTCGATGTTTTCTCAATCCGTAAGGCCGATAAGTTACCACCTCATCGACCCTACGATCATCAAATAGAGTTAATAGGCCCAGTACCTCCGGCAGGTCCTGTCTATTCTTTATCAAAGGACGAATCTCAAGTTCTTCGAGACTACATTTCAGAGAATGTAGCCAAAGGTTTCATCAGAGCCAGTAAATCTCCAACCGGCTCCCCTGTCCTCTTTGTAAAAAAGAAGGACGGTAGTCTTAGGTTGTGTGTTGACTATAGAAAGCTCAACACAGTCACGAAGAAGAATGCATATCCTGTTCCTCCTATGTCATTACTTCTTACCCCTTTCAATGGTGCTAATTTCTTTTCTAAAATTGATCTTAGAGGCGCTTACAATCTGATTCGCATTGCGGAAGGTCATGAACCACTGACTGCAATGCGCACTAGATTTGATAGTTTTGAATATTTAGTTATGCCTTTTGGATTATGTAACGCACCTTCAACTTTTCAAACTTTTGTTAATGATATCTTTCAAGATGTTGTTGAACAATTTGTAGTCGTCTATTTAGATGATATTTTAATATTCTCAAAAACACTGGATGAACATATTCATCATGTTTGACAGGTCCTAAATCGTCTTTGAGATCATGGTCTTTACGCCAAGCATAATAAATGCGAATTCCACCTCAAATCAATTGATTTCTTGGGTTTTACGTTTTCCACTGACGGTTTAGTCATGGATGACAAAAAAGTCCAGAAAATCCTGGAATGGCCTGAGCGCAAAAACATTAAATCACTCCAAGGATTTTTGGGTTTTGCAAACTTCTATAGAAGATTTATTAAAGATTACTCTAAAACTATTTCCAATCTTACTTCTCTTCTTAGAAAAGACATTCCTTTTGTTTTTACTTCTACAGCATGAAAGGAATTCGAAGCACTAAAAACAGCGTTCACCACAGCCCCAATTCTTCAACATTTTGATCCTTCTGCCTCGACAATAGTTGAGACGGATGCGAGCAATTATGCTATTGCAGGGGTCATCTCCCAATTAAATCCTGAAACAAATTTGTTTCATCCTGTTGCTTTTGAGTCACGCAAACTCATAGCCGCAGAATTAAATTATGAAATTCATGACAAAGAGATTTTAGCTATTATCCATTGTCTTAAAAAATGGCGTTCTTTTCTTCTCAGCCTAGATAGTCCTTTTCAAATTTTAACAGATCATAATGCTTTGAAATACTTCATGTCTGCTAAAGTGTTAACCAGGCGTCAAGCCAGGTGGGCTGAATTTTTGTCTGAATTTTCTTTCTCTATTTCCTATCGCCCAGGAAAAAACTGCATTGTCCCAGATATCTTGTCACGTCGGGACGACGTTTACCCACAGCGGGGGGACACCTTTGCTGACAAGAACCCAGCAAATTTGCAATCAATCTTCAACGAATCAATGTTAACGACTCATCAACTTAATTCGATGACAATTCAATCTTTTCGAAATCCACTATCCAACATCCTCGAAGCTCAGTCGAAGGACGATTATTGTTTAGGGTTAAAAGACAAAATACTCTCGAAGCAAGGGGCCAAAAGATTTAGTATTGAATCAGGTCTATTAGTCTTTGAAGGTAGAGTAGTCATACCCGACAACAATGAGATAAAATTATGGATTTTCAATAGTCGACATGATTCTCCGTTAGCTGTTCATTTTGGGGTTGATAAAACCTACCAGTTAATAGCAAGGGATTTCTTCTGGCCAGGTATGACCAAGGAAATCAAGGCCTATATAAAAGCTTGTTACGAATGTGATAGGAATAAGGCTCCCCGTCACCGGAAGCATGGGTTGCTTCAACCACTTCCTATTCCCTCTAAACCTTGGAATCTTTATCGATGGATTTCATTTCTCAACTTCCTATTTCTAATGATTTTGATGCTATATTAGTAATAGTAGATAGATTTTCAAAAATGTCTATTTTTATTAAAACCACTACTACTGCTACAGCAGAAGATTTGTCAAAATTGTTTCTAGAATATGTATTTTCTAAACACGGCTTACCGAATGATATTATTTCAGATAGAGGCTCATTGTTTGTATCCACATTCTGGACCCAACTGTGTCGACAACTCAATATCACGAGGAATCTCTCCACGGCCTATCACCCTGAAACCGATGGTCAAACAGAAAGAGTTAACCAAATCCTCGAACAATATCTTTGAATGTATGTCAGTTACCAACAAGATGATTGGACCACATGGTTACCATTGGCCGAATTTGCTTATAATAACTCGACTCATTCTTCAACACGACAATCTCCCTTCGTAACCATTTATGGACGACATCCTCGATTCAACTCAATCCATGTAGGAACTAATCATCCTGTGGAACATTATCTTCAAACTATATCACGACTCCAAGAGGAACTTAAAACAAATTTGGAATCAGCGATTCGAAGATACAAGGAACAGGCCGACAAACATCGATAATCTGCTCCTTCCTTTAAACCAGGCAACAAAGTATGGCTCAACGCACGAAACATTCGAACAACAAGACCATCAAAGAAACTGGCTGAAAAGCGCTTGGGACCTTTTGAAATCAACTCTGAAGTCTCTAAAACTGCATTTCGACTCAAGTTACCTCCTAAATGGCAGGCGATTCACCCTGTTTTCCATGTATCTCTCCTGGAACTGGCTCGAGAAATATACCTGGGCAAGAACCAACCCCCTCCGGAACCGGTGGAAGTAGAAGATCATCTAGAGTGGGAAGTAAGTTGTATCCTTGATTCAAGAATACGCAAGGGGAAACTTCAATACCTCGTGGAATGGGAAGGCTTCCTCAATGACTCAGACAAAACATCCTGGGAACCAGCCATCAATGTTTCTAACACCCCTGAACTCCTAAAATCTTTTCATTTGAAATATCCTTTAAAACCAAAACCTTAAAAAATTCCTTTATTTAAAATTTTCTTTTCTTTTTCTTTCTTTCTTTAAAATCTAAAAAACACCTCTTAAATTTCTTAGCCTTGTTTTCTTTTTTCTCTCTTCTTATTTCTTTCTTCTCCTTCTATAAAATTTCCTCCAAAACCAACTAAAAATAAAATCAAAATTAAAATTAAATAAAATAAAATAAAATAAAATAAAATAAAATAAAATAAAATAAAATAAAATAAATAGAATAAATATAAATAAATAAAATAAATAAAATAAATAGAATAAACATAAATAAAAATAAAAAACTCTTAAATCTCTCTAAATATTTTCTTTCTTTTCTTTTTCAATTCTTGAAATACATTCTTTTCTTAAATTTAAAATTCTCTCCAAAAATTTCTCTTCCAAAAAATTTGTTCTCTCTTTAAAAACTTTCTTTCCTTCGAATCATCAAATCTTGTACGACACGACCATTTCCTCGAACTTAACTTCAACCTCCAAAATCTCCCTATAATAATTCTTCAAAACAAATAATTCTTCTTTTCAAATTCTCTTAAAATTCCAAATTCTGTTTTTTTTTCTTTTCTTTCTTCTTCCTTTCTTAAAAAAAAAAAAAAAATTTAAAATCCTCAATTTAACAAACTCATCTCAATCACAATACCGTTTTTCTTTTTTTTTCTCTTTCTTTTCTTACATAAAAATTTCCTTTTAAAAACATTAAAACTTCCTTCAATTAAACAACCTTTTTTCTTTCTTTAAATTTCTTCTTTCAAATTCTAAAATTTTTTATTTTAAACTTTTTTTTTCGTTTTCTCTCTCTCTCAAATCTTATAAAATTAATAACATTCTCCTACAATAAAAAAATAAAATAAAATAAAATAAAATAAAACTAAAATACAAATTTTTTTTCTACTTCTTTACATCTCCTTTTCATTTCAAATCTTTTCTTTTAATTTCTCTCGAACCAATCTTTTCATTTTCTCCAAAACTACCCTTATCTCCTTCCTGCATTTCTCAAATACCTCCTCCTCTCCCATCTCCAAGAGCTCCTCTGCCACGTCGAAGGAAGCCGCATCGATAATTGTGTAGACCTCCCCACATAATTCTTCCACGAACCTTACTCATTGACCTTGACAAGGTTTCTTCGACCACACCTGGTCCAGGGTGTCTTCGGGCCCTTCAACTACTTCCGTGGCCGGAGGGTTTGCCTCAGTTGGTATAACCGACGCAGGCTCCGCAATCGGCTCTTCAAGGTTATTCGATGTCTAAAACAAAACTCATCAGTAACTTCATCCTTAAAATAAACAAATAAAACTTACCTCGAAGATGGGGTCAGGCTCTAAAAATAACCTTGGCGCCACTTTGACCTCTACCTCTCTCTCTTCCTCGTCGTCCTCGATGACCACCCGTCATTTCTTGGGTGCCCGCCCTGGAACAGGGACTTCATCTTCATCTTCCTCCACCAACTCGTCAACCTCTTCCTCGACACCTCGCTTCGAACTTGTGGCCTGGGTTACCCAGGTTGAGATCTCATTGTTTAATTCCTTATCATTTTCCCCCACCGATTGTTCATCTTCGATTGAGACATCCCAAATGTCTTCTGGTTTTAGGAATTACCCAAAACTTAGTCTTGGTAAATCGCTTTTCGATTTCTGCATTCTTCGTCAACGCATCGCACGCCACTTGCCTCCAAGGGCAAAACTCGCATTTCTGGCGAGGGCCTCGAGTTGCCGTACTTTCGACACAGAAATACTCCATACTTTCACAAGCCGTGCAAGTCTGTGAAAACTGTCGTGTGATCATTCCCCCATCCGCTTTAGGGTGTGGAGGCGTAGGTGTGGGAGTGGGGCAGTTCATTATAAAAAAGAGTAATTAAGAAGTGAAAAAAAAAATTATTAGAAGAAGGGAAACTAGTGTGGGAAGATGGCTCAAGCTCAACGGAGTTCGCAATTTTTTATACCCGGGCATCTGTCACGCGCCACGTGACACTCGAGGGGAAATCAGCTCATTAAATCAATAATATCGAGTCCTAAATCTATACTCGAAGCGCAGAAAGCAATTCTCCATAGCAACTGCGATTTCCTTTGTGTACTTACTATTTAACTGAACTAGCCTAAACTCTAAATCTAAATTAGTCAATCTCCCAATAGGGTGCCTTAGTCCTTTTCAATAAGCAACGCACAGCGCTAGGTTCAACGAAATAGTACAGTAGTAGTTTTCATTAAAGTTTTGTTAATTAATTAAAAAGGGGTAAATTGAGCATGGACGGATATTTAGCGAAGAGGGTCTAAGTGTATGTTAGTAATGGTGCCATGGAAGGGAGGTCAATGCGAGGAGGAACAAAGGATATAAAAGGGGTTGGGTATTTGGTTTGATATTCCTTAGAATTAAATTATAAAATTGTATTTACATTAATAGTGGTAAATCTTTAAATTTAAAATCATTGTTACTGTATCTTTCTCTTATTTTCTCAATATTCATTTCTAAATCCTAAATCTTTGATTATTGAGTTTCCAAACCTTCGTGAGATTTTAAGAATTATTATTACCTCTGAAACTAGTCTATAATTCTTCTCGAACGAACCTCGAACCTGTAGCTATTACTTTGAGTGACCTTCGAATCATTTCCTATAATCATTCCTCTGTGCTTCGAAGAAGTTCCTAAATCCCTCATCTCACTTTCAGGAACATCCTCGACCTTGTGCATAGGTCGTCCGGTGACAAGTAACTGGATTTGTAATCATGCTCAATGGGAGTCCAATTTCCTGGAAGAGTAGATGGAAAAAAGTGGTAACCCTTTTGGTCACTGAAGCTGAATACATTTCAATGTGTTAATGCGCAAAATCACTGGTTTGGCTCTCAAAATTGATATGGTCACTCCTCAACTTCTTAGTCAAATAAATGAACTGGATCTGTTTTGCGATAATAGTGGGGCCATCTTCTTGTTGAAGGAGGCTAAAATTAATGAGCGCTCAAAACATATTGATATTTGTTATCATTGGCTGTGACAGAAAGTTAAATGTAATGAAATTAGGATTGTTAATTGTTCCACTATAGACATGCTGGCCAACATGTTTACCAAACAACAACCACAAATTTGTTTTGGTAGTGATAAACAGCATTAAAATCTAATCATTTCTGAAGAAGGGAGGGTATTGAAGGAAACTGGTTTTTAGGCACTGATGCTCTTGGGTATTCTACACATGCTTAACACATTTATTTATATATACTGAGTATTTCTTAAATATGTGATCAGTTATTCAGGGTGTATAATGATAATATGAGATTGTATATAGTGAATGCTGTTTGCTTAATTTCTCCATCCAATCTTATATTTTTCCATTAACAAAAACTGTTTTATCATTTTATATTTTCTTATCTTTAACTTATTATATTGATATTTGTGATAAAATCTGTGTAACTATTTCATCTATCAATAACTGGGGACAGGTGATAGAATATGTTAAAATCAATGGGGTTTTACTTATAATTGAAAAATCTCTTTATAATAACTAAAAGTTTATTTGAGGAGTTTACGATAATACCCTCCTCTGCATTTTATTGGAGTAAGGGTTGAAAATCACTAAAATTTAATATAATTCCATAAATTAATAAATGAATAAACAAGATAAATCAAATTCACTAGTTATAAATTAATGATAATTCCTCAAGCCAAAATGTGGACCAAGTCTAGAGACTAAGTTTGGGAATTTCCACAGATATAGGTGAGATGAGCCCCATGAAACAATTTAATGTTATCATGATTACTGTTTATAAAACACAAGGTCTTTTGCTCATTACTTTAGTTTAGTAAATTTAAATATCAGATTTATTTAATAAAAAATTAGGAAAGAATAAAAAATAGTTGATGAATTTTCAAATCCCCATACTTTTTTGATCTACCTAAAGTTTTATTTAATTTATTACTTTAACTTCCTTTTTTACCTTATTTATCCTTTGGATTAGATTTCAACTTATTTGGAATGAGCAGACAAAATGAGTAAAGTTGTGAAAATATTCCAAACCTGGAGGAGATTTTGTTGTTTGGTGATTATCATGAAAAGTGTTCCAAATTTATTTGATGATTCCATTTTCTAATCCAAAATTGATTATACACCTATGATCCAGGAAATATAAACTGTGCCCTTTGATTTCAGCAGATGAAGGAATAGGTTTTCTAGTAATAGGATTGATATAAGAGAATATCCCCAAAGTAAGATCATTTGCATCTTGCAAATTGGTATGTATCTTGTTATGAAAATCAGAATGGTAATTATAACATTAAAAAAAATAGATACTCATTGCTAATTTCTTCCCATTCTGAGTCACACCAATTGGGAATTCCGACTTGGGTTTCAAGTTTGTGATTTTTTTAAAAAGCTTTATTACAGAGTTTTTTAAGTCAAAGAGCAAGAAAAGAGTTAAAGGAAGTTAAAGAGTCCCATTTTTGAAAATCATTATCTATTTCTGCTTTAGATAAATATCTGAGCAATGAATAGATGCCTATAAAATTAAAATGAGTGAAGTATATTAAGAATGAATCAATAAAAATTTTTATACTTACCAAGAGAATATCCTTTAATAAATCCTGGTCTCCTCCAAAACCAATCATGATACCACAAAGAAAATTATTATTCCTTATTGGTAAGTGAGACATAGCCATTTGATATAGTGTCATAATAAGATCAGACAGTTGAATTAAGGATTCATCTTTAAGTCCATCAAATGAATGATTTTTGTAAATAAATTGAGCTTTAAAAGTATTACTGATTACAGCCTTAATGTCAGCCTATATATCCTTAGGACTGAGTATTTCTTATTCTTAAAATAAGATAACCTTAAGTAGATTAAGCTTATATCTTAAAAATAAGGTTAAAATAATAATATATATTATTTTATTATATATATATATAATTATTATTCTTTTATATAACCTATAGTAGTTTAAATAGCTTATCCATGGCCTAATAATACTTATTAAGGTGTTAATGGAGTCATAATATACTTATCTTAAGTTATATGAAGTAATTATTGACATACATAAGCTTATATGTATACATAAATCTCATATTCAGTGAAATATGCAGTATATTATGTATATTTAGGTATATAAGTGGGTTTTAGCCCCTTAATAGCCTATAACCTTTGTTTTTCTGCTTATTTTAGGTCATATGGACGAAATCAGTGGACTCACAACGCCTACAGAAGCATAGACACCTATATCAGGCGCATACACCCAGTTTGGACAACTCAAATTACTTCCTTGGATGGTTATTCACGGATTTATGGGTTGGAAGGATGTTTCTGGGTTAATGTGGATGCTTGGGGATGTTATTGGGGGCTTGTAAATTTTATTTTTTTCCTTTATATGCTTTTAGTTTCATTAAATCTCTTTTTGATTATTTATTTTACCTGTTTCTTTATGGTATCCGCTTTTATCTGGATTTTTTATTTATGGTATGGATCAGTGTTATTATTAATAGTGATGGAGGGTCCTTACTGCAGGTCTGGGTGTTGAAACTGCTTGAAGTTGACGCCATGGGGAGGTGATGGGCCCTCACAGTGGTGTAATTGCCGGGGATAGCAGTGACATCATCTGGATTGAAGGTCTGTGCACTCCAGTGGATTTGGGTATAAGTAAGGAGGGATTTTGACGGTTATTTATCATCATTCAATTACTACAACTCCAAAAAACACTACTATACCATTATTTACCTTTAGAAACATATTATAAAGCCACTATAAATTGATTTTTTCTTTATATAAGCTATAACTATATTTTATTCATCTATTTTCCACCACTAGCACACACTTAAATCCAAGTATTGTGAGTTTTACTTGAGTATAACTATTTTATTAGTCTTCCCCTGAGGTTTAATCACTAAATCATTTATCAATAAGTAGTAGGACCATAAATAAACACTATTATATCATACTTATATACTAGACTATACTGACAATTGGGGGTCTTTCCTTATATTTTACTTATTATTTAGTATAAGCCTTGGGACGTGATTTTTACCTTAGTACAGCTCAAAATTAACCAAATATTTGGGTCTGCTGCATATTAGTGGGTCATCATAACTCATTGATTGCGGAAAAGAACCCTTAAAATAATTGTACTAATTTTTTATCATAAAAATTAGATATTTACAGTAGTAACTGTACCCAATATAAACCCAATTTCACTTGGTATTTGGACACCAATATAACACCCAATTAAATTGGTATTTGGTTAAAGCTTGGTAAGCTAATTATTCACCCTTATAGAGGTCTAGTTAAACTTATTATTATATTTTTAACAGACTTTTTCGAATTTTTCTTACATTTTATTTAAATAAATAAAGATATAAATTCAGGGTAAGCTCCATTGCTTTTTATTAGTAATATAATTGCTAACATCTTTTGTCTACTAATTCCATAGAGTTTTTTCCTTTTGTAGACGTAAAATATTGTCATTTTTAACAATATGAGTGCTCCCCAGGACAGTGTAAGTGAAAAGCCTGCTTATAATACCAGGTCTAAAGCTAACAAAAACTTTCCAGAACATCACCATGGAGGGACAACAGTACCCCCAGCCAGAAAGCATGAGTATAGAGGAAAAGGACGCCCTCTTAAAAAAGATAACTATAAAAAAGACATCTCCTCCTCTTCAGGATCAACTGTCCCACCTGGCCAAACAGGTTCTGAAGTTGGAGGAATCAAAATCTCTCATGTTCAAAGAGGTAGAGCAGTTGCAAAACAATTGCAAGGTAGGGTTTCAGCAGATGAATCAGGCATTGGCAGAATTAAAGGGAGGCCAGCCCAGTCAATCAAATCAGCAACCCCCTACCCAAGGCGGGTCAACTCACTCCCAGGAGAAAATCCTGGTAGACAAATGAAAATGGGACTGGTTTCACCAACAGTGGACAAGCCACAGTTGCAACAGGGATCCACCCCCTCATCTGACTTCCTCAGCTCACCCTTACAAAGGAAAAAAGCGCCAAAAATCAGGACTGGCAACCATCCCTTGGTAAGTAGATTGCCCTCTCAGATTGAACATAATACTGATAATTACAATATAGGTAATTCTATTGATGTTAAATCTGTACAAAAAATAGAGGAGGATTTAAGAAATTTAGGTTTTAGAGTAGATACACCTGACTTGTCTTTTGTCCACAATAACAGTACTATTTACAAGAATAATACAGTTAACCCTCAGTTGCAACCACCTACTAGTGAGATGAGAAGTTCACAGGAGAGTGAGAGAATTGAAAAGGAGGACATGGAATATTTTAACAATAATCCAACTGTCCATAGAATTGTTTCAGCATTGTGGAATAGAATGACTGATTGTGAGGAACAGACAGTTAAGCTCACTAGTGATACAATTTCATCCTTGACATTAAACATTTCTCAATTAGCAACACGCAACAAAGAATTAGAGAAAGAACATTTGTCTCTAACTCTTAAATATAATTCATTAAGTAATAACTATAATGACCTTTCAAACAAATTTTGTGAGTTAGAAAAATTATATGAAACACATTTATTGAAAACTGAATCAAGAACAAAGTTATCTTTTGCCCAGACAAATCAAAGTGTCTCTGAGTTGCTACAAAGATTAACTAAAGTTGAGATTGAAACTGCTAATCTACTAATGAACCAGGATAATCATAAGTATAATCAATATAATAATAATCCTTTCATTGACAAAAGTGAATCTCATTCCTTCCCTATACCACCACAATTAAAACCATCTGGTGGTAGTGTCAAATCTGAAAATGTAAGTCACAAATCCGTGCAGGAAGAAATACAAGACCATTTATCAAAAGTGAATGAGTTGTTGAATTTACCTAAGATTAGTGAGATAAAATCCAATCAGAAAAACTGGCCTAAGATAGATCAGTACCCAACTTATGATGGGGAAGCCAGCTCTGATTGGCAACATTTTATTCAAAGAATTGACAAATTGAAATTCTCATATAAGTTACCAGATGAAGAGATAACATCAAAATTAATTTCTTTATTTAAGGATGTTGCTTTATTATGGTTTGAAGCTGTCTTAAGTGAGGGTAGAGACTACTCTTGGGCTGAATGGAAACAACTTATTGAAAAACAATTTGGGGGTTCTAAATTCAGGCTCACTCAGCAGAGACTTTATGAGAAGACTAGGTATAATCCGTTGAATGGTGACAAACCTATGGTATTTTTAATGAGTTTAAACAAAATATTAAAAGCCATTGAGCCTCATATGGATTTTAACTTATGGAAAGATACGATAATATATAAATTACCTATATCTGTCAGAGACATTGTTGTAGCTAGAACATTAAATGTTACTGAATATTCTGACTTTATTAATATTTGCAATGAAATATTATTAAACCATAAGTATGAATCAAGATATTCCACTTATAAACAAAATGTTGAACCTGTAAAAACTCATAATTCAAAAACACTTCAGGAGAATCAGAAAAAACCTACTGCACCTGTAGTACCTAAGAAGTATGAAACAAATACTTGTTATAAATGTAACAAACCTTGGGTCAAAGGTAACAAATGTGAGAAAAACATAAATATTGTTGAAAATCAACGTGAATCTGAAACTGAAACTGAAAAAAGTAAAGAATCAAGTGATTATGACAGCAATATCTCATATAGTGATGAAAATGAAGTCTGTATGTTGGAAGATGATTTGTCCATCTTTGAAAATCCAATATTAAATATGGACTCAAATGAATCTTTAATGAATTTTGAAGATGCTGAAATCATTAAGGATATACAAGCTGATAACTTAAGAATGACACCTATCACGGTTACAGCTATCATTTCTGGTGAAAATGTTAATATAGTACTGGACACAGGAGCTGCTGGTTCTGTTGTTTCCACTAATACATTACAGAAAATTGATATTGAATATAAGTTTAAGCTTGAACCACTTCAAAATAAAAATTGGAGAGGTTTTGGATCAGTACTACACCTTATTGGTAAAAACAAAGCTGCTGTTTTCTTTAAACACCAACATGGTTATGTAAGGGTAACTTGTGACTTTGTAGTAATGGATAATACTAATTGTAGTAACTGTTTTATCATTGGAAATGATATTCTGACTAAATTTGGTGTAAAATTAGACCCTGCTAATAACAATTTTACAATTGGAATGAATGGTAAGAGGAAATTTAAAATAAATTCTTTCAACACAGTCTTACACATTGAGTCAGTAACAAATTCCCCGTCTAAAGGGAGGGAATCCAATGAGATGGAACTTCTGGAAACAGAAATTTCAAAAGCATCATTTGGCACTCAGATAAGTAAAACTGAGAAAGATAATATTTTGGAATTAATTAAAGCTTTTCCAATGGCCTTTGCACATGGTACAAATGAACTTGGCCTTGTAAAAGATCATGAAATGAAGATTAGTTTAACCTGTGAAATGGATAATATTCCTGCTAGTCTTAAAAAGAAACCATACCCTGCTTCAACAATGAAGAGGAAAGACATAGAGGATAATATTAAGATGTTATTAAAAATGAACATTCTTGAGAAGGTTGAGACTACACCAAAATATTGTGTAATATCACCAGTGCTAATTTCTTATGAACAAGATAAAGCAAGACTGTGTGGTGATTATAGAGCATTAAATACATTTACAGTAGATGATATTTATCCCTTGCCAAGGATTGCCTCTATACATGCTACTCTTAAAGGTGCTAAATATATAAGTTGCCTAGATGGAAATAAAGGGTACCATCAAATTCCTGTTGAAAAGAATTCACAGAACTTTTTGTTGATAACAACACACATGGGAATTTATAAGTATGTCAAAATGCCATTTGGACCAAAAAATGCTCCATCAGTATTTCAGAAGTTAATGGATATAACATTCCATAATGAAATGATTGAGGGATGGTTAATGGTATACATTGATGACATCATAGTGTTCTCTAAAACTTTTGATGAACACTTAATCCATTTAAGGAAAGTATTTCAGAAAATGGATGAAATAAAAATGACCCTTGCATTGAAAAAATGTAAATTTGGGTTTGAATCTTTAAAAGTGCTTGGTCATATTGTATCTGGCTTACAAATATGTGTAGACCAAAATAAAGTGGCTTCAATAAAGAATATTGGCATTCCTCAAAATGTAAAGGATGTACAATCTTTTCTTGGAATGTGTGGTTATTATAGACAATATATAAAAAACTACCAATCAATTGCTGCACCACTGACCACACTGATAAAGAAATCAGAAGCTTTCATTTGGAATAATGAAAGACAACAAGCTTTTGATAAGTTGAAAGAATGTTTAATGACAGCTCCTATCTTGGGTTTACCAGATTTCCAATTACCTTTTGTATTATATACAGATGCAAGTTTTATTGGACTGGGTGCTGCTTTGCATCAAAAACAACTTATTGAAGGTAAAATGTCAGAAGTAGTAATCTGCTATATTTCACGTACTCTAAGAAGTATTGAATTGAAATATGGTGCTACTCAACTTGAATGTTTGGCAGTAGTATGGGCTCTTGAAAAGCTACATTATTACCTTGAAGACCAAAAATTTGAGTTAATAACTGACTGTAGTGCAGTTAAGTCACTCTTAAACATGAAAACTCCTAATAGACACATGTTTAGATGGCTATTAGCTGTACAAGAATACAGAGGCCAGATGACTATTACACATAGAGCAGGAACCTTGCACTCTAATGTAGATCTGTTATCTAGAGTACCTCTGCCTAATAATGATGATAATCCTGCTTATGTTCCTGAGTCAGAGATTATTAACATTTATAGCATTTATATTGTAGATCTTGAGGATGAATTTATGCAATCAATTCTTGATAATTATAATTCAGATCCTGACTTGAGTAAATTAACTGCAATATTAAATGATCCATCTAATGCTTCAATGAATGTTTTAATAAAAACATTACCAATTAAGTATAAAGAGGCATTAGAAAAAGGAAAATTTTCCATTGAGGATGGTTTTATATATTACAGGAAAAAATTAAGTAATGTAATTGTAATTCCCCCTTCAATGAAGGAGTTAATGTTAAGTATATGTCATGATGATATATTAGCAGGTTATTTTGACTACCATAAAACATTAACCAGAGTAAAAAACACAGCTTGGTGGATTAACATGTCTGAGGATGTTCAGAAATATGTTGAAACATGTGATTCTTGTCAAAAATCTAAAAGATTAACAGGAAAAAGAGCTGGTTTATTACAACAAATTGAGCAACCAAAAGCTCCATGGGAAATCGTTAACATGGACTTTGTAACAGGTTTGCCAATAGCAGGGCATAAGAGTTATAACTCCTGCTGGGTAATTGTAGATAGATTTACAAAGATGTGTAAATTTATTCCTACCCACAAAGAGGTTTCTGCAAAGGAGTTAGCTTTTTTATGGTGGACACAAATGTTAAATACAGCAGGTTTCCCCAAAGCAATAGTTTCTGACAGAGATCCTAAATTTACTTCTGAGTTCTGGATGTCACTTATGGATGTTTCAGGGTGTCAATTAAAATTTTCTACAGCACACCATCCACAAACTGATGGGCTAGCAGAAAGAATGATACAAACCTTAGAAGATATTATAAGAAGATACTGTGCTTTTGGTCTTAACTTCAAAGACAATGACAAATTCACGCATGATTGGGTAACCCTTATCCCAGGTTTAGAATTTGCATATAATAGTACAGTACATTCTGTCACTAGCAAAAAGCCATTTGAGTTATGGTTGGGTTATGTACCTAATACCCCTGCTAAAACTCTTAATAAGTTACCTAGATTGGATATCCATCCAGGTACTAAATATTTTCTTCAGATGCAGGAATTATGCAGAAAACATGCTCAAGAATGTATAAATAAGGCGTTTGAGTATGAAAAGAAAAGATGGGATAAAGCCCATAAAGAACAAATGTTCAAAGAGGGTGATGAAGTCCTTATTTCAACGCTACATTTCAATTTAAATGGTAATGTTAAATTGAAGGATCCATTCATTGGACCATTTGTAGTTAAAAAGATGGTTGGTAATAATTCTGTTGAGGTTATTCTATATGCACCATATGATAGAAAACATCCAGTATTTCCTATTTCTCTTATAAAACCATACCATTCTAATGATACTGCTCTATTTCCAAGAAGATCAGGAAGGCATAAACAGCAACCTGAAGAAATAGTTGAAAAGGCAGAAATTGAAAAGATACTTAAAAAGAGACACCTTACTAAAGAAAAGGGAGTTGAGTATCTATTAAGATTTAAAAATAAATCAAGTGAATATGACCAGTGGATTCCAGAAAATGAAATCTCTGATCTTAAAAATGTTTTGAAAAAATTCAAATCTAAATAATACTGTTCATTCAGTATATGTATTATAAAAATTATTTTTTATTTTTATTTTTATTATTTCACTCCTTTGTTTTAATTAAAATGTCTTAACATTTTTTTTATTTTTTTTTTTTGGGGTGAGGGAGTGTCAGCCTAAATATCCTTAGGACTGATTATTTCTTATGCTTTAAATAAGATAACCTTAAGTAGATTAAGCTTATATCTAAAAATTAAGGTTAAAATAATAATTTATATTATTTTATTATATATATATATAATTATTATTCTATTATATAACCTATAGTAGTTTAAATAGCTTATCCATGGCCTAATAATATTTATTAAGGTGTTAATGAAGTCATAATATACTTATCTTAAGTGATATGAAGTAATTATTGACATACATAAGCTTATATGTATACATAAATCTCATATTCAGTGAAATATGCAGTATATTATGTATATTTAGGTATATAAGTGGGTTTTAGCCCCTTAATAGCCTATAAACTTTGTTTTTCTGCTTATTTAAGGTCATATGGACAAAATCAGTGGACTCACAACGCCTACAGAAGCATAGACAACTATATCAGGCGCATACACCCAGTTTGGACAACTCAAAGTACTTCCTTGGATGCTTATTCACGGATTTATGGGTTGGAAGGATGTTTCTGGGTTAATGTGGATGCTTGGGGATGTTATTGAGGGCTTGGACATTTTATTTGTTTCCTATATATGCTTTTAGTTTCATTAAATCTCTTTTTGATTGTTTATTTTACCTGTTTCTTTATGGTATCCGCTTTTATATGGGTTTTCTATTTATGGTATGGATCAGTGTTATTATTAATAGTGATGGAGGGTCCTTACTGGAGGTCTGGGTGTTGAAACTGCTTGAAGTGGACGCCATGGGGAGGTGATGGGCCCTCACAGTGCTGTAATTGCCTGGGATAGCAGTGACATCATCTGGATTGAAGGTCTGTGCACTCCAGTGGATTTGGGTATAAGTAAGGAGGGATTTTGACGGTTATTTATCATCATTCAATTACTACAACTCCAACAAACACTACTATACAATTATTTACCTTTAGAAATATATTATAAAGCCACTATAAATTGATTTTATCTTTATATAAGCTATAACTATATTTTATTCATCTATTTTCCACCACTACCACGCACTTAAATCCAAGTATTGTGAGTTTGACTTGAGTATAACTATTTTATTAGTCTTCCCCTGAGGTTTAATCACTAAATCATTTATCAATAAGTAGTAGGACCATAAATAAACACTATTATATCATAATTATATACTAGACTATACTGACACTTAACTTCATCACCTCCAAATCTGGTTAGATATTCAATATCTTCAGGTAAATTATTGGGATATTTATTTTTTTATTTACTTTTGCTGTATAATAATTTATGTTTGATATATGCCCAAATAAAATATTCAAGTATATTTTTTTATAATTCTTTTATTTTGATAAGATCAATCATCATTTTTTATTTTGGAAGGTTTTGAAGAAGATTGAATTGAAGTAGAGATTGAAGAAGATGACAAAGAAGATAATGATGAAGATAAAGGTGTAAGACTTGAATCAGGAGAAACATATTTTTTTAAGATACTTTTTTGGACAAATTTTCATTTTTTGACAGTTTTTCTGAATTTTTTTTTATTATTGAAATGAAGTAGAAATTGGAGAAGATGATAAAGAAGATAATGATTAAGATAGAGGTGTAAGGCTTGAATCAGAAGAAACAGATTTTTTTAAGAAACATTTTTGGACAAATTTTCATTTTTTGACAATTTTTCTGAATTTTTTTGATGATTGAAATGAAGTTGAAGTTGAAGAAGATGATAAAGAAGATAATGATGAAGATAGAGTTTTAAGGCTTGAATCAGACTAAACAGACATTTTTTTTCTGAAAAAAATTTATACTGTTTAAAAAAAAGTCAACCTTTTTTTAAAAAAATAATTATAGACTCACACAATTTAAATTAAATAACCTTAAAGATTTTCTTCAAATAATTAATAAGAATAATTATTACTTCACTACAATTTGTAAAGTTTTTTTGGTTAATTATGGACAAAAAAAAATTAAATGTTAATAATACTTTTCTGTCAATTTTTTAATTTCTCCATCATTGGTCCCTGTAAAACCTTTTTGTTAATGTTTTCATTACTTCCTCATTATTCCCCTTTCTCCCTTTTTAAGGCTTCTCTAAAACCCATTTAAAACTCCCTCCAACCCCCTCACCAAATTCTCACCAAAACACCCACAACACACATCCCAAAACCTCTCCAAAATCCCCTCAAACCCTATCCAAACCACCCCAAAAGACCACCCCAAACCCTGTCCAAAACCCCCTCAATTCCCCCCTATAACCCGCTTGAATTACCCCCTAAATCTTCCTCTACACCTGCTTCAAACCCCCCAACCCTCTTAAAAACCCCTCCTGAAACTGCTCCGAACCCCCTTAAACCACCCCCCCAAAACTGACCCTAGACCCCCTTCAAAACCCTCCCTTAACCCCCTCCAACCTGCTCATTTGTTAAAAAATGATTTTTATCAATTTTTCATTAATAAGTAAATAGGGAGGACAGGGTAAGGGGGGATTTGGAGGGTGGTAAGAGGGGAACTAAGGGGGGATATGAGGGGGTTTGAAGCGGGTGTAGGGGTGGTTTGAGGGTGGGATTTGAGGGGATTATAGGGGAGGTTTAAATTGGGTGTAGGGGGGGTTGAGGAAGCCAAGGTGAAAAGAAAGGGGGTTAGAGGCAGAAAAAGAGAAGGGAATGGTGGGAATGATGACACCAAGGAGGGGGAAAGGTGGGGTAATGACCAGGCCAAGGAGGGATAAAAAGGGGATGGTGGAGAGTAAAAAAAAGAGAAAAAAGGGAGAAAAAGAACAAAAAAAGAGTTAATTTAACCTTGAAAATAAGAAAAGATCCATTTAAAAAAAGAAAGAAAAGAAAAGAAAAGAAAAGAAAAGAAAAGAGAAAAAGATTATAATTAGCAAACAAAAAATCAAAAGAAATGAATAAAATGACTTACCTGGAGAGATGAGATGAGAAAATAAATGAAACCAAAATGTTTAAGGGATGTTTGAGTAGAAGAGAAAAATGATATAAGGGATGAATAAAAAAAGGAATGACTGAAAATTCATGCAATAGCTGAACATACGTGATTTCATGTTGAGGTGGTGATCAGAAAAAAAAGAGAATTTCACTAAAAATCCAAAATAAAAGTGAATAGGCAAAAATAAAATTCCAAAAAAAAGAGAATAATACATGCAACTTGATCATTTGAAGAGTATGAAAAAAATTAAAAGGTTTTTAATGAGAAAAGTTGAAGTATTATTGGCATAATAATGGAGTGTATCCCAGTGAGAAGAAAGATTAATAGTAGATAAAAATGAAATTAAAATTATAATAATTTAAAAAAATCACTAAATCCCTCATTGCGCTAGTGTGATTGGAAGAATTTTTGCCCATATGCCAGTTTTTTGAGAAATAGAAGTGTTGGATATATTGGGAGGTGTTTCAACTTCTTCATCTTCATACAACTCTAACTGTTGATATTTGAGGTCAGAAAGTAGGTTAAGAAGTATTGTGCAACACAGAATTCAGTTGATCACTGCCTCCATTTAGGACCTATTTCTAAGAGGAATTCCCAATTCCCTTAAACTTGAAAGTGGCCTTTCAAGATTCCAATGGAATGTTAAATACTGACTCTTGACTTTGCCAAATGATTGTTGAAATTGGCTTTTTGACTGTCTTCAAATGCTGCTCCCAAAAAATTAGGAAGTGCATACTTTCCATTCACATAAGCACAATCTTCAAGAAGATACTGATCTTCATCAAAGAATTTTGAAGGTTCTTTTGAAATTTGCATTCTTTGAAAGACATAGGAGTCATGGCATGATCCAGGATAGCCAGCAAAGAAAGATATAAATTTTTTGTTCACATCACATATAATCTGAACAGAAATTAAATATCTATAGAGAAGATATAGTTGCTTGTGTTACTATGAAAGAAAAATAAATAATGGAATTTAAAATAAACCACCTCTTTTTATGGTCAAAGTAATTCTTTTGACCTTGAGCAAGTTTCTGACTCAAAGGAATAGTAGTACCATCAACAAAACCAATAAATCCTGGGAAGCCCTCTGCTTGAATAACCTGAGATGATTCAAGTATATATTATTTAGTTATCCAGGTGAGAATTTTAGATTCCAAGTAGTTGATATCATTGATGCATTGTTTTGTATAAGTGTTAACAGAGCCATACCCTAAATCAAAGATATTTTTCAAAAGTTTAAAGGCAGCTCCATTACCATTGGAACGCTAACAGCAAAGTGTAATGACCAATTGAATTGAAGGATCATGTTTTGATTTTTGATAATTATTGTAAAAGATGGGGTGGTCCTGAATAAGCTCAAGCAATTTAAGGAAACATTCCTGAGAAGTCCTGAAAAACTGTCTAAGACTGGGTACAGATAGGTGAAGAAGGGTTTGAATGGTGTACTTGGGGTATGAAGTACTATAGGATTTCTAGGAAGAAGGTAACATTTCCTGGCCATTTTTGATAAAAAATAAAAATTTTCTTCAAGATTGGAATCAGAATTACAATCAGAGTCAAAGAGGAGATCAAGAGCTATGAAAGTTATTGCTTGATGTAGCTTATCACAATTTGAGAGTGCGAAAGGCATGATTCTTATATGGTATATAAATGAAAATGATGTATGATGTTTTGAGGTATGAATTGTAATGCTTCAGAGTGCTGTGTATGAATGGGATGATTCTGAAAAATCAGTGAAATGGGATGTTATGGTGAAATCAGCACTTTTGGTTGAGAAAGTGCAGATTTGAGTGAAATAAGTGAATAATTTCATTTTGAAATCCACCAGTGTTGGGGCTAGTGTGTTTCAGAAATCCGCACTTAAATAAGTGTGGATTTGATCAAATTTAAGTGCAGATTTTCCAGAACTGACACCCTCATTACAATTTATGAAATTTAATGTTTGATAAAGATGTTGTTTGTTAATAATTGTATATTGTATGATTTATATCTGTCTCTAATCTCAATTCTACATTCTTTATATGCATAGTAAGTCACATGCCCTACTTTCTCCCTCTGGAGTATCCCAGAGTCTTTATTGAGCTCCTAAGGAATTCTGGACTCAATTTGAACCTTAAAACCTTGATAAAAATCTACAAATATTACAGATGATAGAAATAATTCCCCTTTACATTTTCAACTAATTTTTGTAGTTTGTGCAGCCCATTAATCTAAATAAAAATCATCAAAGCTTAGTAAACTATGAAAAATGAAAAATAATCAAAAATACATTATAAAATTATTAAAAATATATAAGAAAAATAGTAAAAATTCCCAGAAATTTTTCAAAGTTTTTTAGACTCCTATATTTCATTTCCATACACTTTCAGACCTGTACTTGCATTTCTCTTCCATTAAATAGTTTTTTCATCTTGACTTGTATAATTGACCTGTTTTAATAGTAAAACCATCCATTCTTTTTATAATAAGAAATATATATAATTAGACTAAATTAATCATCCTGAATCCACCTAAAAATAATTCTGAGTGCCTTACTAATCTTTAGACTGCCACATCCTCCCTCCATTAAAGAATGTACCCATTCTTAAATTTTCAGATTTGATCAATCACATATTCATCTCCTCTTAATCCTCTTCAACATGAAGACATTATGAAGTGAAGATTACCAATTCAAAGCTTTGACACTGATGTAGAAATATTTTAAAGAGATTATTTGTTTTGACTGTTCTTCCCTTCTTTTAAAATTTGATTATTTAGTGCTGATAAATATGATGTCCTATTTTTTTTAATTTTCTGTCTGAGTTTTGATAAAATAAACTTTTAATAACTGTATTTTCCTTGTTGTGATTCCACTACTGAGAGAAAGGTTTGAATACCTTCATACTCCCCTCTACCAATCTCTACCTTGTCACAGCATGAGGGAGTGGGATCCTCACCTATTGAGCCGATTACTTTGATTCCATTCTTGCCATAAGGTCCTCTAATCTTTCACCTAAACTGTCTACCAAAGAGACCCATTAATCATCCAGCTCCTATGCAACTTCAAAAGATTCAGCATCACAACATTAAATTAAATTTCCATCCCTTTAAAACACTCCAGAAATTTTTCATAATTTTAAATATCTGCCAGAATTTTTTAGCACCTTTTTTTCCAGTCTTTAAAATCTCTTCCAATAATCCTTTAAAATTTCCACCTTTCTTTAACCATAATTAAATAGTTCCTTTTGTATATCTTCATTTCCTGAAGTTAGTTGCACCATATCAATCGATGATTGAATCTTCCAAATGCCTGAGTTTCAGTTTGAGTACTGATAAACCAGTGATTAATTTAAAAGGACTGATTTGAGCATCCAAATAGATTATAATTTCCCATTGAAAGCCTTGGGGAACCAAACTTTTGATTTATTGCCATGTTATAGTCTTGGTGGACAAACCTTGTAAAAATCCCTACATAAATTTTCCATATAAAGAATGAATTTCCAGATTAAAGTCATGGTGGACCAAAGAGAGTTTATTGTTGGTTTTTCCAGTTTATGGTCATGATGGACCAAAAATTCCGTTGATTCCAACAGCCTACTGCTGTCCTTAGGTCCAAATTTCTCCACTATCTCTTCTCTCCATTTTCTATCCTCTTATCCAGGTTATATTCACCATCCTAATTATCAAATTTTCAAGATGGCTCCTTCCAACTTCTCTTCTTCTAAAGAACAAGCCTATCACTACTGCTCCTTCATTCATCAACAGTGCACCTACACCTTTAACCTGAAAAGACACACATACAATAGGGAATGTGTCAGTATAGTCTAGTAGATAAGTATGATATAATAGTGTTTATTTATGGTCCTACTACTTATTGATAAATGATTTAGTGATTAAACCTCAGGGGAAGACTAATAGAATAGTTATACTCAAGTCAAACTCACAATACTTGGATTTAAGTGCGTGCCAGTGGTGGAAAATAGATGAATAAAATATAGTTATAGCTTTATATAAAGATAAAATCAATTTATAGTGGCTTTATAATATATTTCTAAAGGTTAATAATTGTATAGAAGTGTTTGTTGGAGTTGTAGTAATTGAATGATGATAAATAACCGTCAAAATCCCTCCTTACTTATACCCAAATCCACTGGAGTGCACAGACCTTCAATCCAGATGATGTCACTGCTATCCCCGGCAATTACAGCACTGTGAGGGCCTATCACCTCCCCATGGCGTCCACTTCAAGAATTTTCAACACCCAGACCTCCAGTAAGGACCCTCCATCACTATTAATAATAACACTGATCCATACCATAAATAGAAAACCCAGATAAAAGCAGATACCATGAAGAAACAGGTAAAATAAACAATCAAAAAGAGATTTAATGAAAATAAAAGCATTTAAAGGAAACAAATAAAATGTCCAAGCCCCCAATAACATCCCCAAGCATCCACATTAACCCAGAAACATCCTTCCAACCCATAAATCCGTGACAACCATCCAAGGAAGTACTTTGAGTTGTCCAAACTGGGTGTATGCGCCTGATATAGGTGTCTATGCTTCTGTAGGCGTTGTGAGTCCAATGATTTTTTCCATATGACTTAAAATAAGCAGAAAAACAAAGGTGATAGGCTATTAAGGGGCTAAAACCCACTTATATACCTAAATATACATAATATACTGTATATTTCACTGAATATGATATTTATGTATACATATAAGCTTATGTATGTCAATAATTACTTCATATCACTTAAGATAAGTATATTATGACTCCATTAACACCTTAATAAATATTATTAGGCCATGGATAAGCTATTTAAACTACTATAGGTTATATAATAGAATAATAATTATATATATATATAATAAAATAATATAAATTATTATTTTAACCTTAATTTTTAGATATAAGCTTAATCTACTTAAGGTTATCTTATTTTAAGCATAAGAAATACTCAGTCCTAAGGATATTTAGGCTGACACTCCCTCACCCCAAAAAAACAATAAATAAATAAAAATGTTAAGACATTTTAATTAAAACTAAGGAGTGAAATAATAAAATAAAAAATAATTTTTATAATACATATACTGAATGAACAGTATTATTTAGATTTAAATTTTTTCAAGAGATTTTTAAGATCAGAGATTTCATTTTCTGGAATCCACTGGTCATATTCACTTGATTTATTTTTAAATCTTAATAGATACTCAACTCCCTTTTCTTTAGTAAGGTGTCTCTTTTTAAGTATCTTTTCAATTTCTGTCTTTTCAACTATTTCTTCAGGTTGCTGTTTATGCCTTCCTGATCTTCTTGGAAATAGAGCAGTATCATTAGAATGGTATGGTTTTATAAGAGAAATAAGAAATACTGGATGTTTTCTATCATATGGTGCATATAGAATAACCTCAACAGCATTATTGCCAACCATCTTTTTAACTACAAATGGTCCAGTGAATGGATCCTTCAATTTAACATTACCATTTAAATTGAAATGTAGCGTTGAAATAAGGACTTCATCGCCCTCTTTGAACATTTGTTCTTTATGGGCTTTATCCCATCTTTTCTTTTCATACTCAAACGCCTTATTTATACATTCTTGAGCATGTTTTCTGCATAATTCCTGCATCTGAAGAAAATATTTAGTACCTGGATGGATATCCAATCTAGTTAACTTATTAAGAGCTTTAGCAGGGGTATTAGGTACATAACCCAACCATAACTCAAATGGCTTTTTTCCAGTGACAGAATGTACTGTACTATTATATGCAAATTCTAAACCTGGGATAAGGGTTACCCAATCATGCATGAATTTGACATTGTCTTTAAAATTAAGACCAAAAGCACAGTATCTTCTTATAATATCTTCTAAGGTTTGTATCATTCTTTCTGCTAGCCCATCAGTTTGTGGATGGTGTGCTGTAGAAAGTTTTAATTGACACCCTGAAACATCCATAAGTGACGTCCAGAACTCAGAAGTAAATCTAGGATCTCTGTCAGAAACTATTGCTTTGGGGGAACCTGCTGTATTTAACATTTGTGTCCACCATAAAAAAGCTAAGTCCTTTGCAGAAACCTCTTTTTGGGTAGGAATAAATTTACACATCTTTGTAAATCTATCTACAATTACCCAGCAGGAGTTATAACTCTTATGCCCTGCTATTGGCAAACCTGTTACAAAGTCCATGTTAATGATTTCCCATGGAACTTTTGGTTGCTCAATTTGTTGTAATAAACCAGCTCTTTTTCCTGTTAATCTTTTAGATTTTTGACAAGAATCACATGTTTCAACATATTTCTGAACATCCTCAGACATGTTAATCCACCAAGCTGTGTTTTTTACTCTGGTTAATGTTTTATGGTAGTCAAAATGACCTGCTAATATATCATCATGACATATACTTAACATTAACTCCTTCATTGAAGGGGGAATTACAATTACATTACTTAATTTTTTCCTGTAATATATAAAACCATCCTCAATGGAAAATTTTCCTTTTTCTAATGCCTCTTTATACTTAATTGGTAATGTTTTTATTAAAACATTCATTGAAGCATTAGATGGATCATTTAATATTGCAGTTAATTTACTCAAGTCAGGATCTGAATTATAATTATCAAGAATTGATTGCATAAATTCATCCTCAAGATCTTCAATATAAATGCCATAAATGTTAATAATCTCTGACTCAGGAACATAAGCAGGATTATCATCATTATTAGGCAGAGGTACTCTAGATAACAGATCTACATTAGAGTGCAAGGTTCCTGCTCTATGTGTAATAGTCATCCAGCCTCTGTACTCTTGTACAGCTAATTGCCATCTAAACATGTGTCTATTAGGAGTTTTCATGTTTAAGAGTGACTTAACTGCACTACAGTCAGTTATTAACTCAAATTTTTGGTCCTCAAGGTAATAATGTAGCTTTTCAAGAGCCCATACTACTGCCAAACATTCAAGTTGAGTAGCACCATATTTCAATTCACCACTTCTTAGAGTACGTGAAATATAGCAGATTACTACTTCTGACATTTTACCTTCAATAAGTTGTTTTTGATGCAAAGCAGCACCCAGTCCAATAAAACTTGCATCTGTATATAATACAAAAGGTAATTGGAAATCTGGTAAACCCAAGATAGGAGCTGTCATTAAACATTCTTTACTTTTATCAAAAGCTTGTTGTCTTTCATTATTCCAAATGAAAGCTTCTGATTTCTTTATCAGTGTGGTCAGTGGTGCAGCAATTGATTGGTAGTTTTTTATATATTGTCTATAATAACCACACATTCCAAGAAAAGATTGTACATCCTTTACATTTTGAGGAATGCCAATATTCTTTATTGCAGCCACTTTATTTTGGTCTACACATATTTGTAAGCCAGATACAATATGACCAAGCACTTTTAAAGATTCAAACCCAAATTTACATTTTTTCAATGCAAGGGTCATTTTTATTTCATCCATTTTCTGAAATACTTTCCTTAAATGGATTAAGTGTTCATCAAAAGTTTTAGAGAACACTATGATGTCATCAATGTATACCATTAACCATCCTTCAATCATTTCATTATGGAATGTTTTATCCATTAACTTCTGAAACACTGATGGAGCATTTTTTGGTCCAAATGGCATTCTGACATACTTATAAATTCCCATGTGTGTTGTTATCAACAAAAAGTTCTGTGAATTCTTTTCAACAGGAATTTGATGGTACCCTTTATTTCCATCTAGGCAACTTATATATTTAGCACCTTTAAGGGTAGCATGTATAGAGGCAATCCTTGGCAAGGGATAAATATCATCTACTGTAAATGTATTTAATGCTCTATAATCACCGCGCAGTCTTGCTTTATCTTGTTCATAAGAAATTAGCACTGGTGATATTACACAATATTTTGGTGTAGTTTCAACCTTCTCAAAAATGTTCATTTTTAATAACATCTTAATATTATCCTCTATGTCTTTCCTCTTCATTGTTGAAGCAGGGTATGGTTTCTTTTTAAGACTAGCAGGAATATTATCCATTTCACAGGTTAAACTAATCTTCATTTTATGATCTTTTACAAGGTCAAGTTCATTTGTACCATGTGCAAAGGCCATTGGAAAAGCTTTAATTAATTCCAAAATATTATCTTTCTCAGTTTTACTTATCTGAGTGCCAAATGATGCTTTTGAAATTTCTGTTTCCAGAAGTTCCATCTCATTGGATTCCCTCCCTTTAGACGGGGAATTTGTTACTGACTCAATGTGTAAGACTGTGTTGAAAGAATTTATTTTAAATTTCCTCTTACCATTCATTCCAATTGTAAAATTGTTATTAGCAGGGTCTAATTTTACACCAAATTTAGTCAGAATATCATTTCCAATGATAAAACAGTTACTACAATTAGTATTATCCATTACTACAAAGTCACAAGTTACCCTTACATAACCATGTTGGTGTTTAAAGAAAACAGCAGCTTTGTTTTTACCAATGGGGTGTAGTACTGATCCAAAACCTCTCCAATTTTTATTTTG
Source organism: Hemileia vastatrix (assembly GCA_030280995.1). Taxonomy (NCBI): domain Eukaryota; kingdom Fungi; phylum Basidiomycota; class Pucciniomycetes; order Pucciniales; family Zaghouaniaceae; genus Hemileia; species Hemileia vastatrix. The sequence goes on along the minus strand of JASXTE010000003.1, from coordinate 28,491,730 downwards.
AAGTGGTTCAAGCTTAAACTTATATTCACTATCAATTTTCTGTAATGTATTAGTGGAAACAACAGAACCAGCAGCTCCTGTGTCCAGTACTATATTAACATTTTCACCAGAAATGATAGCTGTAACCGTGATAGGTGTCATTCTTAAGTTATCAGCTTGTATATCCTTAATGATTTCAGCATCTTCAAAATTCATTAAAGATTCATTTGAGTCCATATTTAATATTGGATTTTCAAAGATGGACAAATCATCTTCCAACATACAGACTTCATTTTCATCACTATATGAGATATTGCTGTCATAATCACTTGATTCTTTACTTTTTTCAGTTTCAGTTTCAGATTCACGTTGATTTTCAACAATATTTATGTTTTTCTCACATTTGTTACCTTTGACCCAAGGTTTGTTACATTTATAACAAGTATTTGTTTCATACTTCTTAGGTACTACAGGTGCAGTAGGTTTTTTCTGATTCTCCTGAAGTGTTTTTGAATTCTGAGTTTTTACAGGTTCAACATTTTGTTTATAAGTGGAATATCTTGATTCATACTTATGGTTTAATAATATTTCATTGCAAATATTAATAAAGTCAGAATATTCAGTAACATTTAATGTTCTAGCTACAACAATGTCTCTGACAGATATAGGTAATTTATATATTATCGTATCTTTCCATAAGTTAAAATCCATATGAGGCTCAATGGCTTTTAATATTTTGTTTAAACTCATTAAAAATACCATAGGTTTGTCACCATTCAACGGATTATACCTAGTCTTCTCATAAAGTCTCTGCTGAGTGAGCCTGAATTTAGAACCCCCAAATTGTTTTTCAATAAGTTGTTTCCATTCAGCCCAAGAGTAGTCTCTACCCTCACTTAAGACAGCTTCAAACCATAATAAAGCAACATCCTTCACCACGCAATATTTGGGGGGGACTTGCTAGCAAGTCCTCAACTTGAATTCAGATGGAATTCAGACTGAACTCAGACTGAACTCAGACTGAACTTTACTTTGAACTCATCTTGGGCTCTTAACCAAACATGGATGAGTCTGTGCTTGAGTAATAGTGAAAGTTTAATAAATAATTTATAGAAATAATAACAAGGGAAGATTAATAATCTGATCCATTCACAGAATTTTTTTCACAAAACTCATTTTCATTTTCATTTTGAATTTCACCTGATCACTTAAAAGACTGAAAATTATACTATTTATTTCAAAAACATCACTTTTAACCTCTCTAATTATTTTATTCTATTTTTTTTGAAAAAATATAAAATAATATCAGTGGTTCTCTTTAATGATAACTCCTTTTAACCAAGAATTTGAAGCTTTTATTTTTTAATTTAAACCATATTACCTGATATTTTTTTTTGTATTTTTATTATTTCTTATTATGCAATATAATTATTTTAAACTCAATGGAATTATTTAATAAAAATATTGAACCATAAAAATTCTCAAGTTTCTATTCTAGAATACTGTGAAAAGACTCATAATTAAGAAAAATAAAAGATAGAAATATGTTTTCATAATTTCTGTTGCAATGAAGTTCTCTAATATCTTCTTTACACTTAGCACTAATAATTGATAAATTGTTTAATTATATGTCTAGAAAGAAGTATAATTCTTATACAAGTGAATTTTAATCCAGTTTTTTCCATTTTTGTATGCAAGAAGATGATTAAAATTAAAAGGAAATATCTTTTTGCTCTTTTTTTTTCTATTGAATATTCAACTACTAAGAATTTTCACAATATTAATTTATTCAATGTAATACACATATGATTTTCTGGAACTCTTCATGATGTATTTCATCAAAATTCAATGTAAATATGGTTATTTGGTAGAGTAATCTCATGAGTTGAAATAATTAATCACTACTTAGTGAATTTTTCATATGAAAGACTGAAATTCAAGCTAGATGTAAAAATTTAAAGATAATTAAAACAAAGTAGTATAAATTTATTTAAACTTTAATTTTAGTACTTGATTTTGCTTCAATGCTGTATTGTGGGATAATTTCAGTGTCAACCTGGGAATAAGCACCATATAATTTGAAAAGTGATCTCATGTTAAAAAATGTGCTTCAGGTAGATATTTTGATTGTATTATTGTTCAAGAACTGAATTAAATAGGTAAAAGTGGTAATTTTTCATAATTCTATCAGTTTCAAATTAAAAAACTATTATATGATATTCATTTTGTAAAAAAGACACAATAGGTAATTTAGATTATACCCATGTAGAAAAGCAGCTGTAAAGGCAATCATCTTTTTATTAAAAATAATATTATTCCATGTTTTAAATGAAAAGAAAAAATATTTCAATTCTATGGTTTTGAAAAATAAATTAAATGAAACATTTCAGGTATGCTTTTTTAGTCATTAGAATCAAAGTTTTGATAGGAGTAATTCACAACTGAACACTTACACGCAATTGTAAAATTATATATATGGGTTCAAGATTTATCAATGATTTATTGGAATTATGATATTTATGCTGATTGGTAGATCTTATATGATGTTTCTATTCAGTTTCTAAGTGTATGAAAAACAATCCCTTTGATATTTTATTTAAACAGAAGAATTTAAAAATTTTCTTGAAATTGGCCTTATCACAAAGCAATACTGGAATGGTTATATTGTTATAAAAATTAATTTAAATAGCAATATTTAAAATCTTCATAACAGATTTTAAACTAAACATAAATATTAAAATTTGACTTTTTATAAAAATATATATTGATTTAAAAGATATTTACTTATTTTTTTTTTTACAAAATGACCAATTTTATCCTTTGAGGCTTCCATTCAACTTAAATGTGTAAGTCTAAAAAATTAATATGATGCTCTGAATACTCTATATAATGTGTACCTAAGGCAAAAATAATGTTTTTTTGAAGTACTTTAAATCTAAGCAGAAGAGCTGATATCTTTTTTATGTAATATAGTTATATAAAATTGATTTTTAGGTAGTTTCGTAATACGTAATATGGAAAGAAATCATATCATAATAATATATAATCAACTTAAAACTTTTTTTAATATAATATTATCTAAAAATAATTCTTAATATGTACTTATTTTTAGAACTTCAAAGTGTTTAATAAAAATATTTTGATATAAAAATATAATTATTTTTATATTTAAAAGTAATTAATAAAACTTCTAAAAAAGTATAAATTTTTTCATGGCTTAAATTATTATGAACCACACTTGGAAACAAGATTGCATTGAGAGTTCAATCTAAGCTCCACCAAAAACATGATAAATAATTTTTTTGAAAATGTATATAGTCATTGAAATGAAAAAAAATTAGTAAAAGAAAGGACTCAGATATTTTATTCTGTTACTGAATAGATTATCATAAATATATTGAGGTAGATAACTTATTGAAGTTTTTTAAATTTGCAGTTATTACAGTCAATTATCCAGTTATATATAGCAATCACAAAACAAGAAATAAGCCTAAATGGTTATATATGTGGATAAATCTTTTCCTCAACCTTTACCCTAATTATTTAATTTAATTCAAAGCTATTTTTAATCTAACCAACATATTTTACTATTACATTTAAAAATAAATACAATAAACTCAAAAAATACATAAGTTCAATAGTTTAAAATTTCTTTAAATGTTTTATTCTAGTTTTTAACTTTTTGCTACAATTTTCCTATTATATTATTTATTTATATCATGTATAGTTATCAAAAGAATTCTGTGAATTATTGTGTAAAAAAGCAAAATAGTATTTCATTATCAATTATTTTACTATATTACTTTCTTAGTCTTAAAGTGCATTGTAAATCAAAAATATAAAATAAAGACGTATAAACTATAGTTTTAAGTTCAAAAATATCAATAAAAAATAATTATCAATCATTTTCCATATCGGCAGAATAGAGCTGTAGATTGAGGGGGTGGACTCTGATGTTCGCCCGAAGAACAAAGTTCACACTCCATTTTTCACTACCTCAATGGACAACCTCTCAATCTCTCCACACAAATTTTTCTGCTTTTTCATTTCTGTTAATTCTATTACCACTCACCACCCTTTTATTGCCCTCCTGATACATTTGCTACACCCTTTAAGCTTCAAAATCTATGTTTAAGCCCTCCTCACTACTCCCTCCACTCTATTTTCACTTTTAACACAACTACACCCCTTTTGCAACCTCTCGCTCACCTCCCATTCCCCTCACTCACCCCACTCACCTCCATTAGCCCTCACCAGCCTTTCTCTCACATTCTAAAACTATTACTCACCTCCCCGGTTTATTGTCCACATCCCCCAGCTCTCGCTTACCTCCCCTAGCCCTTTCTCACCTTCCCAATCTTTCCAGCCCTTCACTCACCTCTTCCAGCCTCCCCCAGTCCCTTACTTTGGCTGGAGATGTGAGCGAGGTGCTGTAAAGACTAAGGAAGGCTGGGAGAAGTGAGTGAGAGGCTTTTATTACCTCCCACAGACTTTCAAAGCCCCTCGCTCACCTCCCCCAGCTTCCCAAGTCCCTTAATTTGGCTGGAGATGTGAACGAGGTGCTGTAAAGACTAAGTAGGGCTGTGAGTAGTAGGTGAGAGGCTTTTATCAACTCTCCTAGCCCTTTAAGGACCCTTGCTCACCTTTTCCAGCCTTCCCGAAGTGGGTTAGGGGATTTTATAACCTCTCCCAGCCCTGTAAAGCCCCTCTCTCACCTTCCCCAGCCTTCCCCAGTTCCTTTATTTTTCTGGGGGAGGTGAGCAATGAGATTGAAGAGGTGGAAAAAGTGTTGGGGAGGCATGCAAGGGCTTGGGAAGTAGCCAACTTTTTATAAACTTGAGAATAATTAATATGTATAAATTAGAAATAACAAGGAATAAAATTTTGAGGAATTATAACCCATTCCAAGTGGTAAATAATGTAACTAAATACATATTTCAGTATTTGAGTTGCTTGTGTTTACTAAAAAAATGTGGCCAATCGTTGAAAAAGGAAGATTTTTGTAGGGAAGAAACATGAAAAATGAAAAAAATACAAAGTAAAATAAAACTAAATAATGACAGTGGGCTGGGAAAGGTGAGTGAGGGTCTGGGGGAGGTGTGAGAAATGAAGAGAAGAGAAGGGAGAGGGGGGGAAGGAGAGGAGAGTTGTTTTCTCACTGTGAAGGAAAGGAATAGGGAAAATGGGTAAGTAGATGGCAAGTTTAGAAATGAGATAAGGGGGTAGGATAGGAAGTCAGATTGAAGATAAGGGAGAATTAGGGGAGGGAGGCATCAGATGGAAGTCCCACTTGTAATTCTACCAGGAATCAATTCAGGAAGCAAAAAAAAGCACTAGACATCTAGTGCACACTTTTTTCCTGCTGTGAATATTTTTTGAACTATTAATCAACTGTGGTTCAATGAAGGTTCAAATCAGTTTCAAGGTGTTTTCAAAGTAAATTCAACATTTCTTCATGATTGTTTCATCACCACCTCAATGTGTGCTGAAAAAGATATGAATTAGGGTTCAAGGTTGTGGACTTGCTAGCAAGTCCGCCCCCCATATTGCGTGGTGCTTAAATAAAGAAATTAATTTTGATGTTATCTCTTCATCTGGTAACTTATATGAGAATTTAAAGTTGTCAATTCTTTGAATAAAATGTTGCCAATCAGAGCTGGCTTCCCCATCATAAGTTGGGTACTGATCTATCTTAGGCCAGTTTTTCTGATTGGATTTTATCTCACTAATCTTAGGTAAATTCAACAACTCATTCACTTTTGATAAATGGTCTTGTATTTCTTCCTGCACGGATTTGTGACTTACATTTTCAGATTTGACACTACCAGCAGATGGTTTTAATTGTGGTGGTATAGGGAAGGAATGAGATTCACTTTTGCCAATGAAAGGATTATTATTATATTGATTATACTTATGATTATCCTGGTTCATTAGTAGATTGGCAGTTTCAATCTCAACTTTAGTTAATCTTTGTAGCAACTCAGAGACACTTTGATTTGTCTGGGCAAAAGATAACTTTGTTCTTGATTCAGTTTTCAATAAATGTGTTTCATATAATTTTTCTAACTCACAGAATTTGTTTGAAAGGTCATTATATATATTACTTAATGAATCATATTTAAGAGTTAGAGACAAATGTTCTTTCTCTAATTCTTTGTTACGTGTTACTAATTGAGAAATGTTTAATGTCAAGGATGAAATTGTATCACTAGTGAGCTTAACTGTCTGTTCCTCACAATCAGTCATTCTATTCCACAATGCTGAAACAATTCTATGGACAGTTGGATTATTGTTAAAATATTCCATGTCCTCCTTTTCAATTCTCTCACTCTCCTGTGAACTTCTCATCTCACTAGTAGGTGGTTGCAACTGAGGGAAACTGTATTATTATTGTAAATAGTACTGTTATTGTGGACAAAAGACAAGTCAGGTGTATCTACTCTAAAACCTAAATTTCTTAAATCCTCCTCTATTTTTTTACAGATTTAACATCAATAGAATTACCTATATTGTAATTATCAGTATTATGTTCAATCTGAGAGGGCAATCTACTTACCAAGGGATGGTTGCCAGTCCTGATTTTTGGCACTTTTTTCCCTTGTAAGGGTGAGCTGAGGAAGTCAGATGAGGGGGTGGATCCCTGTTGCAACTGTGGCTTGTCCACTGTTGGTGAAACCAGTCCCATTTCCATTTGTCTACCAGGATTTTCTCCTGGGAGTGAGTTGATCCACCTTGGGTAGGGGGTTGCTGATTTGATTGACTGGGTTGGCCTCCCTTTAATTCTGCCAATGCCTGATTCATCTGCTGAAACCCTACCTTGCAATTGTTTTGCAACTGCTCTACCTCTTTGAACATGAGAGATTTTGATTCCTCCAACTTCAGAACCTGTTTGGCCAGGTGGGACAGTTGATCCTGAAGAGGAGGAGACGTCTTTTTTATAGTTATCTTTTTTAAGAGGGCGTCCTTTTCCTTTATACTCATGCTTTCTGGCTGGGGGTACTGTTGGCCCTCCATGGTGATGTCCTGGAAAGTTTTTGTTAGCTTTAGACCTGGTATTATAAGCAGGCTTTTCACTTACACTATCCTGGGGAGCACTCATATTGTTAAGAATGACAATATTTTACGTCTACAAAAGGAAAAAACTCTATGGAATTAGTAGACAAAAGATATTAGCAATTATATTACTAATAAAAAGCAATGGAGCTTACCCTGAATTTATATCTTTATTTATTTAAATAAAATGTAAGAAAAATTCTAAAAAATCTGTTAAAAATATAATAATAAGTTTAACTAGACCTCTATAAGGGTGAATAATTAGCTTACCAAGCTTTAACCAAATACCAATTTAATTGGGTGTTATATTGGTGTCCAAATACCAAGTGAAATTGGGTTTATATTGGGTACAGTTACTACTGTAAATATCTAATTTTTATGATAAAAAATTAGTACAATTATTTTAAGGGTTCTTTTCCGCAATCAATGAGTTATGATGACCCACTAATATGCAGCAGACCCAAATATTTGGTTAATTTTGAGCTGTACTAAGGTAAAAATCACGTCCCAAGGCTTATACTAAATAATAAGTAAAATATAAGGAAAGACCCCCAATTGTCAGTATAGTCTAGTAGATAAGTATAATATAATAGTGTTTATTTATGGTCCTACTACTTATTGATAAATGATTTAGTGATTAAACCTCAGGGGAAGACTAATAGAATAGTTATACTCAAGTCAAACTCACAATACTTGGATTTAAGTGCGTGCTAGTGGTGGAAAATAGATTAATAAAATATAGTTATAGCTTTATATAAAGATAAAATCAATTTATAGTGGCTTTATAATATATTTTTAAAGGTAAATAATTGTATAGTAGTGTTTTTTGGAGTTGTAGTAATTGAATGATGATAAATAACCGTCAAAATCCCTCCTTACTTATACCCAAATCCACTGGAGTGCACAGACCTTCAATCCAGATGATGTCACTGATATCCCCGGCAATTACAGCACTTTGAGGGCCCATCACCTCCCCATGGCATCCACTTCAAGCAGTTTCAACACCCAGACCTCCAGTAAGGACCCTCCATCACTATTAATAATAACACTGATCCATACCATAAATAGAAAACCCAGATAAAAGCGGATACCTTAAAGAAACAGGTAAAATAAACAATCAAAAAGAGATTTAATGAAACAAAAAGCATATAAAGAAACAAATAAAATGTCCAAGCCCCCAATAACATCCCTAAGAATCCACATTAACCCAGAAACATCCTTCCAACCCATAAATCCGTGAATAACCATCCAAGGAAGTAATTTGAGTTGTCCAAACTGGGTGTATGCGCCTGATATAGGTGTCTATGCTTCTGTAGGCATTGTGAGTCCACTGATTTTGTCCATATGACATAAAATAAGCAGAAAAACAAAGGTTATAGGCTATTAAGGGGCTAAAACCCACTTATATACCTAAATATACATAATATACTGCATATTTCACTGAATATGAGATTTATGTATACATATAAGCTTATGTATGTCAATAATTACTTCATATCACTTAAGATAAGTATATTATGACTTCATTAACACCTTAATAAATATTATTAGGCCATGGATAAGCTATTTAAACTATTATAAGTTATATAATAGAATAATAATTATATATATATATAATAAAATAATATAAATTATTATTTTAACCTTAATTTTTAGATATAAGCTTAATCTACTTAAGGTTATCTTATTTTAAGCATAAGAAATACTCAGTCCTAAGGATATTTAGGCTGACAGAATGTTCCAAATGTTATGAGAAGTAAAGAAAATGTTCTGGCCATAAATATAGCTCATTCTTTTTTACTTCCACCAGGTTTGCTTACCACTGACATCCATCTACCCCATCTCCTAAATCCTCTACCTCCAAAAAACCAGCACCTTTCACACCATCATCCTTCTTGAAAATTTCTTCTGAATCTGAATCCCTGGTTACTCCTCAATCATCTACTCCTATTTTGGCTCCTTCTACTCAATTAAGGCTCTCTTCCACCATCCCCAGATCTATGACTTCTCCTAGAGCTATGCTTAATCCCCCTCCTTCTAACCTTGTTCTGTATGTTTCTTCTTCTCCTTCTACTATCTTTCCTCCTCCTATAACCAAGCCTATACCTTCTCGGCCTAATTTTTGCAGCCCTCATTGCTCTTCTTCTTTTATTTCTTTAAAAAGAAGCAGATATTCTAGTCCTCCAATTTTAAGCCGTAGGAAAAGGAATAGTCCAATCATCCAAGGTTCTCCTTTTCATACAAAACCTTCCAACTCTTTTAAATTTCTCAAACCACCTTCTTATCACAATATCCAAAGGCCCTATACCTCTCTTCTAGAAGAAAAATTTCTACAAAGTCTGCCTTTGAACTTAAAACTTGACACTGTAGATTCTAGTAAGTATCTTAAATTCTTCTTTATTCTTTTAATTTTAACTATTGTTGCTTTTATTTATGACCTAATACATATTATTCTGGATCTCATTATTCTCCTTCTGATTATTATATTCCTGATCCAGTACCTTCTTCAGCCACTGTAAAATGTAATGAGCTCACCTGAAAACTATATTTGATTTTCAACCTTAACCTGGCCCTTTATAAAGAATATACCCCTAAAGATCATGCAGAAGTTTTTTCCAGAGAGCAAGTATTAAAATGTCACTTTAAGATGGCCACTTGGTTGAGCACAAACAACCTTGTCAATTTGAAGAAATAGAAAATTTCACTAGAACCACTCCTGAAACATTTACTGTGCATTCTTCTTCAAGAGAAAAACTTCCATAGCTCTTCTGGCTCCTTGCTAGAAATTTTTAAAGAAAATAAAAGCACTTTATATATAAAATCAAATAAAAAGACTAATTATTATTATTATTTTATTTACTTATTATTTTTTTTTTATTTCAAAGATGAAAATAAAAATAAAAATAAAAATTTAAAAGATGTTCTAAATTTAATAACTAAAATTATAAAATTATAAAGATGCCCCCCAGCCATTTGATAAGCTGTACCCCTGAAGTAATACCCACATCCAAGTGCATCTTGATTGGGAAATAAACAGGAAAAATATTTAAAATAAAACATAAATACTTTTGAAAATTTTTTAAAAAAACATAAAATAACAGAAATAGAGAAATGATCACTGGGTGGGCTCCCTCCAATATGTAAAAATGATTCGAGACCACCAGTAAGCATTATTCCTGAACAAATTAATTTAAACAAAATTTTAAAATGAAAATAAAATAAAATTCTAACATAAAATTTCAGAAATCAAAAATAAAATTTAAAATAAAATCTCGAATATGGATTTCAAATGAGTGTATTAGTTTTGAAGTCATATTAATCCAGTTTATAGTCTTAGAGGACTACCTATATGAAAAAAACAAAGCCAGGATTCAACTAGAAACAGGGAAAATTTGGTAGCAAAAATTGTGGGATAATTGTGTATAGAGCAGCCAGCCCATCAATTACCCCCAAACTTGCCAATATTAAATTTAGAAAGTTCCACTGTGAACACTTCTACCAAAAATAACTACCTTCCAGCACAAATCTTCACCATAAAATTTTTGACATTTGAATTTAACAATTGTTTTCTTTGTAATTATTGTGGGTAGTTTATCCTCATTCCAGAGGAATTCTTTTTTAAACAATAGTAGGTAGTTTATCATCATTTTGGCATTAAAGTTTGGCGCTCCAGGTGCCCCTAAGATAGAACTGATTTAATTGGTCAGAAACTACCCTCTTTTTTTAACACAACACCATCCTACTCCTTTAAAACATATGAACCACCAGATACTTGATCTCTGACTCTATATGGTCCATTCCACCTATCAGCAAATCTTCCCCCACTGACTTTTCAAACTCCTATTATAAACCAAAACCATATCTCCAGCTTTCAAAGGCTTCCTAAGCCTATGAGAGAACCTCTTATCCCAATATCTTACTGACTTATTTCATATATTCATCATCCTAGAATATTCTTTCTCTAAGTTTTCTTCTTTCTTTTCTAACTGCATAATTCTTACACATTATAATTTTTCAGTAGTTTTGACATTATCCCAGTCTACTCCAAGATATGATTCAGCCTCTAAATCAACTGGCAAAACTGATTTTTGACTAAAAACTAGTTCATAAGGTGAATATCCAGTTTTCCTTTTGGAATTTATTCTTTCAGAAAATAATACTAATGGTAAATAGCACCTCCAATTTTCAACACTTGTTCCTCACATTTTAACCAAAGCATCCATAATTACTTGATGCACTCTTTATACCATTCATTCAGCTTCAAGATAATATGGGGCTTCTACCCTAAACTTTGATCCAAATTTTGATATAGCCTCCCTAAACTCTATCCCAAATTCAGGACTTCCATCAACAGTCACCAATTTCATCACTCCATACCTATACACTCAATCCTTCATCAAGAAATCTGCCACATTTTTGGAATTCAAATTAATAAGAGAAGCTGCCTCAACCCATCCAGATAAATCATCTCTGGATACAATTAAATATTTATATCTTCCCTCTTTAATATGAACAGCATCCAAACTAACCCTTCCAAAAAGTGTGTTTTCCCCAGTTGCATGTCTAGGTTCTTTTGGCCTTAAATAGCTTCTTCTTTGAAATTCATCACATTACTGAACCCATTGTTTCACAGTCAACTTCATTCCAGGCCACCAAAATCTATCAGAAATTAATATATAAGATTCTCCTACTCCTCTATGCCCAAGATCTACATGAAGTTATTTCATAACCAACTCCTGCCCTTTACTCTGAGTAATATCAACTTGAGGATTTGGATACCTCCTTCTTATAAGTCTTCTACTAGATAGATAAAATGCTGGTAAATTCCTTTTGATAGCCACCCATTCATCATTATCACTAATATCTGGCCTTTCCAAGGTTAATAAATATTTAACCATCTTTAAATAAAATCCTGTCTTTCCCCAGACTTCATCTTGAAATTCCATCAATACTGCATCTAATGGCACCTCCCTATCACTAAAATCACCTGCACATGAATGAGCCAGCAACTTCAATCCTATAATTTGCCTATTTATCATTAAAGATTTTAAATTTTTCATCTTTAAACCTTCTTACCTCTTTTTAACCAAATTTTCTTCTATCATTTTAACACCCCTTTTAGTATCAACTACTTCTTCTTCATCCAACCTCATTTTAACTAAATTTTTACTATCTCCCAACCTCTATTTAGCCAAATTTTCTGATAATCCAACATATACACCATTTTCCAATTTACTACTATCCTGAACAATTTTACCCTCCTCATTTTAATACACCACAACTTCTCCAACCTCTTTTTTACCAAATCTATCTACACCTTCATCAAACTCCCCAAGCACATAATCTTCTTCATTTCAACAATTAGCCAGTCTATACTCATGGTGGAGATAATTGTATTTATTTACAGATATTAATACAGCCATTTTAACTTCATGGATGAATTAAATGTCTTTCTTTACAGATATTAATCCATCCAGTCTATCCTCATGGGGGAGGTAAGGAAAATCTTTGGCCCCTTGTGTACTGCCCTTGATAACATGTATATCTTTGTCAAATTACTCTGAGTCAGAATCTTCTTCAGTGGGTGGTCTTCTTGATAAGCTGTCTGTAATACTGAAAGTTTTTCCAGGTTTGTGAACTAAATCAAAGGAAAAATGTTTAATAAATCTACCCATCTGGTCATGGGTGCATTTGGTAGAATTGGGGAATTAATCATTTGAATTAAGGATTTTGCATCCACTTGAAGTTTGAAGTGTTGACCCCATAAAACATTTTGAAGTTTCTTTAAAATAATTTTCATGCCACAGAGTTCCAATTTTTTCTGAGAATATCTTGATTCCACCTCAGTAAAAACCACATATTCATACATGAATTTTCAAGGTCCTTTAATTCCTACATCATCAATAAAGACTCAAGCATATTGAGTAATTTTATCTTGAAGAATTCAAGCCATTTGAGCTTGATAATCAGAAGCTGGATTAGTTTCACCTTAATTTAATCTTTCCAACTGTAATCTTTCAAGTGGAGTATCAAAGTAGTGGGAGGGCTAGAATCAGGATGCAATTCTCTCTCATCATATTCCCTAATAATATAACCTAGTCCATAACACACTCTACCATAAAAAGCCTCCACAAACTCCTCTGAAATATGTGGTATACCAGCATATTTTATTGTAAACCTATTTAATTCCCTAAGATCATGAGCTACCCTGAGCTTGTCATTAGATTTCTTGATACAGAACACTGGACTTGAGTAACTTGATGAGGACTGCTCATATATTCAAGTTTAAATTTGTTCTCTAATGACCTCAATATAGTTGCCTTTTAAGGCTTCAGGAATCGGAATATAGTTTTTCTGCCATGGTTCATGACAAATAGCAGGAATCTTGTAATTCTCCCCATAAGAATGCTTCAAAACAACCCTCTCTTATTTTACAAAATAAATGGCCTTCTCCTTTTTTACCATCACATCTAGCAACAACTTCTTCTCTTCACCTGATAACCAATCTTCAGGTCCAAAATTCACACCACCCAATCTCTCAAAAGTGATTCTTGATGTTTTAGAACATTTAGGACAATTCTTAAAAAAAGGAAAGTTGTATGGATCTCTTCATAAAATTGGCCTCTTTAAAGGTGGGTTCAATTTAGCTGGAAGCAGTTTTTTAATTGTTCCGACCTTATTAGCTACCTTTTTACACTTTGCTGCATTGACCTCCACTCTGACTTGACAAATATGATCTCTTCTAGATCCATGGTTAATTAATTTGTGGTTAGAACTTTCTTCTTCATCAGAATCAGAAAAAAAAGTTGAAACATTTTTTTGTTATTAATTTATAAATTTTTATCCCCTTTTCTTTTGTCTAATTTAACCTCTGATTTTCCACCACCATAGCTACTATTTTCCACCACAAAATCCTCAGTAAATAAATTTGGCAGTTTAACTTCTTTTTGGAGGAGGAAAATTAAATTTTAAAAAAAAATTATTTGTGAATTAACTATACTAAGATTTTTTTGTTGATTTTGATAAGATAATTTCAGTTTATCTTCTTTCTGGAGGCCAGAAGATATACCCCCTGAAATAACACCACTATTATCAATCATATTAACAAAATTTCCATTCCAACTTTTATCTAACACAATAGGGGTTATCAACTATCAGGGATCCACAATTAGGGATCAGGAATTTCTTTTTCCAGGATCAGACATTATTAATTGCAGATAATTCTAATCCACTATCCTCAGGGCTACTGGATAAGGATTGAACAATAATGCATTTTCCTATCTCTTATACACCAATTCTCATTACTAATTCCTGACCCCAAACTAATCACATTCATAATTGATTTGTAAGTAAGTCACATGACATATATTCTTAGATTCCATCCTTATGTGTCTCTTTACTTTATGCTACTATATTTAAATGGCAAACACATATCATTTTTTCTCATACTTATGTGTCTCTTCACTCTATGCTACTTAATTTTGATGGAAAACACATAACATTTTTTTCTATCTAAACATCCCACCTGCTTATTTGTTGGAAAATTCCCACTTCCCACTCATCACCTAAACCTTCTATCAATAATAATGAAGCACCTCTCTGCTAGGAAGCAACTCCACTCAGCTATGAATGCTATCACTTCAACTTTAGCTTCTGACTCTGATTCTGACTTGGGTTTGGAAGACACTTTAGCTTATATGTCTTTTCAATGATCTTTATAAAGAAGAGGATCCCAAACCTGCAGCAGCTATCCCCTCCCTTGAATCACAAAACATTCTTTTTACCAGCATACACTCTGTCATTATGCCAATCACCCTCCAACATTTTGAAACACAACTCATTTAATTTTTTCTTTTTTATACTCTCCAAATTTTCAACTTGTTTGGTATATTTTTTTTTGAATAATCATTTTTACTTTGAATTTATGGTGAATGTCTCTTTTTTTAATTTCTCATTTGTTTTCAGTCACCAGCTCAACATGAAATTTCATATTTTCTGCAATTGCATAATTTTTCACTGTTTCTTTTTTTCATTCTCCCTCATATTTTTTCCTCCTCTCCTCAAACAACTTGTTTTATTTATTTTCCCATCTCATCTCTCCAGGTAAGTCATTTCATTTATTTTTTTGATTTTTTCTTTTCTAATTATAATTTTTTTGTTTTTTATTCTTTTTTTTATTTATTTTTTTTGTAAGTGGTTATTTTTAATTTTTATGGTAAAATTAACTTTTTTTTCTCTCCCTCTTTTCCTTCTTTTTTAGCTCCACCACCCTACTCTTCATCCCTCCTTGGAATTGTCATTATCTCCCTTTTCCCCTATTTCACTTTTTTTTGGTTCCATATCATTAAATCACATACCTTGCACATTCTTTATGCATTTCACTTACTCCATATTCAATTTTCCCCAAATTCCAACATCAATCTTTCTCACTCTATTTTTCCTGCTTTACAATCAAGTTAATTTTCATCACCTTATTTTCATGCCTACATGATATCTCTTTCTGTCTATAAAAATTTCCTACTTAAATATATGGATGACTCTTATATGGGTAGCAGTGGACTTATTAAACTCTTCTTGTTCTCATCTCCATTACCGCTTTTCAAGTTTTTGAAAAATATTGAAAATCAGACTGCAAATTAGGGTTAAATTTATTGGAGTCTAATATCCTTTTATCTTAAGATTCTTCTGAAAACTACTTCTCATTTCTCACAAACAGATTTGAATTTGGCTCAGTGGTTGCTAGGATATTGACCTTTTAAAGTTGAGCCTTTTTTCCCCAATTTAAAATTTTTTATTTCATGTTTTTATGTAAAGAATTACGGTTAAATTTATTTAAATCACATTTTCTTTAACTAAAGATTCTCCTGAATCCTATCTTTCATTTCCCGCAAACAGGTTTGAATTTGGCTCAGTGGCTGCTGATATTTTGACTGTAAAAGTTGAGCCTTTTTTTCCAAATTTCAATTAATTTATTTGGTGTTTTTATATTGAAAAACTAGAGAATAAGGCTTCTGAAAATCTTATCTGATGTTTATCTAGACTTATATCTCCATCTTGATCTAATTCTCATCATCAATTTTCAAGTTTTTGTGCAATGTTGAAAATTAGAGCCAGAATTAGAGTTATGTTTATTCAAATCTTATTTTCCTTTTAGCTGAAGATTTTTTTGGAGCCTATATTTTATTTCCCATAAATAAATTTGAATTTTGTTCAGTGGTTTCTGAGATCTCAAACTTTAAAGTTGAGCCTTTTTTCTAATTTTCACTTAATTTATTTCATGTTCTTATATTGAATAAATTGAGAATAAGGCTTCTGAAACACTTATCTAAATATTATCTAGGTCTCTATCTCCCAAGGCTTAGGATCACTAAATTATTTCTTGGCCAATTTCTTTACATTATATATTTGTGAATTTCAATCTAATCATAAACTGGACAAGAAGGCTGGACTTCCCAATTGGACAGATATAGAATGTGTTGAACTCAGTAATGACTATATCTTTTATTCTAATTTTATCATCAACTATGGAGGACTTTATAGGCAGAGACATGTTGAAAAAACTCATTCTAATATGCTTAATTTTTGGCTTTTCTGTTATATCAATCTTATTACTGGAAGACCAATCCCTTCACTTGCTAAAATCAAAGGACATGGACTATACTTTCTGGATCCAGAATGTATCATGGAATTTAGATTAGGAAACAAGATTATGTAAGCAATTTGGAGTTCTTCAAGAGATAATCATCAAACTACTAAGGCATCTCCTGGATTGGAATCTTTCAAAAAGTTTACCCATTTTGGATGTTCTTTTCAGATCAATCAAAGTTTGATAAACCAGGTAACTAAGGTAAGGGGGGAAGGTTCAATTTCTAATTAAACATAAGGGAGGGGTTCTAAGTATGGTAATAAAAAGATTTCTAAAATTTTATTTTATTTTCTTAAATTTTTAATTCATAAGTTATTAAATATAATCAATCAAATTAAGAATTGTACCATCAAGCCCTTGTGCTGTATAAAGGTGTTCATTCAATTACACTCTATGAATGTGTTCATAATACTATTCTTTTCATATGTTTTCTTTGACTTCACTCATGAAATCATTGACATATAGTATTTGTGATTCCTTAATTTGGTTGATTATCGTTTTTAATTGATTTACCTTATTTATTTATAAAATAGAATGAAATTATGGTAATCCTTACCCCCTGTCACACTTCATGTGTCACTTGAAGAGAAAGTACCTCAACTACACCACTATTCAAGCTCTAACTCCCCTAGCAATGTGCAAAAAAAAGTGGGATATTACATTCTATTGTGTTCTCAAATTAGCTGGGCTATTCAAACTTTTAAAAAAATATCCTAAAATTAAAGAGGCTTATACTTTTCAAACATAAGCAATCTATGCACTGACTAGTGCTAAAGTTGAGGCAATATTCAAAAGGGGAAATTGTGGGTCTGTGAAGAAGGAACAGGGCAGAAGGGTTATAGGGTTAGATGATTGGTAAATGGGTCTGTGGTTATATGATTGCTGGTTGGTTAATGGGTAAATGCGAGAAGGAATAGGATATTTAAAGGGGGTTACTTGGTCTGAAGTTCTCTAGAATTAAATTTTAAAATTATATTTGTGATATTAGTCAAACTTTTTTTAGGCTATTATTATATTTGTCCTTTTCTTTCTCAATAATCAATTTTATTAAATCCCAAAATACTTAAATCTTCCCTTTGATTATTAAGTTACAACCCTTTGTGAGATTAAATACAATATTTAGTGTCCTTACCATATACATTAATTATTCCTCAAAAATTATCTTGAACCATTATTAGTTACTTAGATCTATCTTCAAATCACTTCCTTGAAGTATTCCTCTGTGCTTTGAAGTTATAATTTCCCTCTTACTTGTATCTCACTTACTTTGGGACTACCCTTGACTCTGTGGATAGGTTTTCTGGTGACAGTATAATTAGTTCTCTGTAGTTCTCATTCTTAGTACTACTACAATTTTTAGGTGCTAAATCTAAATATGGCTCCTGTTCAATTCACTCCTCCGCCCGTAGGTGCTATTACTAGAGCTCACACTAGGGATAGGCCAACCTCATTACGTCCTGTTTCTTGCACTCACTCCCTCAACTGCTTAATGTAAGGGTGCGCAAACATTCAATTCATTCTGCAGAGGACGTTCCTCAATTTTTCGAGGACTCCAGTGAAGAAGATGAAGGAGAGGAAACCATGCACGAGGCACCATCAGTTATGGCTACTGGACCTTTAGGCCAATCATCAAGTTCTGGCCCAAATGCTTCATTGAAATAATTCATGAAACTCCTGGTTAAAACCCTAACTCATCCTTCCTCATATGAAGTATCTAAATTCAAACCCCCTTTAATAAAATCTCCAGAAAAATTTGATGGAGAACATCCTGACAGATTTTGTCCCTTCTTGCAAACACACAAGCTACTTTTCCACAATGACCCTTGAACATTTAGTACGAATGGTTCCAAGGTCATTTATGTCTCTTTGTATTTATCAGAAAAGGCGTCATGGTGGTTTGAACCTTATCTACTCATGCTTTCCTCAAATGAACCTCACCTACTCATTAATAATTGGGAAAAATTTGAGGAACAAATTTTTATGTTGTTTGGTGACCCTAATGAAACTCAAAGCATGGGGATTGAACTTAATTTCCTTTGAATGAGAAATAATGGTAAAGCTTCTGAGTATATCTCAAATTTCAGGGCTTTAAAAACTTGAGTTTGTTGGAATGATGCTGCTCTTAAATATCATTTCAAAAAGGGACTTCCTTTGAGGATTCTAGACCAATTGAATCTTCACAGGCGTAAAATGAAGAGTTTGATGGACTTAATGGATAGGACCCTTGAACTTGACGATGTGCATCAAGGACGACTTCAAGAATGGCTTCACGCGCAAAAATCTCATGGTCAAAACTTGAAATCTGGGCCTCCTTCAAAAAATCATCCCCAACCAGCCCAATAAACCCAATCCAAGCCCAGTCACAAGGGAGAGGAAAAGCCTAAACCCAAAATCTTGACTCCTGGAGATATCAGTAAGGTATTGGATCTAAAAGGGGAACTAAAGGAAGCTGAAAGAAAATATGGACAGATAATGGGTTATTTATTTATTGAAGAGGTAAACACAAGTTAGAAGATTGTGCAAAATTGAAGGAAAGGGAAGGCAAAAGCTCAAATTCAAAAAAACTAGAGGATAGTTTACTTGTGTTCAAAGAAAAATATGTTATTTCTCCCAGTGCAAAGAACCTCCATGCCTTAAGGACTGGAGCTGCTATTAACTGTTTGAGATTTATTCTTTTTAAGGAGGATATACCCTTCAGTTGTCTCATTGAATCTAGAGCTTTAATTTCATTTATCAGTTTATTGTTTGCCAAAAAACTTAAGCTGACATTTGTAGATACTAATCAAATTCCAATTTATTTGGTCAAATCAGAGGAACCCAAGTATTGAATTAGTAGGAAAGTTTTATGGTTTTTCAACTTTCCAAATTTTCCTTCCTTTGAGTGGGAATTGACAGTCTTGGATGCCCTGAGGATGGATGATACCATTCTTTGCCATGACTTTTTAATTCATTAGAGTCCTGACATTAATTGGCCAGAGGGATTGATCACCCCTTGTTCTAAGTATATTTCTGATTCTTCAATGCAGGTCAATGGGGAGTTAAACAACTTATCTGACCCAGTCCTGCTAGAGGACATATCTCTGCCAGATGATTTGAAACCATCTGATTTTTCTCTAAATGAGCATTTGGCTAACCTTTCTAGCTCAGTTACTTCACTCAAAGAGGTTTTCATCAGCCTCAGAGTAAACCATTATTTCTCTCTAAATTCAGGTCTACCCTCAACAGATTCCTTTGACAATGAAGAGGACAACCAAATCAATATTAAAGCCACTATAACAACTCTACTGGAAGTTTATCACAACTTCCTCAATGTATTTTCAGTCCGCAATAAAGGCCAACAAGCTACCACCTCATCGACCCTCTATCTTACTTACTTTGGGATCACCCTCAACTCTGTGTGTAGGTTTTCCAGTGACACCCCCTTCTAGTGTAAATTTCAGGGGGTATTGCCAAATTTTCAAATAATATGTGCAAATTTATTTGACTTGAAAAATATTTGGGATGAAATATAAACAAAAAAAATAAAATAAAACTATTCATCAAGAATTTTCATCAAGCAGTCAATTTCCTCAATAGATTTTTTAGCTTTAAAGTACTTTATCAAGAAAAGTTTCAAAAAAAATTTGAATGAAATATAAACTAAAAAAATAAAAAAAACTAGTCATCAAACATTTTTATTAAGCAGTCAATTTCCTCAAAAGATTTTTTAGCTTTAATGCATTCTATCATGAAAACTTTATATATAAATTTGGAACAAAATATGAAAAAAATAAAAAAAACTAGTCATCAAATATTTTAATTAAGTGTTTAATTTCCTCAACAGATTTACTAGCTTTAACACATTCTATCAAGAAAACTCTCTTTTTTGAAAAATATCTAAGTTAATACTTGAGTTTAATTTGATCTAATGGAAAATTGTACTCAAGAGCTTTTTCCTCTTTATTTATCTCAAATTTCTTCTCCTCCAAGTCATGTGCTCTCGTATCCCTCTTTAAAGAAAGCTTGAATTTCTTCTCCTATGCTAGCTTCAGACTTGCTTGCTTGAGGATCCTCATTTCTTTCATTATCCTTTTTATAAATAAAAAAAGAGATGTGAAGAAAAAAATTAAAACAACTAGAAAAGAAATAAAATCTCACTGGAGTGAGATCAGGTTTGTTTATATTGCCATAAGGATCTATTGAAAAGATATCTTGATTTGTGGAAGTCAGATGAGGGGAGGCTCGAGTAAAAGAGGAAGGAAAAGATTTCTTTTGAAACCATGTTTGGAAATATAATCTTCTACATCCAACATATTTTCAGGATTAACATTGGCTTGCTCTCTAAATATGGAATCAATCTTTTTATAGTAAGGACATAAAGAATCAAGTTTATAGTCTATATTTTTGATGCTCTTACTGATATCAAGGTAAGTAATACCAAAACCAGTGTAAGATGAAAGAGTCTTAGCCTTCCTGTATTTGGATCAACAGTGCTTGAAGCATTCAGAAACATTTTTAGGAAAAAGATCAATCCTTCCCTTTGTCTTATTTCATAATTCATTGGCCATTAGAAGATATTGATTGATGTTTGATGCAGGCGGCCATCCTACTTTAGTTGCATTCTCAGTACCAAAACAAGAACCATAATTAGTTTTAGTTTTCAGCCATCTGATAAGTATGAAATGATCATCTTTTTTTGGTTGAAACGTCTTTTATTTCTCAGCTGAGCAGGGGAAAGAGGGAGTAATGGGATTTGAAGAACACCTGGGGGAATGATGCCTTTGAGAAGATCTATTATGACAAGGCATGTTGAGATATTTAAAGATGAAAAGGAGAAGAAAAAGACAGATGAGATGGGGAGAGGTTTCAAAAAGATAGAATGAATAGACAGGATGGGAGTGCACAGCAAGGTGGGGAGTCTGGCACATCCAGAAATTTTTCCAAGATGTGGTTATGAAAAATTGAGTATAAAAATGTCAGATAGAAGTGAACATTGACATGTAAAAGGTCTAATAACCCAATTATTAGCAAAAATAATTGTGGAAGATAATTGGGGCATAATGATTTTTATCTGAAATTAATTTAATTGCAGATTGTTCAACATTGATACTCCCTATTGACAACATGGACTAAAATGTTTCCAATTAAATGATCAAATTTCAAAAATTTCAAAGTGAAATTTGATGCATTTTAGAAAATTCTGAAAATTTCACAAAATGTTTCAAATATAGCTGTACATTGAATTTAGTATAAATAAAATGTATAAAAAATATCTCATATAGGAATTTCAAGAATGGTGTGTGCACATTTTCAAAAAAACATTAAAAATTGTAATCCACAAAAGTTAAAATTATCTCATACAAGAATATCAAGACTGGTTTGTGCACATTTTTAAAAAAACATTAAAAATTTTAATTTGGAAAAATTGTAATTTTGAAAAGTTTTTTGAAACATCAAATAATTTGAAATTATTTCCAAGAAATTGTGTCCAAGTCAATATGCCAGTAGCATCTTAAGCTTCTTTCAGCAAAAACTTTATTTGGATATAGGGGGATAAGGAGTCAATATTACAGTCAAATTTGACATTAAGAGGGGATTGCATACAATTCTGTCATAAATTTTCCCTATTAAATTAATTTCATAAGAGCACTAAATTAATATCCAGGTAATAGGAGTATAAAAATGGAAAAAAATATCATTACTTATTGAAATACCATCAAAATATCAAAATTTTCATAATATGAGTTTAAGTTATCATTTTCCAGCTGGGAAGCCCCAAAAAGGCAATTTTAATCTCAATAGAAAGTTATCTGAATCACTTCTTCACCACTTATTGTTTTCTGTCATTCTATCTATATATTTTTTTGTGCTATTCACCACAAAAAAAATCATGTGGTACCTGCTAGCAGGTGCCTATCCCTATATTATTTTTGATTTAAGATTAAAATGATTTGATTTTTCACAAGCTAGTGTTCTTATTTTTCAGTGCGCAGTCTTTCCAGAAAAATTAAAGCTGAGCTGAAATTGAGTTAAGTCAAAGATAGGGATTGGCACTTGCTATCAGGTGCCTATGTTTGGTTTCTGGTGATTCTGTGCATGTCAGGAGACTCTACTAAAGTTCAGAGACTGCATATTCAATTAGATATATAAATATGTTCTAATCTTCAAAGTATTACTTGTGAAAGTAAAATTTTGCTTCCTTGTACTGATTCAACACAAAATATAACAGAATATCTTCCCCTTGTCAATTGAAGGCCTAGGCACAAGCTCAAGGGTGTTCCTGAGTAAGTGAGATGGGAAAAGATGATTAAAGACTACTTCAAGGGAGTGGTTAAAAGATAAGTCAAATATAACTGATACTTCTTTGAGATAAGTTCAAGGTGAATAATAATTTTATTTACAGAAACACTAAATATTCAGGTTAATCTTACAAAAGGTTGGAACATAATAATCAAAAGTGATTTAGGAGTTTTAATATTTTGAAATGAAATTGATTATTAAAAAAGGTAGGAAACAATAATAGCCTTATATAAATTTGACTAATATCACAACAAATATTTTAATTTAATTCTAAGGAATGTTGAGCCCGATCCACCCAATTATTTAGACAACTCCATCTTTCATTGACCCCTTAAAAAAACCCTTAATTTATCACTGGCCATCCAATATAACACATAGATAATTTAATCTTACTCCTATTCCTACTCATGGACCTTTAATTACCCTCAGACACACAATAATCCACATTTGAAAATATATCATCAACCATATCACTACTACCTTGCGCAGTTGCTTAATATTGAAAAGTATAAGCATTTTATTGACTAATTTAAATTCAAGATCTAGATAGTGCAGTTGAATTGAGACACATAAAGGGAAAAAGAAGTTGCTATGTAGATATTGCTTTCTGTGCTTCAAGTATGGATTTATGTCCTGATTTATGTATTAAAAGATTGACTTTTAATTCAAATGTCATGTGTTGTGTGACATCCATATAGTTTCATTCTGCTTTCATATCTGACCTTTGGCTTTGAAAGTTCCAAAGCAGGAAATTTGCATGGAATATCCCTTGTGAGAGCCAGTGGGACCATTTCTTTAAGTATGTCTCAAATTTTTTAATTCTTTAAAATTAATACATTACATACCATTATTGTTTCCTGGTAGATATATTATTTAACTTTGGGACCATGCATATCATACAGGCCAACTTTCATCACACCCAATAAAGGAGGGTGAAGCTCCATATTCAAATATAACAGGAGTACTCTATAGGTGTGTTTCAGTTCAAAAAGAGAGACTAAGATTTGGTTAATGAAAACTGAAATATATTGAGAAGAAAAGGTAGCAAAAATCCAAAAGCAGAATTCATAAAAAGGTTTTGTAATTGAATTCTTCTTTCAAGGACAATGACTAATATGATATTCATTTATATTTCAAATTTCCATACAAAGACTCTGGAGAAAGATTTCTAGGACCTACAAGCAGAAGTTAAGTGGCCTCTAATATATCTGTGTTGTTTTTCACCTCACATTTTGCATAGTATCCACCACTACCTGTGGGTGTTTCATCTCAATTAAAATTAGCCACATTTTTCTTCTTCCATTGTTTAAGTATCAAGTACATTTTTATCATTCATATTGACTATATTTTTAGCCTAAGGTTCCTTTTTTCCTTCCTATCATAGATGTAGGAGCCTTCAATTTTACCTAATTATGAGCTGAAAGCTAATGAATGAGCTGAGATAATTAGTATGACAAGGGGTGGTTTCTCTCCCACCAAAATGTCCCAATCATTTGGTTTGCCTTGCACAAAATTTTCCTCCATTATTTACATGCATCAAAAACAAAGCCATTATCCAAAATTGAAAAGAATAGGTGGTCCACATAAAATGTCAACTTGTGACATTTTCCAACTTTCATTGTGAATCAAAAACAAGCAAAAATTTAATTTGAATAACATTTTAGAAACACTCACCCATTCTATTTCCCCAAACACTGCTCACAATAAAATCCATTTCCTCAGTTTCCGAAAAATTGTGTTGCTGTTACAAAACCTTTCATCAGTGAGACACATCAAGCCAAACAACTGAAATTTTCACTCAAACATGCATCTTGGACAATTAATGATTTGAAAAGACTATTATGGACTGATGAATCATCATTTGAATTTAGAAAAAACTATCACAAGAATCTCTTGTTTTGCACATGAAAAATGAAAAATACTTTCAATATTGTCTCCAACTCATCTTTTTAAAAGTGGGAACACCTCAACAACGGTCTGGGATGTATTTTTTGATTCTACCATGACTCCACTCTGTTTCTTACCTCCTAAACAGCACAAAGCAAGTGACCATATCAAAAATGTATACAAGAAAACTCTTATTCATTTCCTCAAAAAGAATCACCCACACAAAAAAAATCATTCTAATAGAGGACAATGCCCCTATTCACAATGCAGTCATGTGTCA